>JAKGUB010000346.1:5900000-6294165 GCA_026261675.1 Hippocampus mohnikei | reverse complement strand
GCTAAAACGCCTTACTATACATGGTCGTTTTTTTTTCGCTAAAACGCCTTACTATACATGGTCGCTTTTTCGCCAAAACGCCTTACTATACATGGTCGTTTTTTCGCTAAAAACGCCTTACTATACATGGTCGTTTTTTTCGCTAAAACGCCTTACTATACATGGTCGTTTTTCGCCAAAACGCCTTACTATACATGGTCGCTTTTTTTTTTTTCGCTAAAACGCCTTACTATACATGGTCGTTTTTTCGCTAAAACGCCTTACTATACATGGTCGTTTTTTTTCGCTCAAAACGCCTTACTATACATGGTCGTTTTTTTCGCTAAAACGCCTTACTATACATGGTCGCTTTTTCGCTAAAACGCCTTACTATACATGGTCGTTTTTTCGCTAAAACGCCTTACTATACATGGTCGTTTTTTCGCTAAAAACGCCTTACTATACATGGTCGTTTTTTTTTCGCCAAAAACGCCTTACTATACATGGTCGTTTTTCGCTAAAACGCCTTACTATACATGGTCGTTTTTTTCGCTCAAAACGCCTTACTATACATGGTCGTTTTTTTGGCGCTAAAAACGCCTTACTATACATGGTCGTTTTTTTCGCTAAAACGCCTTACTATACATGGTCGTTTTTTCGCTAAAAACGCCTTACTATACATGGTCGTTTTTTCGCTAAAAACGCCTTACTATACATGGTCGTTTTTTTTTTCGCTAAAAACGCCTTACTATACATGGTCGTTTTTTCGCTAAAAACGCCTTACTATACATGGTCGTTTTTTCGCTAAAACGCCTTACTATACATGGTCGCTTTTTTCGCTAAAACGCCTTACTATACATGGTCGTTTTTTTCGCTAAAACGCCTTACTATACATGGTCGTTTTTCGCTAAAACGCCTTACTATACATGGTCGCTTTTTCGCTAAAAACGCCTTACTATACATGGTCGTTTTTTCGCTAAAACGCCTTTACTATACATGGTCGTTTTTTTCGCTAAAACGCCTTACTATACATGGTCGTTTTTTCGCGCTAAAAACGCCTTACTATACATGGTCGTTTTTTTTCGCTCAAAACGCCTTACTATACATGGTCGTTTTTTTCGGCTAAAAACGCCTTACTATACATGGTCGCTTTTTCGCTAAAACGCCTTACTATACATGGTCGTTTTTTTCGCTCAAAACGCCTTACTATACATGGTCGCTTTTTCGCTCAAAACGCCTTACTATGCATGGTCGTTTTTTTCGGTAAAAAACGCCTTACTATACATGGTCGTTTTTTTCGCTAAAAACGCCTTACTATACATGGTCGTTTTTCGCTAAAACGCCTTACTATACATGGTCGTTTTTTCGCCAAAAACGCCTTACTATACATGGTCGCTTTTTTCGCTAAAACGCCTTACTATACATGGTCGTTTTTTCGCTAAAACGCCTTACTATACATGGTCGTTTTTCGCTAAAAACGCCTTACTATACATGGTCGTTTTTTCGCTAAAACGCCTTACTATACATGGTCGTTTTTCGCTAAAAACGCCTTACTATACATGGTCGCTTTTTCGCTAAAACGCCTTACTATACATGGTCGCTTTTCGCTAAAAACGCCTTACTATACATGGTCGTTTTTTTTTCGCTAAAACGCCTTACTATACATGGTCGTTTTTTCGCTAAAAACGCCTTACTATACATGGTCGTTTTTTCGCTAAAACGCCTTACTATACATGGTCGTTTTTTCGCTAAAACGCCTTACTATACATGGTCGTTTTTTCGCTAAAAACGCCTTACTATACATGGTCGTTTTTTCGCTAAAAACGCCTTACTATACATGGTCGTTTTTTCGCTAAAACGCCTTACTATACATGGTCGTTTTTCGCTAAAAACGCCTTACTATACATGGTCGTTTTTTTCGCTAAAAACGCCTTACTATACATGGTCGTTTTTTTTCGCTAAAACGCCTTACTATACATGGTCGTTTTTTCGCTAAAAACGCCTTACTATACATGGTCGTTTTTCGCTAAAAACGCCTTACTATACATGGTCGTTTTTTCGCTAAAAACGCCTTACTATACATGGTCGTTTTTTCGCTAAAAACGCCTTACTATACATGGTCGCTTTTTCGCTAAAAACGCCTTACTATACATGGTCGTTTTTTTCGCTAAAACGCCTTACTATACATGGTCGTTTTTTCGCTAAAACGCCTTACTATACATGGTCGTTTTTTCGCTAAAAACGCCTTACTATACATGGTCGTTTTTTCGCTAAAACGCCTTACTATACATGGTCGTTTTTTTCGCTAAAACGCCTTACTATACATGGTCGTTTTTTCGCTAAAACGCCTTACTATACATGGTCGTTTTTTCGCTAAAAACGCCTTACTATACATGGTCGCTTTTTTTTCGCTAAAACGCCTTACTATACATGGTCGTTTTTTTTCGCTAAAACGCCTTACTATACATGGTCGCTTTTTCGCTAAAAACGCCTTACTATACATGGTCGCTTTTTCGCCGAAAAACGCCTTACTATACATGGTTTTTTCGCTAAAACGCCTTACTATACATGGTCGTTTTTTCGCTAAAACGCCTTACTATACATGGTCGTTTTTTCGCTAAAACGCCTTACTATACATGGTCGCTTTTTTCGCTAAAACGCCTTACTATACATGGTCGTTTTTTCGCTAAAACGCCTTACTATACATGGTCGTTTTTTTCGCTAAAACGCCTTACTATACATGGTCGCTTTTTTCGCTAAAAACGCCTTACTATACATGGTCGTTTTTTTCGCTAAAACGCCTTACTATACATGGTCGCTTTTTTTTCGCTAAAACGCCTTACTATACATGGTCGTTTTTTCGCTAAAACGCCTTACTATACATGGTCGTTTTTTCGCTAAAAACGCCTTACTATACATGGTCGTTTTTTTTTCGCTAAAACGCCTTACTATACATGGTCGTTTTTTCGCTAAAACGCCTTACTATACATGGTCGTTTTTTCGCTAAAACGCCTTACTATACATGGTCGTTTTTTCGCTAAAAACGCCTTACTATACATGGTCGTTTTTTCGCTAAAACGCCTTACTATACATGGTCGCTTTTTTCGCTAAAACGCCTTACTATACATGGTCGTTTTTTCGCTAAAACGCCTTACTATACATGGTCGTTTTTTCGCTAAAACGCCTTACTATACATGGTCGTTTTTTTCGCTAAAACGCCTTACTATACATGGTCGCTTTTTCGCTAAAAACGCCTTACTATACATGGTCGCTTTTTTTCGCTAAAACGCCTTACTATACATGGTCGTTTTTTCGCTAAAAACGCCTTACTATACATGGTCGTTTTTTCGCTAAAACGCCTTACTATACATGGTCGTTTTTTCGCTAAAACGCCTTACTATACATGGTCGTTTTTCGCTAAAACGCCTTACTATACATGGTCGTTTTTTCGCTAAAAACGCCTTACTATACATGGTCGTTTTTTTCGCTAAAACGCCTTACTATACATGGTCGCTTTTTTTTCGCTAAAACGCCTTACTATACATGGTCGTTTTTCGCTAAAAACGCCTTACTATACATGGTCGTTTTTCGCTAAAAACGCCTTACTATACATGGTCGTTTTTTCGCTAAAACGCCTTACTATACATGGTCGTTTTTTCGCTAAAACGCCTTACTATACATGGTCGTTTTTTCGCTAAAACGCCTTACTATACATGGTCGTTTTTTCGCTAAAACGCCTTACTATACATGGTCGTTTTTTCGCTAAAACGCCTTACTATACATGGTCGTTTTTTCGCTAAAACGCCTTACTATACATGGTCGTTTTTTCGCTAAAACGCCTTACTATACATGGTCGTTTTTTTTCGCTAAAAACGCCTTACTATACATGGTCGTTTTTTCGCTAAAACGCCTTACTATACATGGTCGTTTTTTCGCTAAAAACGCCTTACTATACATGGTCGTTTTTTTCGCTAAAACGCCTTACTATACATGGTCGCTTTTTTCGCTAAAACGCCTTACTATACATGGTCGTTTTTTCGCTAAAACGCCTTACTATACATGGTCGTTTTTTCGCTAAAAACGCCTTACTATACATGGTCGTTTTTTCGCTAAAACGCCTTACTATACATGGTCGTTTTTTTCGCCAAAAACGCCTTACTATACATGGTCGTTTTTTCGCTAAAACGCCTTACTATACATGGTCGTTTTTTCGCTAAAACGCCTTACTATACATGGTCGTTTTTTCGCTAAAAACGCCTTACTATACATGGTCGTTTTTTCGCTAAAAACGCCTTACTATACATGGTCGTTTTTTCGCTAAAACGCCTTACTATACATGGTCGTTTTTTCGCTAAAACGCCTTACTATACATGGTCGTTTTTTCGCTAAAACGCCTTACTATACATGGTCGCTTTTTTTTCGCTAAAACGCCTTACTATACATGGTCGTTTTTTTCGCTAAAACGCCTTACTATACATGGTCGCTTTTTTCGCTAAAAACGCCTTACTATACATGGTCGCTTTTTTCGCTAAAAACGCCTTACTATACATGGTCGTTTTTTTTCGCTAAAACGCCTTACTATACATGGTCGTTTTTTCGCTAAAACGCCTTACTATACATGGTCGTTTTTTCGCTAACGCAAAACGCCTTACTATACATGGTCGCTTTTTTCGCTAAAAACGCCTTACTATACATGGTCGCTTTTTTCGCCTAAAACGCCTTACTATACATGGTCGTTTTTTCGCTAAAACGCCTTACTATACATGGTCGCTTTTTTTTCGCTAAAACGCCTTACTATACATGGTCGTTTTTTCGCTAAAACGCCTTACTATACATGGTCGTTTTTTCGCTAAAAACGCCTTACTATACATGGTCGCTTTTTTCGCTAAAACGCCTTACTATACATGGTCGTTTTTTCGCTAAAACGCCTTACTATACATGGTCGTTTTTTCGCTAAAAACGCCTTACTATACATGGTCGTTTTTTCGCTAAAAACGCCTTACTATACATGGTCGTTTTTTCGCTAAAACGCCTTACTATACATGGTCGTTTTTTCGCCAAAACGCCTTACTATACATGGTCGTTTTTTCGCTAAAACGCCTTACTATACATGGTCGTTTTTTCGCTAAAACGCCTTACTATACATGGTCGTTTTTTCGCTAAAACGCCTTACTATACATGGTCGTTTTTTCGCTAAAACGCCTTACTATACATGGTCGCTTTTTTCGCTAAAACGCCTTACTATACATGGTCGCTTTTTTCGCTAAAACGCCTTACTATACATGGTCGCTTTTTTTCGCTAAAAACGCCTTACTATACATGGTCGTTTTTTTCGCCAAAACGCCTTACTATACATGGTCGTTTTTTTCGCTAAAACGCCTTACTATACATGGTCGTTTTTTCGCTAAAAACGCCTTACTATACATGGTCGCTTTTTTTCGCTAAAACGCCTTACTATACATGGTCGCTTTTTTCGCCAAAACGCCTTACTATACATGGTCGTTTTTTTTCGCTAAAAACGCCTTACTATACATGGTCGTTTTTTCGCTAAAACGCCTTACTATACATGGTCGTTTTTTCGCCAAAACGCCTTACTATACATGGTCGTTTTTCGCTAAAACGCCTTACTATACATGGTCGTTTTTTCGCTAAAACGCCTTACTATACATGGTCGTTTTTTCGCTAAAAACGCCTTACTATACATGGTCGTTTTTTCGCTAAAACGCCTTACTATACATGGTCGCCTAAACATGGTTTTTTTCGCTAAAACGCCTTACTATACATGGTCGCTTTTTTTTCGCCAAAACGCCTTACTATACATGGTCGTTTTTTCGCTAAAACGCCTTACTATACATGGTCGTTTTTTCGCTAAAACGCCTTACTATACATGGTCGTTTTTTCGCTAAAAACGCCTTACTATACATGGTCGTTTTTTCGCCAAAACGCCTTACTATACATGGTCGTTTTTTCGCTAAAACGCCTTACTATACATGGTCGCTTTTTTTTCGCTAAAACGCCTTACTATACATGGTCGCTTTTTTCGCCAAAACGCCTTACTATACATGGTCGCTTTTTCGCTAAAACGCCTTACTATACATGGTCGTTTTTTTCGCTAAAACGCCTTACTATACATGGTCGCTTTTTTCGCTAAAACGCCTTACTATACATGGTCGTTTTTTCGCTAAAACGCCTTACTATACATGGTCGCTTTTTTCGCTAAAACGCCTTACTATACATGGTCGTTTTTTTCGCTAAAAACGCCTTACTATACATGGTCGCTTTTTTTCGCTAAAACGCCTTACTATACATGGTCGCTTTTTTCGCTAAAAACGCCTTACTATACATGGTCGTTTTTTCGCTAAAACGCCTTACTATACATGGTCGTTTTTTCGCCAAAACGCCTTACTATACATGGTCGTTTTTTCGCTAAAACGCCTTACTATACATGGTCGTTTTTTCGCTAAAACGCCTTACTATACATGGTCGCTTTTTCGCTAAAACGCCTTACTATACATGGTCGTTTTTTTCGCTAAAACGCCTTACTATACATGGTCGCTTTTTTCGCTAAAACGCCTTACTATACATGGTCGTTTTTTCGCTAAAACGCCTTACTATACATGGTCGCTTTTTTTTCGCTAAAAACGCCTTACTATACATGGTCGTTTTTTCGCTAAAACGCCTTACTATACATGGTCGTTTTTTCGCTAAAACGCCTTACTATACATGGTCGCTTTTTTCGCTAAAACGCCTTACTATACATGGTCGTTTTTTCGCTAAAACGCCTTACTATACATGGTCGTTTTTTCGCTAAAAACGCCTTACTATACATGGTCGTTTTTTCGCCAAAACGCCTTACTATACATGGTCGTTTTTTCGCTAAAACGCCTTACTATACATGGTCGCTTTTTCGCTAAAAACGCCTTACTATACATGGTCGTTTTTTCGCTAAAACGCCTTACTATACATGGTCGTTTTTTCGCTAAAAACGCCTTACTATACATGGTCGTTTTTTCGCTAAAACGCCTTACTATACATGGTCGTTTTTTCGCTAAAACGCCTTACTATACATGGTCGTTTTTTCGCTAAAACGCCTTACTATACATGGTCGTTTTTTCGCTCAAAACGCCTTACTATACATGGTCGTTTTTTTCGCTAAAACGCCTTACTATACATGGTCGCTTTTTTCGCTCAAAACGCCTTACTATACATGGTCGTTTTTTTCGCTAAAAACGCCTTACTATACATGGTCGTTTTTTCGCTAAAACGCCTTACTATACATGGTCGTTTTTTTCGCTAAAACGCCTTACTATACATGGTCGCTTTTTCGCTCAAAACGCCTTACTATACATGGTCGTTTTTTCGCTAAAACGCCTTACTATACATGGTCGTTTTTTCGCTAAAACGCCTTACTATACATGGTCGTTTTTTCGCTAAAACGCCTTACTATACATGGTCGTTTTTCGCTAAAACGCCTTACTATACATGGTCGTTTTTTCGCTAAAACGCCTTACTATACATGGTCGTTTTTTCGCTAAAACGCCTTACTATACATGGTCGTTTTTTCGCTAAAACGCCTTACTATACATGGTCGTTTTTTTTCGCTAAAACGCCTTACTATACATGGTCGTTTTTCGCTAAAAACGCCTTACTATACATGGTCGTTTTTTCGCCAAAACGCCTTACTATACATGGTCGTTTTTTTTTTTCGCTAAAACGCCTTACTATACATGGTCGTTTTTTCGCTAAAACGCCTTACTATACATGGTCGTTTTTTCGCTAAAACGCCTTACTATACATGGTCGTTTTTCGCGCTAAAAACGCCTTACTATACATGGTCGTTTTTTCGCTAAAACGCCTTACTATACATGGTCGTTTTTTCGCTAAAACGCCTTACTATACATGGTCGTTTTTTCGCTAAAACGCCTTACTATACATGGTCGTTTTTTCGCCAAAACGCCTTACTATACATGGTCGTTTTTTCGCTAAAACGCCTTACTATACATGGTCGTTTTTTCGCTAAAAACGCCTTACTATACATGGTCGTTTTTTCGCTAAAACGCCTTACTATACATGGTCGTTTTTCGCCAAAACGCCTTACTATACATGGTCGCCTTACTATACATGGTCGCTTTTTTCGCTAAAACGCCTTACTATACATGGTCGTTTTTTCGCTAAAAACGCCTTACTATACATGGTCGTTTTTCGCTAAAACGCCTTACTATACATGGTCGTTTTTTTCGCTAAAAACGCCTTACTATACATGGTCGTTTTTTCGCTAAAACGCTTACTATACATGGTCGTTTTTTTCGCTAAAAACGCCTTACTATACATGGTCGCTTTTTTCGCTAAAACGCCTTACTATACATGGTCGTTTTTTCGCTAAAAACGCCTTACTATACATGGTCGTTTTTTCGCTAAAACGCCTTACTATACATGGTCGTTTTTTCGCTAAAACGCCTTACTATACATGGTCGCTTTTTTCGCCTAAAACGCCTTACTATACATGGTCGTTTTTTCGCTAAAACGCCTTACTATACATGGTCGTTTTTTTCGCTAAAACGCCTTACTATACATGGTCGCTTTTTTCGCTAAAACGCCTTACTATACATGGTCGTTTTTTTTTCGCTAAAAACGCCTTACTATACATGGTCGTTTTTTCGCTAAAAACGCCTTACTATACATGGTCGTTTTTTCGCTAAAACGCCTTACTATACATGGTCGTTTTTTCGCTAAAACGCCTTACTATACATGGTCGTTTTTTCGCTAAAAACGCCTTACTATACATGGTCGTTTTTTCGCTAAACGCCTTACTATACATGGTCGTTTTTTCGCTAAAACGCCTTACTATACATGGTCGTTTTTCGCTAAAAACGCCTTACTATACATGGTCGCTTTTTTTTCGCTAAAACGCCTTACTATACATGGTCGTTTTTTCGCTAAAACGCCTTACTATACATGGTCGTTTTTTCGCTAAAACGCCTTACTATACATGGTCGTTTTTTTTCGCTAAAACGCCTTACTATACATGGTCGCTTTTTTTCGCTAAAACGCCTTACTATACATGGTCGTTTTTTCGCTAAAAACGCCTTACTATACATGGTCGTTTTTTCGCTAAAAACGCCTTACTATACATGGTCGTTTTTCGCTAAAACGCCTTACTATACATGGTCGTTTTTTCGCTAAAACGCCTTACTATACATGGTCGTTTTTTCGCTAAAACGCCTTACTATACATGGTCGCTTTTTTCGCTAAAAACGCCTTACTATACATGGTCGTTTTTTCGCTAAAACGCCTTACTATACATGGTCGTTTTTTCGCTAAAACGCCTTACTATACATGGTCGCTTTTTTCGCTAAAAACGCCTTACTATACATGGTCGCTTTTTTTCGCTAAAACGCCTTACTATACATGGTCGTTTTTTCGCTAAAACGCCTTACTATACATGGTCGTTTTTTCGCTAAAACGCCTTACTATACATGGTCGTTTTTTCGCTAAAACGCCTTACTATACATGGTCGTTTTTTCGCCAAAACGCCTTACTATACATGGTCGTTTTTTTCGCTAAAACGCCTTACTATACATGGTCGTTTTTTCGCTAAAACGCCTTACTATACATGGTCGTTTTTTCGCTAAAACGCCTTACTATACATGGTCGTTTTTTCGCTAAAACGCCTTACTATACATGGTCGTTTTTTCGCTAAAACGCCTTACTATACATGGTCGCGTTTTTTCGCTAAAACGCCTTACTATACATGGTCGTTTTTTCGCTAAAACGCCTTACTATACATGGTCGCTTTTTTTCGCTAAAACGCCTTACTATACATGGTCGTTTTTTTCGCTAAAAACGCCTTACTATACATGGTCGCTTTTTTTCGCCAAAACGCCTTACTATACATGGTCGTTTTTTCGCTCAAAACGCCTTACTATACATGGTCGTTTTTCGCTAAAACGCCTTACTATACATGGTCGTTTTTTCGCCAAAACGCCTTACTATACATGGTCGTTTTTTCGCTAAAACGCCTTACTATACATGGTCGCTTTTTTCGCTAAAACGCCTTACTATACATGGTCGCTTTTTTCGCTAAAAACGCCTTACTATACATGGTCGCTTTTTTCGCTAAAACGCCTTACTATACATGGTCGCTTTTTCGCTAAAACGCCTTACTATACATGGTCGCCTTTTTTCGCTAAAACGCCTTACTATACATGGTCGCTTTTTTCGCTAAAAACGCCTTACTATACATGGTCGTTTTTTCGCTAAAAACGCCTTACTATACATGGTCGTTTTTTCGCTAAAAACGCCTTACTATACATGGTCGTTTTTTTCGCTAAAACGCCTTACTATACATGGTCGCTTTTTTCGCTAAAACGCCTTACTATACATGGTCGTTTTTTCGCTAAAAACGCCTTACTATACATGGTCGTTTTTTCGCTAAAACGCCTTACTATACATGGTCGTTTTTTCGCTAAAACGCCTTACTATACATGGTCGTTTTTTTCGCTAAAAACGCCTTACTATACATGGTCGTTTTTTCGCTAAAACGCCTTACTATACATGGTCGTTTTTTTCGCCAAAACGCCTTACTATACATGGTCGTTTTTTCGCTAAAACGCCTTACTATACATGGTCGTTTTTTCGCTAAAACGCCTTACTATACATGGTCGTTTTTTTTCGCTAAAACGCCTTACTATACATGGTCGTTTTTTCGCTAAAACGCCTTACTATACATGGTCGTTTTTTCGCTAAAACGCCTTACTATACATGGTCGTTTTTTTCGCTAAAACGCCTTACTATACATGGTCGTTTTTTCGCTAAAACGCCTTACTATACATGGTCGTTTTTTCGCTAAAACGCCTTACTATACATGGTCGTTTTTTTCGCTAAAACGCCTTACTATACATGGTCGTTTTTTCGCTAAAAACGCCTTACTATACATGGTCGCTTTTTTCGCCAAAACGCCTTACTATACATGGTCGTTTTTTCGCCAAAACGCCTTACTATACATGGTCGTTTTTTCGCTAAAAACGCCTTACTATACATGGTCGTTTTTTCGCTAAAACGCCTTACTATACATGGTCGTTTTTTTCGCTAAAACGCCTTACTATACATGGTCGCTTTTTCGCTAAAAACGCCTTACTATACATGGTCGCTTTTTTCGCTAAAACGCCTTACTATACATGGTCGTTTTTTCGCTAAAACGCCTTACTATACATGGTCGCTTTTTCGCCAAAACGCCTTACTATACATGGTCGCTTTTTTCGCTAAAACGCCTTACTATACATGGTCGTTTTTCGCTAAAACGCCTTACTATACATGGTCGTTTTTTCGCTAAAACGCCTTACTATACATGGTCGTTTTTTCGCTAAAACGCCTTACTATACATGGTCGTTTTTTCGCTAAAAACGCCTTACTATACATGGTCGCTTTTTTCGCTAAAACGCCTTACTATACATGGTCGTTTTTTCGCTAAAACGCCTTACTATACATGGTCGTTTTTTCGCTAAAACGCCTTACTATACATGGTCGTTTTTTCGCTAAAAACGCCTTACTATACATGGTCGCTTTTTCGCTAAAACGCCTTACTATACATGGTCGTTTTTTCGCTAAAACGCCTTACTATACATGGTCGTTTTTTCGCTAAAACGCCTTACTATACATGGTCGCTTTTTTCGCCAAAACGCCTTACTATACATGGTCGTTTTTTAAAACGCCTTACTATACATGGTCGTTTTTTCGCTAAAACGCCTTACTATACATGGTCGTTTTTTCGCCAAAACGCCTTACTATACATGGTCGCCTTACTATACATGGTCGTTTTTTCGCTAAAACGCCTTACTATACATGGTCGTTTTTTCGCTAAAACGCCTTACTATACATGGTCGCTTTTTTCGCTAAAACGCCTTACTATACATGGTCGTTTTTTCGCTAAAACGCCTTACTATACATGGTCGCTTTTTTCGCTAAAAACGCCTTACTATACATGGTCGTTTTTTCGCTAAAAACGCCTTACTATACATGGTCGCTTTTTTCGCTAAAAACGCCTTACTATACATGGTCGTTTTTTCGCTAAAACGCCTTACTATACATGGTCGTTTTTTCGCTAAAACGCCTTACTATACATGGTCGTTTTTTCGCTAAAACGCCTTACTATACATGGTCGTTTTTTCGCCAAAACGCCTTACTATACATGGTCGCTTTTTTCGCTAAAACGCCTTACTATACATGGTCGTTTTTTCGCTAAAAACGCCTTACTATACATGGTCGCTTTTTTCGCTAAAACGCCTTACTATACATGGTCGTTTTTTCGCTAAAAACGCCTTACTATACATGGTCGCTTTTTTCGCTAAAACGCCTTACTATACATGGTCGTTTTTTCGCTAAAACGCCTTACTATACATGGTCGCTTTTTTCGCTAAAAACGCCTTACTATACATGGTCGTTTTTTCGCTAAAACGCCTTACTATACATGGTCGTTTTTTCGCTAAAACGCCTTACTATACATGGTCGTTTTTTCGCTAAAACGCCTTACTATACATGGTCGTTTTTTTCGCTAAAACGCCTTACTATACATGGTCGTTTTTTCGCTAAAACGCCTTACTATACATGGTCGCTTTTTCGCTAAAAACGCCTTACTATACATGGTCGTTTTTTCGCTAAAACGCCTTACTATACATGGTCGTTTTTTCGCTAAAACGCCTTACTATACATGGTCGTTTTTTCGCTAAAAACGCCTTACTATACATGGTCGTTTTTTCGCTAAAACGCCTTACTATACATGGTCGCTTTTTTCGCCAAAACGCCTTACTATACATGGTCGCTTTTTCGCTAAAACGCCTTACTATACATGGTCGTTTTTTCGCTAAAAACGCCTTACTATACATGGTCGTTTTTTCGCTAAAACGCCTTACTATACATGGTCGTTTTTTCGCTAAAAACGCCTTACTATACATGGTCGTTTTTCGCTAAAACGCCTTACTATACATGGTCGCTTTTTTCGCTCAAAACGCCTTACTATACATGGTCGTTTTTTTTCGCTAAAAACGCCTTACTATACATGGTCGTTTTTTCGCTAAAAACGCCTTACTATACATGGTCGTTTTTTCGCTAAAACGCCTTACTATACATGGTCGCTTTTTTCGCTAAAACGCCTTACTATACATGGTCGTTTTTTCGCTAAAACGCCTTACTATACATGGTCGCTTTTTTCGCTAAAACGCCTTACTATACATGGTCGTTTTTTTTTCGCTAAAACGCCTTACTATACATGGTCGTTTTTTCGCTAAAACGCCTTACTATACATGGTCGTTTTTTCGCTAAAACGCCTTACTATACATGGTCGCTTTTTTCGCTAAAACGCCTTACTATACATGGTCGCTTTTTTTTTCGCTAAAACGCCTTACTATACATGGTCGTTTTTTCGCTCAAAACGCCTTACTATACATGGTCGTTTTTTCGCCAAAACGCCTTACTATACATGGTCGCTTTTTTTTTTCGCTAAAAACGCCTTACTATACATGGTCGTTTTTTTCGCTAAAACGCCTTACTATACATGGTCGCTTTTTTCGCTAAAAACGCCTTACTATACATGGTCGTTTTTTCGCTAAAAACGCCTTACTATACATGGTCGCTTTTTTCGCTAAAACGCCTTACTATACATGGTCGTTTTTTCGCTAAAAACGCCTTACTATACATGGTCGTTTTTTCGCTAAAAACGCCTTACTATACATGGTCGTTTTTTCGCCAAAACGCCTTACTATACATGGTCGCTTTTTCGCTAAAAACGCCTTACTATACATGGTCGCTTTTTCGCTAAAAACGCCTTACTATACATGGTCGTTTTTTCGCTAAAACGCCTTACTATACATGGTCGCTTACTATTTTTTTCGCTAAAACGCCTTACTATACATGGTCGCTTTTTCGCTAAAACGCCTTACTATACATGGTCGTTTTTTCGCTAAAACGCCTTACTATACATGGTCGTTTTTTCGCTAAAAACGCCTTACTATACATGGTCGTTTTTTCGCCAAAACGCCTTACTATACATGGTCGCTTTTTTTCGCTAAAAACGCCTTACTATACATGGTCGTTTTTTCGCTAAAACGCCTTACTATACATGGTCGTTTTTTTCGCTAAAACGCCTTACTATACATGGTCGTTTTTTCGCTAAAAACGCCTTACTATACATGGTCGTTTTTCGCTAAAAACGCCTTACTATACATGGTCGCTTTTTCGCTAAAACGCCTTACTATACATGGTCGCTTTTTCGCCAAAACGCCTTACTATACATGGTCGCTTTTTTCGCTAAAACGCCTTACTATACATGGTCGCTTTTTTCGCTAAAACGCCTTACTATACATGGTCGTTTTTTTCGCCAAAACGCCTTACTATACATGGTCGCTTTTTCGCTAAAACGCCTTACTATACATGGTCGTTTTTTCGCTAAAAACGCCTTACTATACATGGTCGTTTTTTCGCCAAAACGCCTTACTATACATGGTCGCTTTTTTTCGCTAAAACGCCTTACTATACATGGTCGTTTTTTTAAAACGCCTTACTATACATGGTCGTTTTTTCGCTAAAACGCCTTACTATACATGGTCGCTTTTTTTCGCTAAAACGCCTTACTATACATGGTCGCTTTTTCGCTAAAACGCCTTACTATACATGGTCGTTTTTTCGCCAAAACGCCTTACTATACATGGTCGTTTTTTCGCTAAAACGCCTTACTATACATGGTCGTTTTTTCGCTAAAAACGCCTTACTATACATGGTCGTTTTTTTCGCTAAAACGCCTTACTATACATGGTCGCTTTTTTCGCCAAAAACGCCTTACTATACATGGTCGTTTTTTCGCTAAAACGCCTTACTATACATGGTCGTTTTTTCGCTAAAACGCCTTACTATACATGGTCGCTTTTTTTCAAAACGCCTTTTTTCGCTAAAAACGCCTTACTATACATGGTCGTTTTTTTTTCGCCTAAAACGCCTTACTATACATGGTCGCTTTTTTCGCTAAAACGCCTTACTATACATGGTCGTTTTTTTTCGCCAAAACGCCTTACTATACATGGTCGCTTTTTCGCTAAAACGCCTTACTATACATGGTCGCTTTTTTTCGCCAAAACGCCTTACTATACATGGTCGCTTTTTCGCCAAAACGCCTTACTATACATGGTCGTTTTTTCGCCAAAAACGCCTTACTATACATGGTCGCTTTTTTTCGCAAAACGCCTTACTATACATGGTCGCTTTTTTCGCCTAAAACGCCTTACTATACATGGTCGTTTTTTCGCTAAAACGCCTTACTATACATGGTCGTTTTTTCGCTAAAACGCCTTACTATACATGGTCGCTTTTTTCGCTAAAACGCCTTACTATACATGGTCGTTTTTTCGCCAAAACGCCTTACTATACATGGTCGCTTTTTTTCGCTAAAACGCCTTACTATACATGGTCGTTTTTTCGCTAAAAACGCCTTACTATACATGGTCGTTTTTTTCGCTAAAACGCCTTACTATACATGGTCGCTTTTTCGCTAAAACGCCTTACTATACATGGTCGCTTTTTTCGCTAAAAACGCCTTACTATACATGGTCGTTTTTTCGCCAAAAACGCCTTACTATACATGGTCGTTTTTTCGCTAAAAACGCCTTACTATACATGGTCGCTTTTTTCGCCAAAACGCCTTACTATACATGGTCGTTTTTTTCGCTAAAACGCCTTACTATACATGGTCGTTTTTTCGCTAAAAACGCCTTACTATACATGGTCGTTTTTTCGCCAAAACGCCTTACTATACATGGTCGTTTTTTTCGCCAAAACGCCTTACTATACATGGTCGTTTTTTCGCTAAAAACGCCTTACTATACATGGTCGTTTTTTTTCGCTAAAACGCCTTACTATACATGGTCGCTTTTTTCGCCAAAACGCCTTACTATACATGGTCGTTTTTTCGCTAAAACGCCTTACTATACATGGTCGCTTTTTTCGCTAAAACGCCTTACTATACATGGTCGTTTTTTCGCCAAAACGCCTTACTATACATGGTCGTTTTTTTTCGCTAAAACGCCTTACTATACATGGTCGCTTTTTTCGCTAAAAACGCCTTACTATACATGGTCGCTTTTTCGCTAAAACGCCTTACTATACATGGTCGCTTTTTTCGCTAAAAACGCCTTACTATACATGGTCGTTTTTTCGCCAAAAACGCCTTACTATACATGGTCGTTTTTTCGCCAAAACGCCTTACTATACATGGTCGCTTTTTTCGCTAAAAACGCCTTACTATACATGGTCGCTTTTTTCGCTAAAACGCCTTACTATACATGGTCGTTTTTTCGCTAAAAACGCCTTACTATACATGGTCGTTTTTTCGCTAAAAACGCCTTACTATACATGGTCGCTTTTTTCGCCAAAACGCCTTACTATACATGGTCGCTTTTTTCGCTAAAAACGCCTTACTATACATGGTCGTTTTTTCGCCAAAACGCCTTACTATACATGGTCGTTTTTTCGCCAAAACGCCTTACTATACATGGTCGTTTTTCGCTAAAAACGCCTTACTATACATGGTCGTTTTTTCGCTAAAAACGCCTTACTATACATGGTCGCTTTTTTCGCCAAAACGCCTTACTATACATGGTCGCTTTTTTCGCTAAAACGCCTTACTATACATGGTCGTTTTTTCGCCAAAACGCCTTACTATACATGGTCGTTTTTTTCGCCAAAACGCCTTACTATACATGGTCGTTTTTTCGCTAAAACGCCTTACTATACATGGTCGCTTTTTTCGCCAAAACGCCTTACTATACATGGTCGCTTTTTTTTCGCTAAAAACGCCTTACTATACATGGTCGCTTTTTCGCCAAAACGCCTTACTATACATGGTCGCTTTTTTCGCCAAAACGCCTTACTATACATGGTCGTTTTTTCGCTAAAACGCCTTACTATACATGGTCGTTTTTTCGCCAAAACGCCTTACTATACATGGTCGCTTTTTTTTCGCCAAAACGCCTTACTATACATGGTCGCTTTTTTCGCTAAAAACGCCTTACTATACATGGTCGTTTTTTCGCTAAAACGCCTTACTATACATGGTCGTTTTTTCGCCAAAACGCCTTACTATACATGGTCGCTTTTTCGCTAAAAACGCCTTACTATACATGGTCGCTTTTTTCGCTAAAACGCCTTACTATACATGGTCGTTTTTTCGCTAAAAACGCCTTACTATACATGGTCGTTTTTTCGCTAAAACGCCTTACTATACATGGTCGTTTTTTCGCCAAAAACGCCTTACTATACATGGTCGCTTTTTTCGCTAAAACGCCTTACTATACATGGTCGCTTTTTTCGCTAAAACGCCTTACTATACATGGTCGCTTTTTTCGCTAAAAACGCCTTACTATACATGGTCGCTTTTTTCGCTAAAACGCCTTACTATACATGGTCGTTTTTTCGCCAAAAACGCCTTACTATACATGGTCGTTTTTTCGCCAAAACGCCTTACTATACATGGTCGCTTTTTTCGCTAAAAACGCCTTACTATACATGGTCGCTTTTTTCGCTAAAACGCCTTACTATACATGGTTTTTTCGCCAAAACGCCTTACTATACATGGTCGCTTTTTTTTCGCTAAAACGCCTTACTATACATGGTCGTTTTTTTCGCTAAAACGCCTTACTATACATGGTCGTTTTTTCGCTAAAACGCCTTACTATACATGGTCGTTTTTTCGCTAAAACGCCTTACTATACATGGTCGCTTTTTTCGCTAAAACGCCTTACTATACATGGTCGTTTTTTCGCTAAAAACGCCTTACTATACATGGTCGTTTTTTCGCTCAAAACGCCTTACTATACATGGTCGCTTTTTTCGCTAAAAACGCCTTACTATACATGGTCGCTTTTTTCGCTAAAACGCCTTACTATACATGGTCGTTTTTTCGCTAAAAACGCCTTACTATACATGGTCGCTTTTTTTCGCCAAAACGCCTTACTATACATGGTCGCTTTTTTCGCTAAAAACGCCTTACTATACATGGTCGTTTTTTCGCCAAAACGCCTTACTATACATGGTCGCTTTTTCGCCAAAACGCCTTACTATACATGGTCGCTTTTTTCGCTAAAAACGCCTTACTATACATGGTCGTTTTTTCGCTAAAACGCCTTACTATACATGGTCGCTTTTTTCGCTAAAACGCCTTACTATACATGGTCGTTTTTTTCGCTAAAAACGCCTTACTATACATGGTCGCTTTTTTCGCTAAAACGCCTTACTATACATGGTCGTTTTTTCGCCAAAACGCCTTACTATACATGGTCGTTTTTCGCCAAAACGCCTTACTATACATGGTCGCTTTTTCGCTCAAAACGCCTTACTATACATGGTCGCTTTTTTCGCTAAAACGCCTTACTATACATGGTCGCTTTTTTTCGCCAAAACGCCTTACTATACATGGTCGCTTTTTTCGCCAAAACGCTTTACTATACATGGCGTTTTTTCGCCAAAACGCCTTACTATACATGGTCGTTTTTTTCGCTAAAACGCCTTACTATACATGGTCGCTTTTTTTTCGCTAAAAACGCCTTACTATACATGGTCGCTTTTTTCGCTAAAAACGCCTTACTATACATGGTCGTTTTTTTTTACTATACATGGTCGCTTTCGCCAAAACGCCTTACTATACATGGTCGCTTTTTCGCTAAAACGCCTTACTATACATGGTCGTTTTTTCGCCAAAACGCCTTACTATACATGGTCGCTTTTTTCGCCAAAACGCCTTACTATACATGGTCGCTAAAAACGCCTTACTATTTTTCGCGCCAAAACGCCTTACTATACATGGTCGTTTTTTCGCCAAAACGCCTTACTATACATGGTCGTCGTTTTTTCGCTAAAACGCCTTACTATACATGGTCGCTTTTTTTCGCTAAAACGCCTTACTATACATGGTCGTTTTTCGCTAAAAACGCCTTACTATACATGGTCGCTTTTTTCGCAAAACGCCTTACTATACATGGTCGTTTTTTCGCTAAAAACGCCTTACTATACATGGTCGTTTTTTTCGCCAAAAACGCCTTACTATACATGGTCGTTTTTTCGCCAAAAACGCCTTACTATACATGGTCGTTTTTTCGCCAAAACGCCTTACTATACATGGTCGCTTTTTCGCCAAAACGCCTTACTATACATGGTCGCTTTTTTCGCCAAAACGCCTTACTATACATGGTCGTTTTTTCGCCAAAACGCCTTACTATACATGGTCGTTTTTCGCTAAAAACGCCTTACTATACATGGTCGCTTTTTTCGCTAAAAACGCCTTACTATACATGGTCGCTTTTTTTCGCCAAAACGCCTTTACTATACATGGTCGCTTCGCCAAAACGCTTTACTATACATGGTCGCTTTCGCCAAAAACGCTTTACTATACATGGTCGCTTTTTCGCCAAAAACGCTTTACTATACATGGTCGCTTTTTTTTCGCCAAAACGCTTTACTATACATGGTCGCTTTTTTTCGCCAAAACGCCTTACTATACATGGTCGCTTTTTTCGCTAAAACGCTTTACTTATACATGGTCGCTTTTTCGCCAAAACGCCTTACTATACATGGTCGTTTTTTCGCTAAAACGCCTTACTATACATGGTCGCTTTTTTTCGCAAAAAAACGCTTACTATACATGGTCGTTTTTTTTTCGCTAAAAACGCCTTACTATACATGGTCGTTTTTTCGCCAAAACGCTTTACTTATACATGGTCGCTTTTTCGCTAAAAACGCCTTACTATACATGGTCGCTTTTTTCGCCAAAAACGCTTACTATACATGGTCGCTTTTTTCGCCAAAACGCTTTACTATACATGGTCGCTTTTTTCGCCAAAACGCTTTACTATACATGGTCGCTTTTTTTCGCCAAAAACGCCTTACTATACATGGTCGTTTTTTCGCCAAAACGCCTTACTATACATGGTCGCTTTTTCGCCAAAACGCCTTACTATACATGGTCGTTTTTTTCGCCAAAACGCCTTACTATACATGGTCGTTTTTTCGCCAAAACGCCTTACTATACATGGTCGCTTTTTTCGCTAAAACGCCTTACTATACATGGTCGTTTTTCGCCAAAACGCCTTACTATACATGGTCGTTTTTTCGCTAAAACGCCTTACTATACATGGTCGTTTTTTTCGCTAAAACGCCTTACTATACATGGTCGCTTTTTTTCGCCAAAACGCCTTACTATACATGGTCGTTTTTCGCCAAAACGCCTTACTATACATGGTCGCTTTTTCGCCAAAACGCCTTACTATACATGGTCGTTTTTTCGCCAAAACGCCTTACTATACATGGTCGTTTTTTCGCCAAAACGCCTTACTATACATGGTCGTTTTTTTCGCTAAAACGCCTTACTATACATGGTCGCTTTTTCGCCAAAACGCCTTACTATACATGGTCGTTTTTTCGCTAAAACGCCTTACTATACATGGTCGCTTTTTTCGCCAAAAACGCCTTACTATACATGGTCGCTTTTTTCGCTAAAACGCCTTACTATACATGGTCGTTTTTCGCCAAAACGCCTTACTATACATGGTCGCTTTTTCGCCAAAACGCCTTACTATACATGGTCGCTTTTTCAGCCAAAACGCCTTACTATACATGGTCGCTTTTTTCGCTAAAACGCCTTACTATACATGGTCGTTTTTTCGCCAAAACGCCTTACTATACATGGTCGTTTTTTGCGCAAAAACGCCTTACTATACATGGTCGCTTTTTTCGCCAAAACGCCTTACTATACATGGTCGCTTTTTTCGCCAAAACGCCTTACTATACATGGTCGTTTTTTCGCCAAAACGCCTTACTATACATGGTCGTTTTTCGCTAAAACGCCTTACTATACATGGTCGCTTTTTTCGCTAAAACGCCTTACTATACATGGTCGTTTTTTCGCCAAAACGCCTTACTATACATGGTCGCTTTTTTCGCTAAAAACGCCTTACTATACATGGTCGTTTTTCGCCAAAACGCCTTACTATACATGGTCGTTTTTTCGCCAAAAACGCCTTACTATACATGGTCGCTTTTTTCGCCAAAACGCCTTACTATACATGGTCGTTTTTTCGCCAAAACGCCTTACTATACATGGTCGCTTTTTTCGCCAAAACGCCTTACTATACATGGTCGCTTTTTTCGCCAAAACGCCTTACTATACATGGTCGCTTTTTTCGCCAAAACGCCTTACTATACATGGTCGCTTTTTTTCGCCAAAACGCCTTACTATACATGGTCGCTTTTTTCGCCAAAACGCCTTACTATACATGGTCGCTTTTTTCGCTAAAACGCCTTACTATACATGGTCGCTTTTTTCGCCAAAACGCCTTACTATACATGGTCGTTTTTTCGCAAAACGCCTTACTATACATGGTCGTTTTTTCGCTAAAACGCCTTACTATACATGGTCGCTTTTTTCGCCAAAACGCCTTACTATACATGGTCGCTTTTTTCGCTAAAACGCCTTACTATACATGGTCGTTTTTCGCTAAAACGCCTTACTATACATGGTCGCTTTTTCGCTAAAACGCCTTACTATACATGGTCGCTTTTTTCGCCAAAACGCCTTACTATACATGGTCGCTTTTTTCGCCAAAACGCCTTACTATACATGGTCGCTTTTTTCGCAAAACGCCTTACTATACATGGTCGTTTTTTCGCCAAAACGCCTTACTATACATGGTCGCTTTTTTCGCCAAAACGCCTTACTATACATGGTCGCTTTTTTCGCCAAAACGCCTTACTATACATGGTCGTTTTTTCGCCAAAACGCCTTACTATACATGGTCGCTTTTTTCGCCAAAACGCCTTACTATACATGGTCGCTTTTTTCGCCAAAAACGCCTTACTATACATGGTCGTTTTTCGCCAAAACGCCTTACTATACATGGTCGTTTTTTCGCCAAAACGCCTTACTATACATGGTCGTTTTTTCGCCAAAACGCCTTACTATACATGGTCGCTTTTTCGCCAAAACGCCTTACTATACATGGTCGCTTTTTTTCGCCAAAACGCCTTACTATACATGGTCGTTTTTTCGCTAAAACGCCTTACTATACATGGTCGCTTTTTCGCCAAAACGCCTTACTATACATGGTCGCTTTTTCGCCAAAACGCCTTACTATACATGGTCGTTTTTTCGCTAAAACGCCTTACTATACATGGTCGTTTTTTCGCCAAAACGCCTTACTATACATGGTCGCTTTTTTTCGCCAAAACGCCTTACTATACATGGTCGCTTTTTCGCCAAAACGCCTTACTATACATGGTCGCTTTTTTCGCTAAAACGCCTTACTATACATGGTCGTTTTTCGCTAAAACGCCTTACTATACATGGTCGCTTTTTTCGCCAAAACGCCTTACTATACATGGTCGCTTTTTTCGCCAAAAACGCCTTACTATACATGGTCGCTTTTTTCGCCAAAACGCCTTACTATACATGGTCGCTTTTTTCGCCAAAACGCCTTACTATACATGGTCGTTTTTTCGCCAAAACGCCTTACTATACATGGTCGCTTTTTTCGCCAAAACGCCTTACTATACATGGTCGCTTTTTCGCCAAAACGCCTTACTATACATGGTCGCTTTTTTCGCCAAAACGCCTTACTATACATGGTCGTTTTTTCGCCAAAAACGCCTTACTATACATGGTCGCTTTTTTCGCCAAAACGCCTTACTATACATGGTCGCTTTTTTCGCCAAAACGCCTTACTATACATGGTCGCTTTTTCGCTAAAACGCCTTACTATACATGGTCGTTTTTTCGCCAAAACGCCTTACTATACATGGTCGCTTTTTTCGCCAAAACGCCTTACTATACATGGTCGTTTTTTCGCCAAAAACGCCTTACTATACATGGTCGCTTTTTCGCCAAAACGCCTTACTATACATGGTCGTTTTTTCGCCAAAACGCCTTACTATACATGGTCGCTTTTTTCGCTAAAACGCCTTACTATACATGGTCGCTTTTTTCGCCAAAACGCCTTACTATACATGGTCGTTTTTTTCGCTAAAACGCCTTACTATACATGGTCGTTTTTTTCGCCAAAACGCCTTACTATACATGGTCGTTTTTTCGCCAAAACGCCTTACTATACATGGTCGCTTTTTTCGCTAAAAACGCCTTACTATACATGGTCGTTTTTTCGCCAAAACGCCTTACTATACATGGTCGCTTTTTTCGCCAAAACGCCTTACTATACATGGTCGTTTTTTTCGCCAAAACGCCTTACTATACATGGTCGTTTTTTCGCCAAAACGCCTTACTATACATGGTCGTTTTTTTCGCTAAAACGCCTTACTATACATGGTCGCTTTTTTCGCCAAAACGCCTTACTATACATGGTCGCTTTTTTCGCTAAAACGCCTTACTATACATGGTCGTTTTTTCGCCAAAACGCCTTACTATACATGGTCGTTTTTTTCGCCAAAAACGCCTTACTATACATGGTCGCTTTTTTCGCCAAAACGCCTTACTATACATGGTCGCTTTTTTTCGCCAAAACGCCTTACTATACATGGTCGTTTTTTCGCTAAAACGCCTTACTATACATGGTCGCTTTTTTCGCCAAAACGCCTTACTATACATGGTCGCTTTTTCGCCAAAACGCCTTACTATACATGGTCGTTTTTTCGCCAAAACGCCTTACTATACATGGTCGCTTTTTTCGCCAAAACGCCTTACTATACATGGTCGTTTTTTTCGCCAAAACGCTTTTTACATGGTCGCTAAAACGCCTTACTATACATGGTCGCTTTTTTTCGCCAAAACGCCTTACTATACATGGTCGCTTTTTTCGCTAAAACGCCTTACTATACATGGTCGCTTTTTTCGCCAAAACGCCTTACTATACATGGTCGTTTTTTCGCCAAAACGCCTTACTATACATGGTCGCTTTTTTCGCTAAAACGCCTTACTATACATGGTCGCTTTTTTCGCTAAAACGCCTTACTATACATGGTCGTTTTTTCGCCAAAACGCCTTACTATACATGGTCGTTTTTTCGCTAAAACGCCTTACTATACATGGTCGCTTTTTTCGCTAAAACGCCTTACTATACATGGTCGTTTTTTCGCTAAAAACGCCTTACTATACATGGTCGTTTTTTCGCCAAAAACGCCTTACTATACATGGTCGCTTTTTTCGCCAAAACGCCTTACTATACATGGTCGTTTTTTCGCTAAAACGCCTTACTATACATGGTCGCTTTTTTCGCCAAAACGCCTTACTATACATGGTCGTTTTTTTCGCCAAAACGCCTTACTATACATGGTCGCTTTTTTTCGCTAAAACGCCTTACTATACATGGTCGTTTTTTCGCCAAAACGCCTTACTATACATGGTCGTTTTTTCGCCAAAACGCCTTACTATACATGGTCGTTTTTTCGCCAAAACGCCTTACTATACATGGTCGTTTTTTCGCTAAAACGCCTTACTATACATGGTCGTTTTTTCGCTAAAACGCCTTACTATACATGGTCGCTTTTTTCGCCAAAACGCCTTACTATACATGGTCGCTTTTTCGCCAAAACGCCTTACTATACATGGTCGCTTTTTTCGCCAAAAACGCCTTACTATACATGGTCGCTTTTTTCGCCAAAACGCCTTACTATACATGGTCGCTTTTTTCGCCAAAACGCCTTACTATACATGGTCGTTTTTTTCGCCAAAACGCCTTACTATACATGGTCGCTTTTTTCGCCAAAACGCCTTACTATACATGGTCGCTTTTTTCGCCAAAACGCCTTACTATACATGGTCGCTTTTTTCGCCAAAACGCCTTACTATACATGGTCGCTTTTTTCGCCAAAACGCCTTACTATACATGGTCGCTTTTTTCGCCAAAACGCCTTACTATACATGGTCGTTTTTTCGCCAAAACGCTTTACTATACATGGTCGCTTTTTTCGCCAAAACGCCTTACTATACATGGTCGCTTTTTTTTACTATACGCCAAAACGCCTTACTATACATGGTCGCTTTTTTCGCCAAAACGCCTTACTATACATGGTCGCTTTTTTCGCCAAAACGCCTTACTATACATGGTCGCTTTTTTCGCCAAAACGCCTTACTATACATGGTCGCTTTTTTCGCCAAAACGCCTTACTATACATGGTCGCTTTTTTCGCCAAAACGCCTTACTATACATGGTCGCTTTTTTCGCCAAAACGCCTTACTATACATGGTCGCTTTTTCGCCAAAAACGCCTTACTATACATGGTCGCTTTTTTCGCCAAAACGCCTTACTATACATGGTCGCTTTTTTCGCCAAAACGCCTTACTATACATGGTCGCTTTTTTCGCCAAAACGCCTTACTATACATGGTCGCTTTTTCGCCAAAACGCCTTACTATACATGGTCGCTTTTTCGCCAAAACGCCTTACTATACATGGTCGCTTTTTCGCCAAAACGCCTTACTATACATGGTCGCTTTTTTCGCCAAAACGCCTTACTATACATGGTCGCTTTTTTCGCCAAAAACGCCTTACTATACATGGTCGCTTTTTTCGCCAAAACGCCTTACTATACATGGTCGCTTTTTTCGCCAAAACGCCTTACTATACATGGTCGCTTTTTTCGCCAAAACGCCTTACTATACATGGTCGCTTTTTTCGCCAAAACGCCTTACTATACATGGTCGCTTTTTTCGCCAAAACGCCTTACTATACATGGTCGCTTTTTCGCCAAAACGCCTTACTATACATGGTCGCTTTTTTCGCCAAAACGCCTTACTATACATGGTCGCTTTTTTCGCCAAAACGCCTTACTATACATGGTCGCTTTTTTCGCCAAAACGCCTTACTATACATGGTCGTTTTTTCGCCAAAACGCCTTACTATACATGGTCGTTTTTTCGCCAAAACGCCTTACTATACATGGTCGTTTTTTCGCTAAAACGCCTTACTATACATGGTCGTTTTTTCGCCAAAACGCCTTACTATACATGGTCGCTTTTTTCGCCAAAACGCCTTACTATACATGGTCGCTTTTTCGCCAAAACGCCTTACTATACATGGTCGCTTTTTTTCGCCAAAACGCCTTACTATACATGGTCGCTTTTTTCGCCAAAACGCCTTACTATACATGGTCGTTTTTTCGCCAAAACGCCTTACTATACATGGTCGCTTTTTTCGCCAAAACGCCTTACTATACATGGTCGCTTTTTTCGCCAAAACGCCTTACTATACATGGTCGTTTTTTCGCCAAAACGCCTTACTATACATGGTCGCTTTTTCGCCAAAACGCCTTACTATACATGGTCGCTTTTTCGCCAAAACGCCTTACTATACATGGTCGTTTTTTCGCCAAAACGCCTTACTATACATGGTCGCTTTTTCGCCAAAACGCCTTACTATACATGGTCGCTTTTTTCGCCAAAACGCCTTACTATACATGGTCGCTTTTTTCGCCAAAACGCCTTACTATACATGGTCGCTTTTTTCGCCAAAACGCCTTACTATACATGGTCGCTTTTTTCGCCAAAACGCCTTACTATACATGGTCGTTTTTTTACGCCAAAACGCCTTACTATACATGGTCGCTTTTTTCGCCAAAAACGCCTTACTATACATGGTCGCTTTTTCGCCAAAACGCCTTACTATACATGGTCGTTTTTTCGCCAAAACGCCTTACTATACATGGTCGTTTTTTCGCCAAAACGCCTTACTATACATGGTCGCTTTTTCGCCAAAACGCCTTACTATACATGGTCGCTTTTTTCGCCAAAACGCCTTACTATACATGGTCGCTTTTTCGCCAAAACGCCTTACTATACATGGTCGTTTTTTCGCTAAAACGCCTTACTATACATGGTCGCTTTTTCGCCAAAACGCCTTACTATACATGGTCGCTTTTTCGCCAAAACGCCTTACTATACATGGTCGTTTTTCGCCAAAACGCCTTACTATACATGGTCGCTTTTTTTCGCCAAAACGCCTTACTATACATGGTCGCTTTTTTCGCCAAAACGCCTTACTATACATGGTCGCTTTTTTCGCCAAAACGCTTTACTATACATGGTCGCTTTTTTCGCCAAAACGCCTTACTATACATGGTCGCTTTTTTCGCCAAAACGCCTTACTATACATGGTCGCTTTTTTCGCCAAAACGCCTTACTATACATGGTCGCTTTTTTCGCCAAAACGCCTTACTATACATGGTCGCTTTTTTGGTCGCTTTTTTCGCCAAAACGCCTTACTATACATGGTCGCTTTTTTCGCCAAAACGCCTTACTATACATGGTCGCTTTTTTCGCCAAAACGCCTTACTATACATGGTCGCTTTTTTCGCCAAAACGCCTTACTATACATGGTCGCTTTTTTCGCCAAAACGCCTTACTATACATGGTCGTTTTTTTTTTCGCTAAAACGCCTTACTATACATGGTCGCTTTTTTTCGCCAAAACGCCTTACTATACATGGTCGCTTTTTTCGCTAAAAACGCCTTACTATACATGGTCGCTTTTTTCGCCAAAACGCCTTACTATACATGGTCGCTTTTTTCGCCAAAACGCCTTACTATACATGGTCGTTTTTTCGCCAAAACGCCTTACTATACATGGTCGCTTTTTTCGCCAAAACGCCTTACTATACATGGTCGCTTTTTCGCCAAAACGCCTTACTATACATGGTCGCTTTTTTCGCTAAAAACGCCTTACTATACATGGTCGCTTTTTCGCCAAAACGCCTTACTATACATGGTCGCTTTTTTCGCCAAAACGCCTTACTATACATGGTCGCTTTTTTCGCCAAAACGCCTTACTATACATGGTCGCTTTTTTCGCCAAAACGCCTTACTATACATGGTCGCTTTTTTCGCCAAAACGCCTTACTATACATGGTCGCTTTTTTCGCCAAAACGCCTTACTATACATGGTCGTTTTTTCGCTAAAACGCCTTACTATACATGGTCGCTTTTTTCGCCAAAACGCCTTACTATACATGGTCGTTTTTTCGCTAAAACGCCTTACTATACATGGTCGTTTTTTTCGCCAAAACGCCTTACTATACATGGTCGCTTTTTCGCCAAAACGCCTTACTATACATGGTCGCTTTTTTTCGCCAAAACGCCTTACTATACATGGTCGTTTTTTCGCCAAAACGCCTTACTATACATGGTCGCTTTTTTCGCCAAAACGCCTTACTATACATGGTCGCTTTTTTCGCCAAAACGCCTTACTATACATGGTCGCTTTTTCGCCAAAACGCTTTACTATACATGGTCGTTTTTTCGCCAAAACGCCTTACTATACATGGTCGCTTTTTCGCCAAAACGCCTTACTATACATGGTCGCTTTTTTCGCCAAAACGCCTTACTATACATGGTCGCTTTTTCGCCAAAACGCCTTACTATACATGGTCGCTTTTTTCGCCAAAACGCCTTACTATACATGGTCGCTTTTTCGCCAAAACGCCTTACTATACATGGTCGCTTTTTTCGCCAAAACGCCTTACTATACATGGTCGCTTTTTTCGCCAAAACGCCTTACTATACATGGTCGCTTTTTTCGCCAAAACGCCTTACTATACATGGTCGTTTTTTCGCCAAAACGCTTACTATACATGGTCGCTTTTTCGCCAAAACGCCTTACTATACATGGTCGTTTTTTCGCCAAAACGCCTTACTATACATGGTCGCTTTTTTCGCTAAAACGCCTTACTATACATGGTCGCTTTTTTCGCCAAAACGCCTTACTATACATGGTCGCTTTTTTCGCCAAAACGCCTTACTATACATGGTCGCTTTTTTCGCCAAAACGCCTTACTATACATGGTCGCTTTTTTCGCCAAAACGCCTTACTATACATGGTCGCTTTTTTCGCCAAAACGCCTTACTATACATGGTCGCTTTTTTCGCCAAAACGCCTTACTATACATGGTCGCTTTTTTCGCCAAAAACGCCTTACTATACATGGTCGCTTTTTTCGCCAAAACGCCTTACTATACATGGTCGCTTTTTTCGCCAAAACGCCTTACTATACATGGTCGCTTTTTTCGCCAAAACGCCTTACTATACATGGTCGCTTTTTTCGCCAAAACGCCTTACTATACATGGTCGCTTTTTTCGCCAAAACGCTTTACTATACATGGTCGCTTTTTTCGCCAAAACGCCTTACTATACATGGTCGCTTTTTTCGCCAAAACGCCTTACTATACATGGTCGCTTTTTTCGCCAAAACGCCTTACTATACATGGTCGCTTTTTTCGCCAAAACGCTTACTATACATGGTCGCTTTTTTCGCCAAAACGCCTTACTATACATGGTCGCTTTTTTCGCCAAAACGCCTTACTATACATGGTCGCTTTTTTCGCCAAAACGCCTTACTATACATGGTCGCTTTTTTCGCCAAAACGCCTTACTATACATGGTCGCTTTTTTCGCCAAAACGCCTTACTATACATGGTCGCTTTTTTCGCCAAAACGCCTTACTATACATGGTCGCTTTTTTCGCCAAAACGCCTTACTATACATGGTCGCTTTTTTCGCCAAAACGCCTTACTATACATGGTCGCTTTTTTCGCCAAAACGCCTTACTATACATGGTCGCTTTTTCGCCAAAACGCCTTACTATACATGGTCGCTTTTTTCGCCAAAACGCCTTACTATACATGGTCGCTTTTTTCGCCAAAACGCCTTACTATACATGGTCGCTTTTTTCGCCAAAACGCCTTACTATACATGGTCGCTTTTTTCGCCAAAACGCCTTACTATACATGGTCGCTTTTTTCGCCAAAACGCCTTACTATACATGGTCGCTTTTTTCGCCAAAACGCCTTACTATACATGGTCGCTTTTTTCGCCAAAACGCCTTACTATACATGGTCGCTTTTTTCGCCAAAACGCCTTACTATACATGGTCGCTTTTTTCGCCAAAACGCCTTACTATACATGGTCGCTTTTTTCGCCAAAACGCCTTACTATACATGGTCGCTTTTTTCGCCAAAACGCCTTACTATACATGGTCGCTTTTTTCGCCAAAACGCCTTACTATACATGGTCGCTTTTTTCGCCAAAACGCCTTACTATACATGGTCGCTTTTTTCGCCAAAACGCCTTACTATACATGGTCGCTTTTTTCGCCAAAACGCTTTACTATACATGGTCGCTTTTTCGCCAAAACGCCTTACTATACATGGTCGTTTTTTTCGCCAAAACGCCTTACTATACATGGTCGCTTTTTTCGCTAAAACGCCTTACTATACATGGTCGCTTTTTTCGCCAAAACGCCTTACTATACATGGTCGTTTTTTCGCCAAAACGCCTTACTATACATGGTCGCTTTTTTCGCCAAAACGCCTTACTATACATGGTCGCTTTTTTCGCCAAAACGCCTTACTATACATGGTCGCTTTTTTCGCCAAAACGCCTTACTATACATGGTCGCTTTTTTCGCCAAAACGCCTTACTATACATGGTCGCTTTTTTCGCCAAAACGCCTTACTATACATGGTCGCTTTTTTCGCCAAAACGCCTTACTATACATGGTCGCTTTTTTCGCCAAAACGCCTTACTATACATGGTCGCTTTTTTCGCCAAAACGCCTTACTATACATGGTCGTTTTTTCGCCAAAACGCCTTACTATACATGGTCGCTTTTTTCGCCAAAACGCCTTACTATACATGGTCGCTTTTTTCGCCAAAACGCCTTACTATACATGGTCGCTTTTTTCGCCAAAACGCCTTACTATACATGGTCGCTTTTTTCGCCAAAACGCCTTACTATACATGGTCGCTTTTTTCGCCAAAACGCCTTACTATACATGGTCGTTTTTTCGCCAAAACGCCTTACTATACATGGTCGTTTTTTCGCCAAAACGCCTTACTATACATGGTCGCTTTTTTCGCCAAAACGCCTTACTATACATGGTCGCTTTTTTCGCCAAAACGCCTTACTATACATGGTCGTTTTTTCGCCAAAAACGCCTTACTATACATGGTCGTTTTTTCGCCAAAACGCCTTACTATACATGGTCGCTTTTTTCGCCAAAACGCCTTACTATACATGGTCGCTTTTTTCGCCAAAACGCCTTACTATACATGGTCGCTTTTTTCGCCAAAACGCCTTACTATACATGGTCGCTTTTTTCGCCAAAACGCCTTACTATACATGGTCGCTTTTTTCGCCAAAACGCCTTACTATACATGGTCGCTTTTTTCGCCAAAACGCCTTACTATACATGGTCGTTTTTTCGCCAAAACGCCTTACTATACATGGTCGTTTTTTCGCCAAAACGCCTTACTATACATGGTCGCTTTTTTCGCCAAAACGCCTTACTATACATGGTCGCTTTTTTTCGCCAAAACGCCTTACTATACATGGTCGCTTTTTTCGCCAAAACGCCTTACTATACATGGTCGTTTTTTCGCCAAAACGCCTTACTATACATGGTCGCTTTTTTCGCCAAAACGCCTTACTATACATGGTCGCTTTTTTCGCCAAAACGCCTTACTATACATGGTCGTTTTTTCGCCAAAACGCCTTACTATACATGGTCGCTTTTTTCGCTAAAAACGCCTTACTATACATGGTCGCTTTTTTCGCTAAAAACGCCTTACTATACATGGTCGCTTTTTTCGCTAAAAACGCCTTACTATACATGGTCGCTTTTTTCGCCAAAACGCCTTACTATACATGGTCGCTTTTTTCGCCAAAACGCCTTACTATACATGGTCGCTTTTTTCGCCAAAAACGCCTTACTATACATGGTCGCTTTTTTCGCCAAAACGCCTTACTATACATGGTCGCTTTTTTCGCCAAAACGCCTTACTATACATGGTCGCTTTTTTCGCTAAAAACGCCTTACTATACATGGTCGCTTTTTTCGCTAAAACGCCTTACTATACATGGTCGCTTTTTTCGCCAAAACGCCTTACTATACATGGTCGCTTTTTTCGCTCAAAACGCCTTACTATACATGGTCGCTTTTTTCGCCAAAACGCCTTACTATACATGGTCGTTTTTTTCGCCAAAACGCCTTACTATACATGGTCGCTTTTTTCGCCAAAAACGCCTTACTATACATGGTCGCTTTTTTCGCCAAAAACGCCTTACTATACATGGTCGCTTTTTTCGCCAAAACGCCTTACTATACATGGTCGCTTTTTTCGCCAAAACGCCTTACTATACATGGTCGCTTTTTTCGCCAAAACGCCTTACTATACATGGTCGCTTTTTTCGCCAAAAACGCCTTACTATACATGGTCGCTTTTTTCGCCAAAACGCCTTACTATACATGGTCGCTTTTTCGCCAAAACGCCTTACTATACATGGTCGCTTTTTTCGCCAAAACGCCTTACTATACATGGTCGTTTTTTCGCCAAAACGCCTTACTATACATGGTCGTTTTTTCGCCAAAACGCCTTACTATACATGGTCGCTTTTTTCGCCAAAACGCCTTACTATACATGGTCGCTTTTTTCGCCAAAACGCCTTACTATACATGGTCGTTTTTTCGCCAAAACGCCTTACTATACATGGTCGCTTTTTTCGCCAAAACGCCTTACTATACATGGTCGTTTTTTTCGCCAAAACGCCTTACTATACATGGTCGCTTTTTTCGCCAAAACGCCTTACTATACATGGTCGTTTTTTCGCCAAAAACGCCTTACTATACATGGTCGCTTTTTTCGCCAAAACGCCTTACTATACATGGTCGCTTTTTTCGCCAAAACGCCTTACTATACATGGTCGCTTTTTTCGCCAAAACGCTTACTATACATGGTCGCTTTTTTCGCCAAAACGCCTTACTATACATGGTCGTTTTTTCGCTAAAAACGCCTTACTATACATGGTCGCTTTTTTCGCCAAAACGCCTTACTATACATGGTCGCTTTTTTCGCCAAAACGCCTTACTATACATGGTCGCTTTTTTCGCCAAAACGCCTTACTATACATGGTCGCTTTTTTCGCTAAAACGCCTTACTATACATGGTCGTTTTTTCGCCAAAACGCCTTACTATACATGGTCGTTTTTTCGCTAAAACGCCTTACTATACATGGTCGTTTTTTCAGCTAAAACGCCTTACTATACATGGTCGCTTTTTTCAGCCAAAACGCCTTACTATACATGGTCGCTTTTTTCAGCTAAAACGCCTTACTATACATGGTCGCTTTTTTCAGCTAAAACGCCTTACTATACATGGTCGCTTTTTTCAGCTAAAAACGCCTTACTATACATGGTCGCTTTTTTCAGCCAAAACGCCTTACTATACATGGTCGTTTTTTCAGCTAAAACGCCTTACTATACATGGTCGCTTTTTTCAGCTAAAAACGCCTTACTATACATGGTCGCTTTTTTCAGCTAAAAACGCCTTACTATACATGGTCGCTTTTTTCGCTAAAAACGCCTTACTATACATGGTCGCTTTTTTCGCCAAAACGCCTTACTATACATGGTCGTTTTTTCAGCTAAAACGCCTTACTATACATGGTCGCTTTTTTCAGCTAAAAACGCCTTACTATACATGGTCGCTTTTTTCGCTCAAAACGCCTTACTATACATGGTCGCTTTTTTCAGCTAAAAACGCCTTACTATACATGGTCGCTTTTTTCAGCTAAAAACGCCTTACTATACATGGTCGCTTTTTTCGCTAAAAACGCCTTACTATACATGGTCGCTTTTTTCGCTCAAAACGCCTTACTATACATGGTCGCTTTTTTCGCTAAAAACGCCTTACTATACATGGTCGCTTTTTTCGCTCAAAACGCCTTACTATACATGGTCGCTTTTTTCGCTAAAAACGCCTTACTATACATGGTCGTTTTTTCGCCAAAACGCCTTACTATACATGGTCGTTTTTTCGCCAAAACGCCTTACTATACATGGTCGTTTTTTTCGCCAAAACGCCTTACTATACATGGTCGCTTTTTTCGCCAAAACGCCTTACTATACATGGTCGTTTTTTCGCCAAAACGCCTTACTATACATGGTCGCTTTTTTCGCTAAAACGCCTTACTATACATGGTCGCTTTTTTCGCCAAAAACGCCTTACTATACATGGTCGCTTTTTTCGCCAAAACGCCTTACTATACATGGTCGCTTTTTTCGCCAAAACGCCTTACTATACATGGTCGCTTTTTTCGCCAAAACGCCTTACTATACATGGTCGCTTTTTTCGCCAAAACGCCTTACTATACATGGTCGCTTTTTTCGCCAAAACGCCTTACTATACATGGTCGCTTTTTTCGCCAAAACGCCTTACTATACATGGTCGCTTTTTTCGCCAAAACGCCTTACTATACATGGTCGCTTTTTTCGCCAAAACGCCTTACTATACATGGTCGCTTTTTTCGCCAAAACGCCTTACTATACATGGTCGCTTTTTTCGCCAAAACGCCTTACTATACATGGTCGTTTTTTCGCTAAAACGCCTTACTATACATGGTCGCTTTTTTCGCCAAAACGCCTTACTATACATGGTCGCTTTTTTCGCCAAAACGCCTTACTATACATGGTCGCTTTTTTCGCTCAAAACGCCTTACTATACATGGTCGTTTTTTCGCCAAAACGCCTTACTATACATGGTCGCTTTTTTCGCCAAAACGCCTTACTATACATGGTCGCTTTTTTCGCTAAAACGCCTTACTATACATGGTCGCTTTTTTCGCCAAAACGCCTTACTATACATGGTCGCTTTTTTCGCCAAAACGCCTTACTATACATGGTCGCTTTTTTCGCCAAAACGCCTTACTATACATGGTCGCTTTTTTCGCCAAAACGCCTTACTATACATGGTCGCTTTTTTCGCCAAAACGCCTTACTATACATGGTCGCTTTTTTCGCCAAAACGCCTTACTATACATGGTCGCTTTTTTCGCCAAAACGCCTTACTATACATGGTCGCTTTTTTCGCCAAAACGCCTTACTATACATGGTCGCTTTTTTCGCCAAAACGCCTTACTATACATGGTCGCTTTTTTCGCCAAAAACGCCTTACTATACATGGTCGCTTTTTTCGCCAAAACGCCTTACTATACATGGTCGCTTTTTTCGCCAAAACGCCTTACTATACATGGTCGTTTTTTCGCTAAAACGCCTTACTATACATGGTCGCTTTTTTCAGCTAAAACGCCTTACTATACATGGTCGCTTTTTTCGCCAAAACGCCTTACTATACATGGTCGTTTTTTCAGCTAAAAACGCCTTACTATACATGGTCGTTTTTTCAGCTAAAAACGCCTTACTATACATGGTCGCTTTTTTCGCTCAAAACGCCTTACTATACATGGTCGTTTTTTCGCCAAAACGCCTTACTATACATGGTCGCTTTTTTCGCCAAAACGCCTTACTATACATGGTCGTTTTTTCGCCAAAAACGCCTTACTATACATGGTCGTTTTTTCAGCTAAAACGCCTTACTATACATGGTCGTTTTTTCAGCTAAAACGCCTTACTATACATGGTCGCTTTTTCAGCTAAAAACGCCTTACTATACATGGTCGCTTTTTTCGCCAAAACGCCTTACTATACATGGTCGTTTTTTCGCCAAAACGCCTTACTATACATGGTCGCTTTTTTCGCCAAAACGCCTTACTATACATGGTCGCTTTTTTCGCCAAAACGCCTTACTATACATGGTCGCTTTTTTCGCCAAAAACGCCTTACTATACATGGTCGTTTTTTCGCTAAAAACGCCTTACTATACATGGTCGTTTTTTCAGCTAAAAACGCCTTACTATACATGGTCGCTTTTTTCGCTCAAAACGCCTTACTATACATGGTCGCTTTTTTCGCCAAAACGCCTTACTATACATGGTCGCTTTTTTCAGCTCAAAACGCCTTACTATACATGGTCGTTTTTTCAGCTAAAACGCCTTACTATACATGGTCGTTTTTTCAGCTAAAACGCCTTACTATACATGGTCGCTTTTTTCAGCTAAAAACGCCTTACTATACATGGTCGCTTTTTCAGCTAAAAACGCCTTACTATACATGGTCGCTTTTTTCGCCAAAACGCCTTACTATACATGGTCGCTTTTTTCGCCAAAACGCCTTACTATACATGGTCGCTTTTTTCGCCAAAACGCCTTACTATACATGGTCGCTTTTTTCGCCAAAACGCCTTACTATACATGGTCGCTTTTTTCGCCAAAACGCCTTACTATACATGGTCGCTTTTTTCGCCAAAACGCCTTACTATACATGGTCGCTTTTTCGCCAAAACGCCTTACTATACATGGTCGCTTTTTCGCCAAAACGCCTTACTATACATGGTCGCTTTTTCGCCAAAACGCCTTACTATACATGGTCGTTTTTTCGCTAAAACGCCTTACTATACATGGTCGCTTTTTTCGCCAAAACGCCTTACTATACATGGTCGTTTTTTCGCCAAAACGCCTTACTATACATGGTCGTTTTTTCGCTAAAACGCCTTACTATACATGGTCGTTTTTTCAGCTAAAAACGCCTTACTATACATGGTCGTTTTTTCGCCAAAAACGCCTTACTATACATGGTCGCTTTTTTCGCTAAAACGCCTTACTATACATGGTCGTTTTTTTCAGCTAAAAACGCCTTACTATACATGGTCGTTTTTTTCGCCTAAAAACGCCTTACTATACATGGTCGTTTTTTTCAGCTAAAAACGCCTTACTATACATGGTCGTTTTTTTCAGCTAAAAACGCCTTACTATACATGGTCGTTTTTTTCAGCCAAAACGCCTTACTATACATGGTCGTTTTTTCAGCCAAAACGCCTTACTATACATGGTCGTTTTTTCGCCAAAACGCCTTACTATACATGGTCGTTTTTTCGCCAAAACGCCTTACTATACATGGTCGTTTTTTCGCTAAAACGCCTTACTATACATGGTCGTTTTTTCGCCAAAACGCCTTACTATACATGGTCGTTTTTTCGCCAAAACGCCTTACTATACATGGTCGTTTTTTCGCTAAAACGCCTTACTATACATGGTCTTTTTTTCGCCAAAAACGCCTTACTATACATGGTCGTTTTTTCAGCCAAAACGCCTTACTATACATGGTCGTTTTTTCGCCAAAACGCCTTACTATACATGGTCGTTTTTTCAGCTAAAACGCCTTACTATACATGGTCGTTTTTTTCGCTCAAAACGCCTTACTATACATGGTCGTTTTTTTGGCCAAAAACGCCTTACTATACATGGTCGTTTTTTCGCCAAAACGCCTTACTATACATGGTCGCTTTTTTCAGCTAAAACGCCTTACTATACATGGTCGCTTTTTTCGCCAAAACGCCTTACTATACATGGTCGCTTTTTTCAGCTAAAAACGCCTTACTATACATGGTCGCTTTTTTCAGCTAAAAACGCCTTACTATACATGGTCGTTTTTTCGCCAAAACGCCTTACTATACATGGTCGCTTTTTTCGCCAAAACGCCTTACTATACATGGTCGCTTTTTTCGCCAAAACGCCTTACTATACATGGTCGTTTTTTCGCTAAAACGCCTTACTATACATGGTCTTTTTTTCAGCTAAAACGCCTTACTATACATGGTCGCTTTTTTCGCCAAAACGCCTTACTATACATGGTCGTTTTTTCGCCAAAACGCCTTACTATACATGGTCGCTTTTTTCGCTAAAACGCCTTACTATACATGGTCGTTTTTTCGCCAAAACGCCTTACTATACATGGTCGTTTTTTCGCTCAAAACGCCTTACTATACATGGTCGCTTTTTTCGCCAAAACGCCTTACTATACATGGTCGCTTTTTTCGCCAAAACGCCTTACTATACATGGTCGCTTTTTTCGCCAAAACGCCTTACTATACATGGTCGCTTTTTTCGCTCAAAACGCCTTACTATACATGGTCGCTTTTTTCGCTAAAAACGCCTTACTATACATGGTCGCTTTTTCGCCAAAACGCCTTACTATACATGGTCGCTTTTTCGCCAAAACGCCTTACTATACATGGTCGTTTTTTCGCTAAAACGCCTTACTATACATGGTCGTTTTTTCGCCAAAAACGCCTTACTATACATGGTCGTTTTTTCGCTCAAAACGCCTTACTATACATGGTCGTTTTTTGGCCAAAACGCCTTACTATACATGGTCGCTTTTTTCGCTAAAACGCCTTACTATACATGGTCGTTTTTTCAGCTAAAAACGCCTTACTATACATGGTCTTTTTTGGCTAAAACGCCTTACTATACATGGTCGTTTTTTCGCCAAAACGCCTTACTATACATGGTCGTTTTTTCGCCAAAACGCCTTACTATACATGGTCTTTTTTGGGCTAAAACGCCTTACTATACATGGTCTTTTTTCGCCAAAAACGCCTTACTATACATGGTCGTTTTTTCAGCCAAAAACGCCTTACTATACATGGTCGCTTTTTCGCTAAAAACGCCTTACTATACATGGTCGCTTTTTCAGCTAAAACGCCTTACTATACATGGTCGCTTTTTCGCTCAAAACGCCTTACTATACATGGTCGCTTTTTTGGCCAAAACGCCTTACTATACATGGTCGCTTTTTTTCGCTAAAAACGCCTTACTATACATGGTCGTTTTTTCAGCTAAAAACGCCTTACTATACATGGTCGCTTTTTCGCCAAAACGCCTTACTATACATGGTCGTTTTTTCAGCTAAAAACGCCTTACTATACATGGTCGCTTTTTTCAGCTAAAACGCCTTACTATACATGGTCGCTTTTTTTTCGCTCAAAACGCCTTACTATACATGGTCGTTTTTTCGCCAAAACGCCTTACTATACATGGTCGTTTTTTCGCCAAAACGCCTTACTATACATGGTCGTTTTTTCGCCAAAACGCCTTACTATACATGGTCGTTTTTTCGCCAAAACGCCTTACTATACATGGTCGTTTTTTCGCCAAAACGCCTTACTATACATGGTCGTTTTTTCGCTCAAAACGCCTTACTATACATGGTCGCTTTTTCGACTCAAAACGCCTTACTATACATGGTCATTTTTTCGCCAAAACGCCTTACTATACATGGTCGCTTTTTTTCGCCAAAACGCCTTACTATACATGGTCGATTTTTTCGCTCAAAACGCCTTACTATACATGGTCATTTTTTCGCCAAAACGCCTTACTATACATGGTCGCTTTTTTCGCCAAAACGCCTTACTATACATGGTCGCTTTTTTCGCCAAAACGCCTTACTATACATGGTCGCTTTTTCGCCAAAAACGCCTTACTATACATGGTCGCTTTTTCGCCAAAACGCCTTACTATACATGGTCGCTTTTTTCGCCAAAACGCCTTACTATACATGGTCGCTTTTTTCGCCAAAACGCCTTACTATACATGGTCGCTTTTTCGCCAAAAACGCCTTACTATACATGGTCGTTTTTTTCGCCAAAACGCCTTACTATACATGGTCGTTTTTTCGCTCAAAACGCCTTACTATACATGGTCGTTTTTTCGCTAAAAACGCCTTACTATACATGGTCGTTTTTTCGCCAAAACGCCTTACTATACATGGTCGCTTTTTCGCCAAAACGCCTTACTATACATGGTCGTTTTTTCGACTCAAAACGCCTTACTATACATGGTCGTTTTTTTCAGCTAAAAACGCCTTACTATACATGGTCGTTTTTTTCGGCCAAAAACGCCTTACTATACATGGTCGTTTTTTCAGCTAAAAACGCCTTACTATACATGGTCGTTTTTTCAGCTAAAAACGCCTTACTATACATGGTCGTTTTTTTCGGCTCAAAACGCCTTACTATACATGGTCATTTTTTTCGGCCAAAAACGCCTTACTATACATGGTCGTTTTTTTCGGCCAAAAACGCCTTACTATACATGGTCGATTTTTTCGGCCAAAAACGCCTTACTATACATGGTCTTTTTTTTGGGCTAAGAACGCCTTACTATACATGGTGTTTTTTTTCGGCCAAAAACGCCTTACTATACATGGTCGTTTTTTTCGGCCAAAAACGCCTTACTATACATGGTCTTTTTTTTGGGCTAAGAACGCCTTACTATACATGGTCTTTTTTTTCGGCCAAAAACGCCTTACTATACATGGCCGTTTTTTTTCAGCCAAAAACGCCTTACTATACATGGTCGTTTTTTCGGCTCAAGGCGCCTTACTATACATGGTCGTTTTTTTCAGCTAAAAACGCCTTACTATACATGGTCGTTTTTTTCGGCTCAAAACGCCTTACTATACATGGTCGTTTTTTTTGGCCAAAAACGCCTTACTATACATGGCCGTTTTTTTCGACTCAAAACGCCTTACTATACATGGTCGTTTTTTTCAGCTAAAAACGCCTTACTATGCATGGTCGTTTTTTTCGGCCAAAAACGCCTTACTATACATGGTCGTTTTTTTTCAGCTAAAAACGCCTTACTATACATGGTCGTTTTTTTCAGCTAAAAACGCCTTACTATACATGGTCGTTTTTTTCGGCTCAAAACGCCTTACTATACATGGTCATTTTTTCGCCAAAACGCCTTACTATACATGGTCGTTTTTTCGCCAAAAACGCCTTACTATACATGGTCGATTTTTTCGGCCAAAAACGCCTTACTATACATGGTCGTTTTTTTCGGCCAAAAACGCCTTACTATACATGGTCGTTTTTTGGGCTAAGAACGCCTTACTATACATGGTCTTTTTTTTCGGCCAAAAACGCCTTACTATACATGGCCGTTTTTTTTCGGCTAAAAACGCCTTACTATACATGGTCGTTTTTTCGGCTCAAGGCGCCTTACTATACATGGTCGTTTTTTTCAGCTAAAAACGCCTTACTATACATGGTCTTTTTTTTCGGCCAAAAACAACTTACTATACATGGTCGTTTTTTTTCGGCTCAAAACGCCTTTGGAGTTGAAAAACGCTTTACTATACATGGTCGCTTTTAGCTGAAAAAAAAAACAAAAACAAAATAATCGATAAAGGCGTTTTATCGACCATGCATTCATAGGCGTTTTTCAACTCCAAAAAGATGACCATGTAGATTAAGGCGTTTTTAGCCCAAAAATCATCTGTTGTGAAAGCGCTAAATAAATCAGGATGTATTGTATTGTATTGAAACACACATCTTCAAAACTGCAAGATGACTGTGTGGGGACCAAAGTGACCGCCGACAAACTAAAAGAAACAAGGTCAGACTCTTGCATAACATCAGACATCACATAAGATAATGCAGCATAGCCAAAAAATGTAGGAAAGCATAACATATTAACATCGTAAATGACACAAAGCCTTAAAGTCATAATTACTAAGTAAGGCAGAAGGGCGAAGAATATTAATGATATTATTCAGTCCTTTAATGGAGCAGAACATAGGGCATGGTTCAACTATTTCATGTATTCATTAAGCATTTCATTTATTTTACAGCTCAACAAAACAAAGCCTATCCGGGTGTTCTTGATCTTTTTTACACGTCGTTAAAAAAACAAAACAAAAAAAAAGCAAACACTCTTTAAATGTTTTATGGTTGCGAAGTGAACCATTTAAAGACACATTAAAACCCTTTTTTTTTTTAGTTACCTTTACTGGTAGAAAGTCATTTATTTTCGTCTCTGTACTGACATATTGAGAGAGAGTCCCATTATAGAGCACGAAAGACTGTGTAATCACCCATGATTGAAACAATTCCTGCTAAGGTAACGCCATCACCATCCTAAGAGAAACTTTGGCAAAAGTGAAGATACATTTTTTAAATTAGCATCAGCAAGTGGAATAGATACACATAAATAATGAACCCTGCACCCATAAAGTCACCAAATTACCGTCAGTGATTTTTCACATGTTGCAAACAAGCGGTGTGGGTTGCACCGACTACTCTTAAATAGATGTAGATGAGATGTAATGATGTGTCGGAAAAGTCATTATCGACGTAATTGGCCAACTTTGTACAGCTCACTCTTCTTACAATCTCCTAATTAAGTGTCTACTAAGTAATTATTTCGCTCTCTGAACAAACCTTTTATTTTGTTGGCAATCGTACTTCACACGTTAAGCACAACAAATGTAAACGCATGCACAAGTAAGTACACGTCTTCTGACTGACAGCAGCTGCTGGCAGGCTGACACTCAACATTGTTGAGCGCCACCAGGTAAATGAACATAGAAGTGTCTCTCGCCAACCGTAACAGACATTCAAAAATAAAAGTGGATGATGAATTTATGTCCGCATGAAAGACCAGGCGAACCATACTTGGATTTTTGGAGTGAATGCTGCCTTGTTTAACAAACAGAGCGCTGTCACTTTAAGAGATAAGGTGAGAAGCTCGGCCCTCCAGGAGGGGCTCAGAGTTGAGCCGCTTCTCCTCCACGTCGAGAGGAGCCAGATGAGGTGGCTCGGGCATCTGATTAGCATGCCTCCTGGACGCCTCCCAGGTGAGGTGTTCCCGGCATGTCCCACCGGCAGGAGGCCCCGGGGATGACCCAGGACACGCTGGAGAGACTGTGTCTCCCAGCTGGCCTAGGAACGCCTCGGGATTCCCCCAAGAAGAGCTGGAACAAGCGGCTGGGGAGAGGGAAGTCCGGGCTTCCCTGCTAAAGCTGACCCCGGATAAGCGGTCGAAAATGGATGGATGGATGGATGGATGGATGGATGGATGGATGGATGGGTGGGTAAGCCTAAATTCTGTCAGTTACAATTCACAATACTCAGAAAACATACTCTGAATGCTCGATGCAAACTGTACATTTTGTTCTGAATAGTACTTACAGGGATCCTAGCGTAAAGCACACGTTGATAGCAGTGTTTTCAGCAGAAAAATACAGAAGTCGTCAGGAATAGCAGCAACATAAGATGGCTGCCCTCTGTTCAATGCCATGACATGCTCTTCTTCACAATTCCAGCCTCTGGGTGGGAGGCGCTGGTGAGCGATGTCTGACATCCTGTGGTGAACACTGGTATTAAATCTTTCAATGGCTCAGCAAGAGCAAACATCCATCCATCCATTTTCGAATTTGCTCATCCTCACAAGGGTCACGGGAATGTCGGAGCCTATCCCAGCCTTCATTGGGCAGTAGGCAGGTGACACCCTGAACTGCTTGCCAACCAATCGCAGGGCACACATGGACGAATAACTATTCTCACTCACACTCACATCATGTTGTTGTGTTATTTTTTTATTTTTAATAAATGCACTAAAGAGTGGCACCCGAATTTCGTTGTATGTAATACAATGACAATAAAGGCGATTCTGATTCTGATCAAGTCACAATCTGGGGTGTCCAATTAACCATGCATGTTTTTGGAATGTGGGAGGAAACCGGATTACCCGGAGAAATCCCACCGCAAAACACCACTTGCAAACACACACACACACAGACACAGTGTCAAAACACAATTTTCAGATTTCAAGTGTCTACTTTGACAAACAGCAGAGGTTCCTCCATTTTGAAAGCACACAAAGAAGCCCATTGAAAGCGCTCAACTCCGATACCCCCCCAGCGCCTTTTTCCCTTTCCAGGTGACGGGTGTGAATCTGGCTGTATTTAATTAAAACATGTAATTTTTAATGACTGAACTAATTAATTTGGGAAGTAAAAATGGAGTGGGACTGATAAATGATGGCAGCGCTTCAAGGCTGCCCCGCCAAAAGCCAAGACTTTTTATATTCAGAGAAATGACTAAATAAAGGAACAATCTTTTTTTTTTTTCCTCCACACGTGGCAGATAATGACAGCATTTGAAATGAAAAGGAAATGAATTATGCATCCACAATTGTAAATACGATGGAAAGATTAGGGCAAGACGGCGATAAGAAATGTGCTCATTGTGTCTGGGTGCTGCCTGTGAAGTGGAACAGCGAACTCAAATTGGCAAAGGTCTTGTGCATTTGCACCTTGGTGGTGGAAGGCGGGAGAAGGGTGCGCCATCCTCGCGGGCGCTGCTGAGGGTGACGCTTCAAGCTTTCACTACCCTTTTAATTAGATGTTTTCTCTTAACCTTTTGGTGAGAGCCGCTTTTGAAATGTTTTGCTAATTCAGAGCCCCTAAAATGTGCGTTAGAACGTTTCTTTCGCCTTCTCTCAAAACACGCGAGACGCTTAAAATATTCAATGAAGTCAATCATCAATCAATTAATGTATAGTCATAATAACCCAAAAAATACATGTTTTTTGAAATCTCTAAAATGAATAAAAAATAGGCCAAAGCGTATAACATACTATGTTTCACTATAATATAAAATGTATACGGTATATTACATTAAAAAACAATTTACTTGAAATGAACTGTCACCAGTTTGTCACCACCGTTTGTGTACTTTGAAATGAGACTTAGGGTAAAATCTTCCATGGCAAACGAGGCAGTTAGGTTTTGTACTGTATGAATTTAGTGAACATGCTGTATAATCTGCTTCCTATTTTCACTTTATAGAAACCCATTTTCTTGACCTAATTTGGTCCTTGCTTCCGGCCAGGACCTGCTTGCTCTTCTATTCTGATGAATTAGTACAGTCTCGGGCTTGGAGACTATCTTGAGCGGTATCTGTCATCTAAGTGGTGAACACTGTCATTAAGAGGGTACTTGAAGAAGACTCACGGCTGGAAAAATGAAAACTTCATTGCAATGTGAGAAAATTGTGCTGCTGTGGTTATTATGGCAATATGAGTTGCTTGTCATTATCATACAGGTGCTTCATGGTTATTATTTTTAACCACAGTTAAATATAGCAGCGGCTTAGCGGCTGAGTTGTTTTTTTCAAACCCACTAGAATGTAGATCTTCATTAAAATCCTTTTGAATCCTATTTATTCGAGGTATGTATCTCAAATCTTCTTTCCCCATTTAAATGAATGAAAATCCCATTGATCTGTTCATATCCCCCTCCCACCAAAAAAAACAAAAATAAAACATTTGTGGGGGGGGGGGTTTAAAATGAAAATACAAAAAAAACAAAACAGCACAACAATTTTTCTCCCCCTGCATCAATTAAATGGCCATTTCTTTGCTGCCCACCCTGGCCACCTGGGGGCACTATAAGACATACTATATCGTTTAGAGGTCTCATCGGAACTTCTCCTGGCAGATGATAAAGAAGATATGACATAGTGTTATTAAATCGAATGCTTAAATGTGATTTTCCAGAATTGTTATCTATGTGTTACGCATTAGCATTAGCATAGCGGATTAAAGGCTAAAGCGATGTGGTTTTGTTTTTTTTTCTCAAGAATATAGTTGTGGGAAAGAGTTCTATTTTATTTTTATTTTTTAATACATCTACTATACTTTCGTTTTGTGATAAGACGAAAGCACCCCCTGCTTGATGTGAAGGGGCACTGGAAACTAACTGCGGAGTTTTTTCTTTTTGTATTTTATAACACCCATGTGCGGATAAAACCTCACGAGCAAAATTGCCGTGAGGCCTCTTTCAACTGGAGCGTAAAATAATGCAACAACAGGAGAGCCATTTCCGTTGCCGCTGTGGGCGGGAGAGGAAACGGGCACAATCGTGGGAGCTGTTAAATTGCTCACGTGAATGGCGTTGACCTTGTTTGTTCCCACACGGCGTCATTATGGCACGGCCGCCATCAATCTCAATCAAGCAATTATGGAACGTGCTTACGTTTGTTTGCTGGCAATTTCCCCATTGTACTGATTACACCTAAACATGTCCTTCCAAATTAAATTCAAACACCCAGGATGGACATAGCGGCATCTTAAGTACGAAACATCACATTTGTCTTCGTGAACTCAACCTGTGCACCGAAATACAAATGCAAGCCCCAAAGTAGGACGTGTTGAGAGATTTTTATTCTTTGAGAAAAGGAATACTGTACACTGTGTTTTGAGGGAAAAACATACATAAACATAAATCAGGTATTTGTTCTAAAGATGTTTTGTACTCTTTGATTTTCTGAGAATAAAAGTGTGTTTAAAAAAATGTCAGTCTTTCATGAATGAAGTCATCAATCAATCAAATTCATCTGATCGTGAAAATGTGGTCATCTTTATTTGCTCTTTTGTTAAAATTGCCTTTCATGATAATTGTTTCATGTGGAGCTATTATTGAAAAGCTTATTAATATATACACTTTGTCAGAAAACTGTCACCATACTGAAGGAATACTCATGTAAAAAATAGTTTCGGGATTTTTACGAAAATAAAGGAGAAAATGACACATTTTTAAAAAGTAATACTTTTGAATCAAGGTCATCATTTTAAAAGATTTAAACATGCTTTTTGTTTGTTTGTTTTACTATGGTCATCTTCTCAGAATAAATGACGATTGAAAAAAAATGGTTTCAAAATTAAGACCCCCCCCAAAAAAACACGTTTTCGAAGATCTAAGTGGCAACCTCTCAAGTATACAATGTACTTTTTAGATTAGTATTTTTTTTTTTAACCCTATGTTGCATGGCTTCTGCAGGAGTTATTCAATTGTGGTTTGTTTTTAAATTTAGGGTAGATTATGGCCAAATTTTGGGAAAACCAAAGTGCAGGTACTTCGTGTGCATAATAACTTAATCACTACAATTACCTTGCCAAAAAGCATGGCAGTACTGATAGGTAACACATAGAAACTGTTATTTATTGTGTTCTATATGTTCTATATACTCTTCTGCACAAGTACAATAGGGCATTTGGACCTTTTCATCTCACGGATAGAAATTATTCAACATTTTGTGGACCCTCTTTCACACTCACCTTTTCCTCATGGAGGCTGCCATGTTGCTTTTGCTGTTGCGCACGCTATAGACATCTCGCGGTGGATTTAAAAACTAAAACTGGTAACTTGAATGTGGTTACTGAAGTAACCCGTATGCAACATAGGGTTAAGGAATAAGTAACAATCTATGAAAGAAGAACATGTTGGAACTTTTCTAAGAATAAAGTCATCATAATGTCACCAGACAACAGGTCTAAATTTGTTCTTTCTTGAAAATCTGAATTTTACGAGGATAGTCATGACCGAAGCCATTCGAGTTTTATAATTAAACTGCGCATTATGTTGCAGTGGCTTACATACATTAGAATATGTGCACTTTTGTTTGAATGGTTTCTTTTTCTGCTTATATAACAAGCACAAGAAAGAGCACGTGTGCGGTTTATCCGGTTCAAGCATTCCCTATGAAAAGAGAAAGATGTTATTGACCTTCACCTGGCCAAGCTTGACTTGAAGTGTTGCACTGAGAGCGTGATGAGCTGCTGGCCAGCGCGCAGGCCTCATTTCATGGCCTGGAAAAGAAGAAGAAGAAAAAAAAAAGCCCATCAATTTGTCAAAACATTAACATTCCGCCCCCAATGCCCAACAGGAGCTCTGTGAGCTTGCCCTTGTCAGTCACGGGAAACACATCTCCTCATGCCGCACGCACGCAGTTCTCACGATGAGGCCTCACATCCTCGCACGTGTGACCACGTCTGCATAGTTACGACGCTTAGAATTTGACAAGCAACATGACGAGAAGACCTTTCATCCAAGTCCATCTTCATTCGCATTCAAGGAAGAAACTTTGGTGAATTAATTGGAGTAGAATCTTAGAAAGAGAGCTCCAAGTCAAGGAATAAGTTGAATTTTCAAAAGACAAATATGATGGAAGAACTATTTCATATGGTACCTGAATATCATTTTACACACACACACACACACAGATATATGTGTGGTTGTGCATCTATATCCATCCATCCATTTTCCGATCCACTTATCCTCACAAGAGTATTTTACCCCAGCCGTCTTCGGGCAGTAGGCGGGGGACACCCTGAACCGGTTGCCAGCCAATCGCAGGTCACACAGAGACAAACAACCATCCGCGCTAAGACTCACACCGAAGGACAATTTTGAGTGTTCAATCCGCCTGCCATGAATGTTTTTGGAATGTGGGAGGAAACCGGAGTACCCGGAGAAAAGCCACACAAGCAAGGGGAGAACATGCAAACTCCACACAGGAAGGTCGGAGCCGGAACTGAACCCTGCATCTCTGCACTGTGCGATCGATGTGCCGCCCATATTTTTATTTACGGTATAGAGGAGAGATTTAAAACAACCCTTTTTTTCCATCTGAAAAATGTCATAATCTGAAAAGAAAAAAAACGTGTGCGTGCGCAACGGTAACACACCACCACGACAAGAACATACGACATATTTTTTATTAAGACGAGTACTCATCAAGTTTTTTTTTTGTTCTTTTGTAAAAATGTTGGTGAACCGATACAAAAGATGACGCATGGCCAGACGACAAACTGTTCACTACACCAAAGAAAACAATCCAAAAAAGACAATGTTGAAGCATTTTTTTTTTTTTTTTTAGGGGTAGCAAAACACAAAGCAGCTCCACCTCCTCCTCTTCCTCTACATGTTACAGGAAATACATCATATCATGTTTGCAAAACATTTACAACTTAATATAGCCGAGGAGGAAGTTTGAGAAACACCGAGTGTACACATCGTGCTGGTCCCCGAGATGGACAAATCTACTCTGGCTTTTTTTTTGTCATCTATGCAACTCATTCGTAGTGTGACAGTGCACTGTTGTCATTAAATCCATGTACATCTGTTTTGAATAGGTACAGTATATACTTAGCGGGGTGGCAGGGCAGGCTTTTTTTTGTTGTTTTTGTTTTTAATACATTTGCATTCTACCTGAGATGCAAAACAAAAAAAACCCAACTATTAACACTCATGAACCTGAGAGAGTGAACACAAACCTACGAATAAGGAGAAACATCAAATGTTTAAAAAAAAAATAGGTTTAGCGCAATGGTGGTATTCCTGAATTCTACAGAAGGGGCATCTTTACAAAAAAAAAAATATTGAAGCAAAATGACATCATGCAAATGACACCGAAAACTCACATACAGAAATATGTACTTGTTATAGGTGATTTCTCGATTTATCTTTGACATTGGTTCTAAATGTAAACCTGTTAGGTTCATATGCCAAAATGACGATTGAAAAATAGAGACCGCGATAAATCATTTCAAAACGAATTCATAATTAAAAAAAGTTCCCTTAAAGTCACTGCGAACTCGAGTAAGCTAACTCCATTTTGTCATTTTGAATTAAAGTGTACAAAAGTAAAGAGTGCAGAAACGTGGAACACATTTGGAGGTAAAATACGTTTGAATGTACTCGCAAATACATTCAATCGTACTCGCACGCTAAATGGTAACAACTTTTTTCCCCCGTACGCCAAGGTAAGAAAAAAAAATGTGAATTTGGCCAACATTCTTTCTTTGTAATTGTTATGATTTATTATAGGGGTACTGTAGCCTGCAGACTGGTCCCGAGTTGATCGCAAGGAGTGTAGGGGGAACTAAAAAAAAAAAAAGAATTGCATGTCATGTGCGTTTTATTCATATTCTATATTTTAGTGTTAGTGTACACTGCACCCTAAGCATCCTCTCAGTTTCACTTTCACTCAAAAAGTATTAAAAAAAATAAAATAAAAAAAGCAGGACACCCTTTAACCCACGGTGGCGCGTGACCTGCATCACTGCAAGCAGTCTCCATTTGGTGCGCTTTATCTTTTATCGTTATTATTATTCTCCTTCAGAGTTCGTTTCATGTACAATTCACCAAGGGTACTGGCAAAGAATGGGAATCTGGAGGGCCGAGAGAAGCATTTTAAAACGCTACACCTAAGCTACAATCGTGATGTTCATGCAGTGACCACGCTGCAAGAGTGCGCCCCGTGCTTCCGCGTCAGTGTGTATGCGTGCGTGTCAATCGCGGAAGGTGGGTTGGCTTGAAAAGTAGATCTTCCGTCCAAAAAGGTTGGGCACCCCTGATTTATTAATGTCTGCATGACTTCCCTTGTTCATTTTTTCCCATAATGCCATGGGGTATGCGCCAGTAGTGGTGCATGTCAATGTCAATACAAGTGGCATTTTATACATATTACATTTTCAGTGCACACACACACACACACACACACACACACACACACACACACACACACACACACACACACACACACACACACACACACACACATACATACATACATACATACAAGAAGTGTAACAGACTATGAATCCAGAAGAAGTCATCTTTGTCAAATAGATCCCCCGGGATATATCTTACTTATGAAAATGTCAAAAACGGACTTAGCCCAAAAGCTCGTTCCTGCCAAAATGCTGTCAGGCTATTGTGTAGACGGTCCTGAAAACCTGGACTCACCCCCACACACCCATTTTTAATATGCTTATATTTATATTTTATATTTATATTAATTTCTATACTTTTTGTCTTCTACTTTTTCCCTTTCATAAGTTTGCTGCTGTAAATTGGGAATTTCTCCATTGTGAGATAAATAAAGGTTTTCTTATCTTAAAGTAACAATGATGTAAGTCGAAAAAAATCTAATCACAAAATAAAAAAGCAAACGGATACATTTTTCTTCATTTTAATTAAAGTGAAATTACAAGAACCTATTTGTCAAGTTAAGATCTCTTCAATAAATCCTGCTAGAATAAAGATGTTCTGTCTAAATTAAGGGTGTACATTTTTAGGAAACATGTAGCCGTAGTAGGGACTAATATTAGAAGTTTACAAAAAAAAATGTAATTTTACGAAACAAACATTTTTTCTTTGAGACAAGGCTGTAATTTTACAAGATTAAAGGTTGCATTTTTTTCAGAATAAGGTTCTAAAGATTCTACAGAAAAGTTGGAATTATTTTTTATTATTTTTTTTTTTACCAACCGCGAATTTTTTTTTTTATTACTTTTTTGTTGTTGATTTTTTTGGGGGAATGACAACATAGCCTTCCGAGAGGAGTGTTGCACTACTATGGGCAGAAAGAAAACATAAGCAAGAATAAATGATTTTTTTGTTTGTTTGTGTTGAGATACGAGTTTCTTAACACCCCCAAAAAGTGTTAAGAAAAAGAACATTTCAAAGTTAGTAAAGAAAAAAATATATTTTAAAATTACAAAAAGTTACTTATTTGTCAAAAAAAACATTTATTTATTACAATCTTATTTGAATTAGGACTTTAAAAAATATTTTGTGAATTAACTTGCGATATTCTAATGGGTAAATTTACTGTCTACCGACAATAAGATGAGTTCTGTCAAGGCTCTTAATCTCAGTTTCAGTTTTGAAACGATTTATTTTTTGTTGTAACAAAATTCTAACAAACAGCCATTTTAAAGGTGGGTGGGTTCACTTTTTGTATCGACTATCGTTCGTCTGAATCGCTGATGCCTGCCTGCTTGGTGAAACCTCGTCCACAGAGGACATCCCCATTAAATAAGAAATGCTGCTTCAATTAGCATTTGGAATCATCAAATTTAATAATACATAATAAATACAACAACCGGGACCATCCAAGCTTTGTACAACATGAACGCCAGGGTCCGAAACAGTGTCAGCAAGCGACAACGTTGACCAACATTGTGTCGAGCCACTTGGAAAGAGGACACACGTATACACGGTGACACTTTAACACAGGGGTGGGGAACATTTGTCCTCTCAGGGCTGCCTTCACTTTTTATAAAACCGGATTTTATGAAAAATAACACAAAATTTGAAGATTTTTTTTTTAATGCTGATTCCAAAACTGCAGTCAGTTTTTTTTAAACGCATTTTAAGATTTTTTTACTCTGCAGTTTGGCATATAACAAAAATTCCATTGTGTTGCTCTAATAAAACTTTTCATCTTATATCGATTGGATTTTTGTATAGCGATGCGGCAACTTATTTGTGCAGTCACAATTGAGACGGTGCGGTGAGAGGTGTGTGCAGCTCCCAATAGGTCAGTACCTGCAAATAGAAAGCTAGTAAAGTCGGCATTAAGAGGATACGTGCTGGCTTTTCTCTTAACCTTGGACATATTTAATTTTTTTGTTTAGTTTTCAAAGATTGTAACTACTCCACTTCAGTGTTTTACACACATACGCATTGCATACTATTAGAAATGAATATGTGAATTCTATAACTCAAAAACTTGACTTGGAGGAGAATAACTGAGGTCACTTTTGGATTCCACATTCCAATATTTGTTAAAAGCAGCTGTCAGACCAAACTCAACAAAAGTTGTGTTCCTCAGCGGAGTACATCTTGAGGACTGAATCCAAATTTTATGAAAACGTGTGTGTCTGTGTTTTTATGTGGTGCTAATCTCCCAAGAGCACATTCTCAAATCAAGTAAAGTGGCATTACTACAAGATGAAAGCTGTGTCTCTATGAGAGATAAAAAGTCGTAATCAGCCAAGAATAAGTCACAATTTAAATACTGTATTAATGTGTGACAGAAGTTGCTAATCTTTGAGAAAAAAATGTACTCTCACTAGAGTTGGGGACAAGATTAATATTGTAATGATACATGACAAATTTGATTTGAGGAAAGGATTGAGTCGTAATCTAAGGACAAAAAGGTTGCAATAGTATGAGAATAAAATGATGGTACCATAAAAATAAATTCACTATTTTATGTGACCAAAATTGTAATTCCATGAAATTGGTCGTCATTTTCTGAGAACCAGGCTGTAATTTTGCAAGATTAAAGTCCTCATTTTTTGGAAATTGTTGGAATTTTACAAAAAATAATTACAATTGTAACAAGATTCAAGAGTCGTAATTTGATGAGAAAAGTTGAAACATTAGAAGACTAAAAAATCGTGATATCATTTGATCACGAGATTAAGTCTCGCCTGTTTTCTGGGTTTGCGTGATGTTCATGTGATGTTAGGCGCGGTGATGTCATTTTTAGTCAACAGTAAGTGTCAAAATGGCCGCCCTCCGAGATGGTTAAAACAGTTGATTTTGGCTACTTAATTAATATTCCACAAACGCAATATTAATCAAAATAATGCGTTTAGACTAGTGGGGGCACATAGAAGACAATATTGACAAGGACATTTTTGACTTGACTTCCCATTTAAGTGTTTTTACAGCAGGTTCTCTATTGTTTGTTTGTCATATTAAGTGAAAGATGAGAAGAAAAGAGAGCTACTGATTGAGGCCAATATAATTACATCTCACCCCCCAAAAAAAAAAGGTAAATAAAATCATTTGTACTTCAGTGACTTTAAAAAATCTAACTGGAGGTGTGGTACAAATACAGCTAGCTAGGTTGCCCACCCGTGCTTTAAAGCATACAACCACCTGTAGGCCTCTACATCAAACAAGGCACTACATGAGGTCCTGGACTCTTTTGCTTCCTAATGATTGCGAGGCGGCTTTAAGGCAGTGGTTAACCTAGAAACTGTATGTTTTCCATTAGCATAACTATCTGGGACTGTGTGGATTTCTGTAGATAGGCAACAACAAAGGCTTTTGAGTGAAATTTTGAGGCTGTTAGGTGACGAATTAGGAAAAAAGGATCAAGTTATCAGGTTTCTGCAGAACTTGCTGATGAGCTGATCATTTGAATCAGATGTGTTGGAGGAGGTAAACATCTAAAACATGCAGCATAGTGCCCCTCGTGTACCGTAGTTGGTGACCCCTGAGCTCGACTTTAGCTTTATGCTAGCTTTACCCTCATGCTGGCTTTTCTGTTTCCCGTTTTGATGTGAAACAAAGCTAGCTAAGAAAGTCCCCAAGAACAAAACATTCCGCTTTTTGTCCATCCATCTCTTGTGCAAAAATTAAATAAAAAAGTCAATCACATTATTTGAGATTTTACAGAAAACGGGGGGCACGTTTTAAGTTTTATATTAGAAGATCACACCCATGGATCCCATGGCAGGTTTAGCAGAACACAGGAAACAGGTTTAAAATGGACACTTTTTACCTTAAATGTACAACTAAAGAACATAACTTACATTATAATCACAGAAATAGAGTCAAGTTGTTAATCCTTTGCACAGGAATTAGTTGTTTTTACATTAATTGTTCAAATTGTTGAGCTAAATGTGCTAGTTAACGCTAGCTTTTTCTTTCTGCCAAACAAGGCTAATCAAGAAAGTGTTCAAGAACAATATTTCCTTATTTTTTTCTATCAATTTCTTGGGTGAGTCAAATAACATGTATAATAATGATTTACTGATGTAAAGGAGCTTTAATAAACACTGCTCATTTGGAGATGATCACACGAGTGTAGTAACGAGCCAAGTTTCGCTTAAACAGGGTTTATAATCCAAAGTAGTTCGGTTTTACATAATAAATGATACAGCACATTAAGAGGGTCAAATTGTTCAGTTGTTGCTCAGGAATTGTTCATTTTCTTTACATTAATTGTTCACATTTTGGGTCACCATTGAGCTAAACATGAGCATAATGCTAGATTTAATGTTCATCCAATCTTTATGCTAAACAAAGCTAATTAACTGAACCAAGACAAATTTAGCACACTAATACGGTTCATTTTTTTTAAACCAGGCTGATCAATACTATGTAAATTATATTTTGTGACCATATTTGTTAATAAAAATAACAGAAAAAAAGAATAAAGATCAGCTCTATGAGAATAAAATATTCCCTTTTTTTGTTAGCATTTATGCTAACTCCGAAAACATCGAAACTGACATCACCTCAATAATGAACATTGTTCAGCTATCATTGGACTCAACTTTACACCACGGCTAACGCCTAAAGATAACTGCTGTCTTGACATCTACACAGACACACAGACAGGCGACATTTCATCGGGTGAAAAAACCCCCACTTTATCAGGCACAACGTGCTTTCCGAACCGCTCGCATTAAATTTAAAAAGAATACATTTTAAAATTCTACGAACAGAGTCGTAATTTAGCCAGTTAATATCTAAATACCCACGTTGACAAACCGCACCATGTCTGAAACGAGTCTCTCTGGAGACCTGATAATAAAAATGGCTAATACAGTACTATATACACGCACATTTGTGAAAAACGCATATCGTTAAATCTCTCGAGTGCACAACATCAACCCTCTTCAAAATTGTTTTATATTTAATAGGTTTAACTTCTTTTCTGAATATTATTTTAGATTTGTATACGTTTTTAATTAGGTTTTGTTTTACATGATATTTGACTTTTTTTCCTTATACAATTATGAAGTTTTATTCTTTTTATAAAATGCTACATTTCTCCTTATGAAATTTTGATAAGTAGACTTATTCGTTAAAATTATGACTTATCATAAAAAAGTACCACATTGTCATGGGAATTTGACTTTTGCTCTTTTCATCGTAAAATCTATCGTTGCATCGTATCAACAACCAGTTGGTTTGGTTCTGGATTCATGGACAGACTTCGGGGTACTCACATAGCCATAAAACATCCCAAATGTTCTATTTGGGGAAGAAAAACGTCAATCACAGCTCACAAACATGTTACAAAAACAAAACAGGGTTAGGGCAATCTTCAGTTTTATGGGCCGATGACACCGTACAGCTTTGATCAGGTGTCCCTAATAAAGTGGCTCCCGAGTTCAACTCTTTTTGTTTGTTTTGTCTGACATTCACGTGTAATCCAACAGAATTAAATGTAAATGTTAGTGATTGGGGGGTTAAATTGTAATAATAGCTGAACTTTGACCCAGAACGTATATACGTGTTTGACTTTGAAAGGGGGCGTATTGCGAAAAAGGGTTTTTTTAATTGCCAGAAAATGTGCCTGTAAGCAAGCTGTTTCGATTTTGGCTTGACTATGATGTCACAGTGTTTGGCGATGTTTTTGCTGCATGTGCCACGTTCATGAATCTACATACCAATTCAGTGGTCCCCAAACACCGTTCTTCAGTATGGTGATTAGTTTCCAATTGGGAAGATACGTCAGCACTCATTCACTCCACTCTCACCCCACATTGACAAAGTACTACAATGAACCTGAAGGAAAACGACTTGGGGACCACTTCAAAAGGGCGCTCAGATGCGCTTGCTTTTTCATATGGGGCTCAATACATCTGCACCTGGTCCCTATGGAAATGCAAAGCTCTAGTCGGATTGGCACACCCCACGGTAGAGATAGGGAGGGGTGAACAGTGGCTAATTTGCATGACACAATGATTTTTTTATTTTTATTTGGGGGAATCTGGAATCAAACAAGTTACAGATATGACATTTACACATCTGGGAACTGCTTTAAGTTAGGTCAAAATGGCATGATATGTCTTCTAAAACTTTACTGCAGAATAAGAAGGGTCACGATCATCCTCCTTTTGATCGGCGGCACAACATAATACACACGCACACACACACACACACACACACACACACACACACACACACACACACACACACACACACACACACACACACACACACACACACACACACACACACACGCGTGCGCACAACAGGCCACTTTCAAATTGGGGTCCACAGTCAAACATCTAAACCAACAAGCACGTGAGTGGGACTGACGACGGGAAAAAAAAAAAAAACGTAGATCGAACAAGGCACGAAATAGTCTGTAAAAGAAAGAAATTGTACCGAAGTTTAGGCCCCAGCAGTCCAGGAGACAGGGCCTCTTCTCAACACGAGGCCAAGCCAGTCCTAATTTTGCTTCCTCTCTAAATCCTCATTCTCCCTACCCCGCCACCCACCAAACAATGATCTGAATCAGAGTTAGACACCACCAGCCTTCCTTCCACACTTTAGATGTAATACTCCTTCTTCTCATCCGTGTTGGTGTGTCCGCCCTCGGCGTTGATGATGGCCGTGTCGGCGTCGGCTGCGTCGTCCGCCCCTTTGGCTTCGTGCGTGAAGTAAGTGCCTGCGGGCAAACAAAAAGAACAACACACTCGAGAAGCCTCTCAGACGACAACAAAAGACACTCGGGATGAGTTCATGGTCAAGTGCGATTGGCCGCATTTTACCTTTGTGTCTGGCAAAATACCGGCCGAGAACAATCAGCGCGCAGAGGATGGCGAACATCACCACGGCAACCACCCCGCCGATGACGGCATGGTCGAGTTTGGGTGGCGCGCCCTCACCGGCTCGGGAGTCTGAAAACAAGAACATTTACATGTGATCATTTGACAACAAATCGAGATCCAGAAGTATACAAACAGCACTGTTTGATCCATTGACTCAATTTGAGATATCATTAGGAAAGTAAAATGTCGCAGTAACACCGTCTTGGCTGTGCGATTTGCCTGTCGTCCCAAACATTTCTTACTTTGCACACAGTTAATGCCTAAAGGTAGCATAAGGACTTATTAAATACCGTTTGTGTACTAGCCAATGTGTGATGCTCCACATATTTGTTGATATGTGTTTATAACCGAATAAGGTGATGTAACATAGGTTCGTTGTTGTGTACATGTTATATGCATGGTGCTTCCGGTTGTGGCATCGATGCATCAATACAACAGTCAATTATTTGTGTCTTTTCGCTCTCCATGGCAGGGCTCAGTCCATTTGCCCCATGAAAAGCAAAGGTTTACTGCACATTTGTCACTAAAGTACCAGGGGGAAAACAAACTGACAAGTGCAGCCTTTTCCACACTCTGAGGTGCATCTAAAAGCATTCAATTTTCTTTTCATTATATTTATTTATTTATATTTATTATATTTTGATTATTTTATTATAAGGCGACAGTGCGCCTTATAATACGATGCGCCTTATAGATGCAACGATATTCTGAATTCTTGGACGTAGTATTCTAAATGTTCTATGAAGCGCTTTGTTACAGCTGCAGCGGTTGTGGAAGCTCTATATAAATAAAAGCTGAATTGTGTTGTATTGTATTCCTTTTAGCGTAGCTCAATCTAGGTGATGCATAACGCATCTGCAGCCACTATTGTAGCTTCTATTCTATGCGCCTTATAACCCGTATTGTTTTGTATTGTTTTGTGTTTTTTGTTATTGTAAAGTGTCCTTGGGTGTCTTGAAAGGCGCTTATAAATAAAATTTATTATTATTATTATTATAATGAGGCGCGCCCTATATATGAAAAGTTTCAAAATAGGCCATTCATTGAAGGTGCGCCTTGTACACCCCAGTGCGGAAAATACGGTAATTAGTGCTGCTGTCCAAATACTTTTGAGACCCGGCAACTACTTGAAATGCCGAGCATTCTTGAATTTCTATGAAACCACTTCAATTAAAGCTGAACGTCAACTAGCTTTCACAAACACCTTAGAGTGCGTTATTTCATCAAGAACAAAATGAAAACTGGGCCGTCCAAATATTGTCATGTTTTTTTTGTTGTTGTTGTGGTAACACCCATTAAATGATTAAACTGGCGAGATAAACAAAACAGGCTTATTTTCTCTCCAGGCATCATCACTTGACCTAACGCAAAGGAAGCTCACTCTGAAAAGTGCCAGTTTATGTTGTTTACTGATTAAAAAAAAAAAACAAAAAGACACGCTACAATGGCACTATTTACTCCCTAAGGGGTTGAGGGAGCTGTGTGTATGCTAAACGGTTTAACTTAAGGGACCACAAATAGACTATTAACGTCTTTTGTTCTTACTTAAGGACACATACAGCAACTGGAATACTGTAGCACTGTGCCAACGTTTTATCATCACGTTTTTCAGTTATGCTTTTTTTCAGGGCTTCAAGTGCACTCGAGGCCATTCAATTGGAATGTTTCTTCACACGTTAAAGAACTGCGGCTGTTGTGAACACGGTATATCAAGAAAGAGGTGATGTATTATATTGTGTTGCAATGTTAAAAGGGCAAGAATGTCTTGTTAAATGAGCAGCCGTAAGACGGGAAATTTAAGCAACAATTTGGGATCATTTGACCCCGATGTAACAGCTTCGAAATAGCTAACTTGGAGTAAAGGTTATATTGATTGCTATTGTGGCAGCGTATCAATCATTTTATCTATTCATTCATCCATGCATTTTCTAATCATCTTATGTCCACGAGGGTCGAGGGGAGGGGTTTTGCTGGAGCCTATCCAAGCCGTCTTCGGGCACTAGGCTGGGAACACCCTGAACTGGTTGCCAGCCAATCGCAGGGCATACACTAGAATCATTGCTAATTGACTTATTTATGTTTGCATTTATTTATCATGATAAAAGTAAATTACGGTTAAAAAAAAATCAACAAAAAAAACAGCATTATGATAACACATTTCTTTATTTTTATTTTTTTTAATCTCAGTGGCTTCAAAGTTCTTGCCGCGTTACACATATCTGTGGTGCTTGGTCGTATTTTAAAAAATATTCTTTTATTTTATTGGCGAACCAGCCAGGACACCTCACATGTTGTGGCTGTTAGCAGTAGCAGTCTGGCGGAGTGGCAGTACTTTACATTGATGTATTTATGCATTATGATGGAAGTAAATAACACAGTACAAGGGTGCCTGGGACAAAGAAAAACTAAACAAAACAAAAAACCCTTAATAATATTAGTAGACCAGCCAGGACATCTGTTTATTTAATAGGAACGGTTATTCACTTTAAAATATTAGTGGACCAGCAAGGACAGCTGTTGTGTTAGTGAAAGCATTGGAGCTGGCATTTCTTTGTCCACGTACTTGTATTTATTTGTCACAGTGGCTAAAAATTAAATAAACCAGTAAAACTGTAGCAGTGGACTTGTAGCAAATAAAAAGAAGTATTTCTATCTGCTGTCAACAATATTTCTGTTACTGAGCTGTCTTTACATAGACCATACATGGCGCTTTTACACCGTCGGGCTGGAGGGGTGTTTTGAGGATGTTATTATCCCGTGTAACAATCAACACCGCCTACAATTTGGGCGAGAGTTCACACGCAATAAAATATATTGCGCTTCATAAGAGGCCATTTGTGGAAGTCATATCGAGCTCCATCATGACACGCAGTCTGCAGATAAATTGCAGCCGGTCGCCTCAGGTATCATGGAGCTGCGCTCTTTCACGTGAAGGCACATTTATCCGCGTAGCCCTGCACCCCGGAAAGAAGAAGGCAACATTTGAAGCCTTTACATTTTCCGGCCCAGAATACTTCGGAGGCGTTGATCAATCGTCTACAATGGGCACGCAATGGGAGTGATGAAGGTGCGAAAGTAGACGGGGGGTGGGAGTGAGAGACGGAAATGGCGCCACTGTTCTTTGCTGCATGAGAGAGCAGCTCAATTTGCCACCAATCTCACTAGTCATATTCTTGACTTGAACGATTTCGCTCTAAAACACCAGCAGTGTGACAATGGAAGAAAACTCTCTCAGAGTTCCTTTTTTTTTTTTTTCTCAAAAGAAAAAAAATGATGGTGCACCAATCATTGAAGTGAGACGGTCTCAAAAAGCTTTGCTGGGCTGGATGCACATGCGACGCTTACATCACATACCGCGGTTAGAGATCGAGGCAAGCTCGGTCTTACTTATGCCACGACAGCTAGCTAGCAACGAGAAGATTGCCTGAAGATGACGATTTTGAAGAGAAACAGCGCATAATGGTGCAAAGTTAAGATATATATGTATTTTATCATTTGTCTGTGTTTTGCTGGTCCGTTAAAATACGTCTCCATGAAAAATGAGGATGCCTGATCTAGAGCCGAGGCACACTTTTTCTTTTTGTGACGGGCTTCCCAGCAAGCGTTTGGCCGTAAGGTCGGTATTGTGATTTAATTACTTTGATTGGATTTATTTTCTACAAAACTAGACAGACTTTGAGATTTCTGGAAGAATTGCGTGAGAATGCTCAATCTCTGAATGGTGATTTTGAATGATGTGTAATGAGTTTGGATTATATGGAATTAACTGTAATAATGTGAAATTGTATTGGTGAAAAATGTGCATAGGTTGATGAAAAATGTAGAATGATCTTCCTTATTCAATAATAAGATATGACATGGAATGACGTTTAATGGTATGGAATGATGTGAAATGATATTGGTGAAAATATGCAATGTGGAAAGTTTTTACGTGTCAATTTCTGGAATGTTGACATTTGTGCCCAAGGGGGACTGAATAAGATGAGGGGTTGAGGGGATGAGGAAATAGATGGTGTGAATTTTTGAAATATGATGACATTGGAATGATGTGAATTCTGTGGAGGGAGAGACACGTCAAGTAAGCGGAATAATTCTCATTTTAATTTGTGAATTATATTATGGTGCGCATGCCTTCGCATTCACAAAATAAAAGAAGTTGCTCTCCTTCAAAGTATAAGTGTAGCCGGAGTGGTCCGTGAGTCCTGACCTCCCGACTGCACACTGCCTCCGTGACATAAAGCATTTTTCCATTTCAAGTGTGCTCTGTCCTTTTCAATGAGATTCAATGAAATTCACAAGTCTCGGGGAAAGAATTCACATTCCATGATTTGAAGCCGGCCTTATCTGGAAGTGAATCACACCTCTTTGGAGTTTCTGTGATCATTCTCATTTTACATTTAGTTGGTGTGTCATAAATCTGGATAGGAGAATACTATTAAACGAAAAGCTTCATTTCGCCACAGTCCCACCTGCTGGATTTAATAAAGCACTGGTCTCCATGTGCAAATCCTTGTTACTAGGCAGATGTTGAGCAATTGAAAAGAAAAAAATTGGCTCATCCAATCATGTTCACGAAGCGGTTTCCTTCACGTGTGGCAGATGGCAAAATCCTCGCACAGCATCGAAAGAAATGGGAGAGTTGGCAGGAATGAAAAGTTACAAGCATATGGCAAATGTATCAATACCTCGCCCCGCTACCAAAAAAGTGTCAAAAATACTTTTTTTTTTTTAAATTCTTTGTTCACTACAGCGCCGCTCGGTGGGGCTTTAGGAAGCACTGCTCCCGATACGGCACCATGCAATTGCTGTAAAAAGTCTGCACAGCCATCTTTAAAAAGCGTCATTTGTCATATATGCGAGCACAGTGAAACTAATTAATGAGCGTTTTTTTGAAGTTTGGTTTCGCATAAGCAAACCCTGCGCCCCCCCCGCCCCCATTTTGAAAAGAACCACGTGCCGAGAGTTGGATGTGTGAGGCGCAGTGTGTTTTACTGTGGCGGCGGATGCCAGAAAGCACGGCCAAGTCCCTCAGGAGAAGGAAAAGCTGCACTTTAATGAACATCCATGTACTAAAAAGACATGGGCCTAGTCCTGTCTGTAGCCTTGAAAAACTCCACCAATTCTCCTCCCGCTACCTTCCTTTTCCTCTTATCGCCTCCCTGCCCTCACATTGCCCCCCACCGTCTTTCACATCCGCCAAGAAACATGCCTCTGCACACCTAGGGAGAGTTATTTTAACAGGCGATGAGGTGGTGGTGGTGGTGCTGGGGGACAAAACTGCCAGTCCTGTGCTCCTGGAACGAGTAAAAATAAATAAATGAGGACGCTCAAGTTAAAGCTTCCCAAAAACATTTTACTCAGCGCTGTCTGCAACAGCTTTTGCATTATTATGGCGCAACGCTTGAATTAACTTTCCAAGGCCATATTCAAGCAGTCACGCTTTTCCTACTGATGACTCTAGTCAACTACTTCCGCAAATAAATTCATTATAATTAGAGCTGTCAGTTTAGCGCGTTTTTATCGACATTAATTTAAAAGAATTTTATCGGGATCAAAAATTTTCTCGCGAGATTAACGCGGCAGACGTCACAGTGGATTGGATTGGATTGGATAAACTTTATTGTCAAATTTACTGTATGTGTAACATACAGCACAGATGAAATTTCTTCCCTCTCAACATAAAACAAGAGGAGCCGCTGCGGGTGTCCGCGCCGCCATCAAAAGAAAAGTTAACAAAAAAAGACAAAATACAAAACAACACATGAGACACAGACAATCGTGCACTCTTAACCACTTTCCTGCATACACTATAAATAAACCAGAAACAAAACATCAAGCGCGCTGCACAAGTCCACACACGTTTGTTTTGCCAGCCACGGCAGCGCGAGACACCGAAAACGGATATTTAAATAGTTTATGAGTGGAAAGTTTACTTTTAAAAAGTTGCCAGATTGTTCCACTGACAAGACCAAAGTGACCTGGATGTTTTGCAGTCGTAAACTGAGCTATCATCATAGCACGTCGAGTCTGAAATACCACTTAATTAATGGCCAAGCACACCGCTGCGTGAGTTGTCCGCCCCCCTCGTCTCAGACAGACGGCTATGGATCATTTCAAAGCGAAGAAAATGGATGACACGACAAAGAACAAAGTTGCTGAAGCAATCGGCAATTTAAACAGCGTGGGTTAAAATGTTGCTAGAACAGGGGTGTCTTTATTTAGCTCATTTGTGCATAGTTGTCATGTTTGTCCGTCTGCAATCTGACGTTTAAAGAAGTAAATTATGCTGCAGCCGCGCTCCACTTCCGGGTTGGACCTTTGGGACTTGTACTTCTTTTGTTCGATTCGACTTGATATGTTCATGCCGGCGCTCCACTTCCAGGATTGAGTATTGGGACATGTAGTTCTTTTGTTCGATTCGACTTTATGTTTGTGTTGAATGGTTTCTTACGTTTAAAACAATGAATAATGATGACGATAATGATACATAGTGAAATCAGGGTTGATTACATTATTTATTAAACGTATTGTTAAATAAAGGTATTAATTAATGTCAATTATATACATATTTACATTACGATGCAGAAAGATAGATATATTATTTTTTTACTGCATTTATGTGTAGTTTAGGTTATTACCTGCTTCTGATACTTCTGTTACAACTACTACTACTCCTACTTCTGCTGCAAAGTGCTCCAATAAATGATCCAAAAACTACAGAACGAGAGATCCTTCCATGCTGACCGACAATCCCTAACTGAACAACCATTACTGATTGCCAGCGAGAGCCTCCATTACAAGAATCCGAAATGATGTCGACACAAAACCGTAGAGAGACTTCCGAGCAAGAAGGATCAACAGAATCAGCATAGCCTGACTGCTGTGTTCAAAGCAAATTTGAGAAAAACGAAGTATGCAACCATGGCTTAAATCCATTATAGGCTGAGTACTAGTTTACCTAAAGGCGCGTTCCCACGTTGCAATTTGTGGCATAAGTTTTGTGGCATGCAACACATTGCAACGTGTGAACCCCGAAGTTGGACAGACTTTTGTGGCATGCAACGTGTTGTATGTGTGTTGCATGAAATAGGACTTGCTCTATTTTCTTGCAACGTGTGGCATGAACCCGACCAATCAGAACGCGTTGGGCTATCACGTGACAAAAACATCGCGTAAACACGGAACGCGGGAAGTATAATGGCGTCGAAACAGAAAAAAAAAAAATCGAGCTCTCCCGGGGCGACACCGAAAGGTTTATTAATTATTACCATTCGCATGATTGCTTGTGGAACGTCGGGAGACAGTTCTACTCAAGGAGGGAACACCGACAAGCTGCCTACACTAGCATATCGGAGTTGATGGGCGACTGCATGACAGGTATGGATGGCGATCGAGGCACCGTCTTCGATTATTATGTCGACAATAATATCATAATTACTTATTGTCGAATATTGTAGGGTGGTTGGAGTGAGAAAGATTACCGATTTTAATTTATTCGGCGACTATTTTGCCAAAATAATGAGCACAACAAAAGTTCAAAATTGGTGCGATCCATTCAAGGAAATTTCTGAAACTATCGGGTCCTCGCCGCCAACTCCTGCATCAGAGCGTTGTAAGCGCCGAGTTCTTTCCGTCTCCCGATCCACGGTCGTACCCAAAACGTCCGTTTGGGTTTTGGCTCCTCTAGCTCGGCTAGTAGACCGATAGCTGCCAGTTCGAGGAGATCATCGTCGCTGTCGTATTGACAATTAGCCGCCATAGTCGCAGAGCGAAATAACGTTAAACGCGCATTCGGAAAACTATTCCAGCCAGATTTGAAATTGTTTGCAACACATTGCAACGTGGGAACGCATTCGGTTTGCAACATCAGATTTGCAATTTGTCTTATGCAACACGTTGTATAAGACAAATTGCAACGTGGGAACGCGCCTTTAGATGTGCACTTTATAATGTTATATTGCGCTGTTTTGATTCCCTAAAAAGAGCTGTTCAAGCAGCTGTTGTGTGACCAAATATTGTTTTCACTGTTGTTGATGGACAGTAATATTGTGTGAGAGATAATGTGTGAATAACTGCTCCAAGTGAAAAATGTTAAAATTGAAGTGTAAAATTGAAAATCAAAATTGTTATTTCAGTAAATATTTGCATTTTGCACATAGAAAACTGATTCATGATTCCATGTTGATGAGAGCATTAAAATGAGGGAAAATAGGACAAAAAAATATAAAAGGAAATTCTGAAACGATAAAAAATGAGTGAGTAATCATGATTAATTTTTAGTTAATTTGAGTTAATTATGACAGTTGAGTTTTTAATTAGATTAAATATTTTAATCGTTTGACAGCTCTAATTATAATATAAAATTATAATCCAATGAAATGTCACGGTATTGTGCTGTGGAATTGCTTATTGAAAAATGAGTAGCTGTATTGTATTATTACTTATGGGGGGGGCATGAATCAAATTATCAAAGATTCCATCTTAAATCTGGATTTCAACCCGAAATTCGAAGCAGCTCAATAAAACAAAAACAGTATGTATGTTTAAAAATGGTATGTTAATTTTTGCGAAGTTATTTTGGATACCATAACATGTTTTTTTTTTTTAAATGTTGAATTGCGACGGCGGTGTGTAAATTCTTCCAATTGAAGACAGCAAACCAGATTTATTTGAGCTGCTTTTGTCTTCCAATTTCCCACTTCTCAACGCTTCTGCCTGACTCCTTCCGGCTTTGCGGTTTGACTGTGCGACTGCTGTCGACAAGGCAGAATTCTGTCGGGATCAAGAGCCGGATCCCCAAGAGAGGTTCAATAAATAGATTTGCTTGCGATACATCTCCCACTATGTGTCACATTCAAATGTCATATATAATGACAACAGGCAGCAACGTGTCCTGCCTCCCCTCTTGTCATCAGCACAATTTGATGATGTCTGTAATGCGGCTGCTTGTCCATGTTGTCAGCGAGGCAGGCTCCGCGTTCCGTGCTGGAGCGCTGACATGCCTGCGACGGCATCGTGACAGGATGTGAGCAGGCCGCGGGGATTTATGGTGCTGGTGTGAGCGGGATAAAGCGGGATTTGCATGTAATGCCCAAGTCTGGGTGATGGAGAAAGTAGCTCTGCACTACATACTTTAATGTGTCACCTCTCTGTTGTCTGTATACATGTAAGTTTTGCCTCGCGTCATCCAATTAACAGCTCCTTTCTTAACCCGAAATCTAACATGTAGGTGAGTCATTCGAACACTGGCTGAAGTCCGAGGGTGGTTGTACTACCTGGAAGGTGGTGCTTTCCTGAGACATGCGAATGCCATATAAATCCATTTGGATAATGTGTCGCACTCAAAAAGTGAAATTAACCGGTGCAATCTTGAAACTAGACATTGATATATATATATATATATATATATATATATATATATATATATATATATATATATATATATATATATATATATATATATATATATATATATATAGTATGTATATATATATATATATATATATATATATATATATATATATATATATATATATATATATATATATATATATATATATATATATATATATATAAAAAAGCGCCCGGTAGTCCAGTGGTTAGCACGTCGACTTCACAGTGCAGAGGTGCCGGGTTCGATTCCAGCCCGGCCTCCCTGTGTGGAGTTTGCATGTTCTCCCGGCCTGCGTGGGTTTTCTCCGGGCACTCCGGTTTCCTCCCACATTCCAAAAACATGCATGGCAGGCTGATTGAACACTCTAAATTGTCCCTAGGTGTGAATGTGAGCATGGTTGGTTGTTCGTCTCTGTGTGCCCTGCGATTGGCTGGCAACCGGTTCAGGTGTCCCCGCCTACTGCCTGAAGACGGCTGGGATAGGCTCCAGCACCCCCGCGACCCTAGTGAGGATCAAGCGGTTCGAAAATGGATGGATGGATATATATATATATATATATATATATATATATATATATATATATATATATATATATATATATATATATATATATATACACACAGTATATATATACACAGTATATATATACAGTGGTACTTCGGCTCACGAACGCTTTAGCTCACGAACTTTTCGCCTCACGAACATTAATTTCGCGAGAATTTAGTCTCAGCTGACGAACTAGTTTTCGGCGGACGAACCAAACCAAGCGGTCGAACAGCGCCCCTGTGGCGGCCGCGATAAGCTGACGCACGCTCACGGCGTTCACTTTGTCACCCCCTTTCTTTGAATGCGGACGTGGTTTGTGTTTGCTAGACATTTTGGACCATATTGAGTGTACTTTTGCTATTATGGGACAGAAAAAGACCCCGCCACAGGCTAGTGTTAAGCCTAAGAAGACATTAAAGAAAATTACGATCGAGTAGAAGAAGGAGATCATTGAAAAACACGAACGAGGTGTGCGTTTGTGTGACTTAGCGTTCCAGTACCAGTATGCTAACAAGCAACAGGTGTCAATTAAGAGGTTTTTAATCAGCAAAAAGGATAAAGAGTCTCCTTCTAAGAAGCAAAGAAGAGAAGCCACATTTTCCGTATGTAAAGTGACTCTCCTTCCAAACCATAACTCCCTCCCTCCTTCCCCCTCCCACTCCATTCCATCAAGCCATCAACTACGATCACAAAGGTAAATAAAACGACTTTATTTTACAGTACAGTTTATTTCTTTAATTTCAATACAATAGCACATTTATTATACATAAAATAAGGTATATTTTTGTGTAGTTTTAAGGCTTATTTAGTCGAAAATTATGTTTATGGGGACCTGGGAACGGATTATTCTCATTTTAATGGTTTCCTATGGGAAATAAATGTTCGGAAGACGAACTTTTCGGCTCACAAACCTTTTCTGGGAACCAATTAAGTTCGTGAGCCAAGGTACCACTGTGTATATGTATATATATATATATATATATATATATATTGTTATTGCTCTGATCATGTCAAATATTTACGGTGCCACTTGTTCCTCAGCTGAATTCATGCCAACCCATGAATAAATGAAAAACTTTCACGTTTTGAAGGCACAGTGCTTTTTTTTCTCCTTTGTGAGTTATATTCCTGAATATACATTTAATTGTTAATTACAAGAGGAATAGTTAACAGGATAATAAAGTCCTGTTCGACTGGCATTTTATTGTTTTGCATTTTATTTTTGAATGATCACATTTTCAATCTTTGTTGGTTCTACAGTGGACAGCCTGTCATGTTATCAAGTTTCAACGTGCATGAAAGGGTTAATATTTTTTTTTTCTTTTTGGGTTTTTTTTCGGTGTGGGGTGGATATTTGATTCTGCGTAGTGTGTGTTTCTATTTAAAATTTTAGTTATGCCCTTTTTTTGCAATCAGCCCACTGTTTGACTCTGCTCTGCTGCCAGGCTCGTCGGTTCAGGACAAAAGCGAGTTAATGAGTGAAAACAGAGAAAATGTCAGCAGATAAAGCAGGGAATAGCGTCAAACTTCTATACGACAATCCAGATGACGTGCTTTTAATGTCACTGATTCATGGTTTGGAGATCAGGGCTATTTACATATGAATATTAATATAATATGAATCACAAATTGTCAGGTGAGTTCTAAGGTGCCTGTTGAGCGTATTGTCCCATAAGGTTTGAATTTTGGAAATTGAATGGATCAAGTAATTCCCATTCTATAAACATGCTTCTTATTAGGGCTGGGCAATTACCGTATCTTCACGACCATAAGGCGCCATTAAAAGTCTTAAATTTTATCCAAAATGGACAGGACACCTTATAATGCGGAGCGTCTAGTGTATGAGCCGAGTTCCAAATCCTGACTGACAGCCGACACGCTGTTTATATAGAGAAAAGGCGGAAGTGAGCATGAACAGGCATGCGGGGAAAGCAGCCAGCCAATCAGTGAAGGGTGGGCGTGTAAGTGGCCGCGAGTGAGACCAGGCATGCGGGAAAGCAGCCGGCCAATCAGTGAAGAGTGGGCGTGTAAGTGGCCGTGAGTGAGGACGTGAGTGAGGCCAGGCATGCGGGAAAGCAGCCCGCCAATCAGTGAAGGGTGGGCGTGTAAGTGGCTGCGAGTGCGACCAGGAGTGCGGGAAAGCAGCCGGCCAATCAGTGAAGGGTGGGCGTGTAAGTGGCCGCGCATCATTTCTGTGGAGCCACACGGCAATGAGAGTGACTCTGACAACGAGAGCGGCGTTTTTTATGGACTACCGGTACTTGCACAATTGTTCAATTCGGATACAGAAGATGAGGACTTTGATGGATTTCTGGGTGATGATTGAGCGAAAAACGTGAGTACATTGTAAGATGGCTAACTTTATTTAGCCATCAACCGATCTCAGTTTTGCTTCAGTTGCCTTGTTAAAAACGTGTTTTTAGCATGTCTTAGCATGCTACGCTATGCTTCAAGCTAACGTGTTTTTAGCGTGCGTGCATGCATGCCGTATGTTTAAACTGGCGTATGTTTTACCACGTCTGGCTGCGCCCAATAATACAGTGCGTTTTGTGTATGTGTAAAATACAGAAATAGCACTTGTTACTGAGACTGCGCCCTACAACACGGTGCGCCGAATGGTCGTGAAAATACGGTAATTCCCAAATTCCAAATCTAAATAACTTCATAAAGAGCTTTTATATGCAGAAAATGGAAACTATTCACACCCCCCAAAAAGATCCGGTCTTTGTGTTTGGTTTTAATTTTAGGCTTAGTCACCTTCAAAATACACAGTATATAGATAGGTATTATATCGTCTAAAAATTACATGATGAACTTTTTGCGCCAAACCCCAAAAAGCCCAAATTCACGGATGGAGCGTTAATGACTTTGCTGTGAGAAGGTAAATGCTTCATCGAATGGACTCGGTACAATGGTACATCCGTTAAGAATGAACTGCCAGTCCGTCAATAGCCATTTAGCAGGAGAGAATTGGAAAAGGTCCACGTCTTTTGAGTTTGTTTCGAAAAGAAAGGAAACCAAACAAGATGAGGACTGTGCGTAAATGGGTAACCTTTCACCAAATCAATTGCGGAGCGTTGTACTCGAGCGCTGCAACGTTGGACTTTTATTTCCGACGGCTCACCTTCTAAATAGATTTCTTGCGGCCTTTGTCGAGACCAAGGACAATTTGGCGATGCAAAAGTGTTGTGATTCCAGAGGGAGGAAGGAAAAAAGTCATAAATAAAACTGCGAATGAAGAAAAACCGTGTCAGTGAACCCCTGGGTGTGTTGAGCCTTGTAAAAAAAAAATCCTCAAAATCCTTTTTTTGTTTACACCAGAAGATCATGGGCACACTGTATTTTTTCCGTCTTCAAATATGAGCTGGAATTTAAAAATATAGATCAGGGAATTTTTTGGGGACTTCATACAACATATAATGTGCATATTTTTTTAATTAGTGGCAACTGCTCCATGAGAATCCAACATTAATGTAATGAAGCTTCACTTGAGGCTGGGCTGGCACTCTTAACCAATTTATTTCAAAAAACCACCCAAAACTCTCTCTTTCTTTATGAAGCGAAAATAAACTGCAAAAAAAACTCAACTGGGATTCACGCTAAACAAATGAAAAAAACAAATGAAAAGGGGCGGGGGCCAATTACCATTCTCTAAACGATTACCCAAACCAATTTTTGGGGGTATGGGGAAAAAAAGAAAGGCAACGACACACTGCGGGGCTTCCAAGTTGACGGCGCTTTTGTAATATTCAACAAGAACTCCGAGACTGCACAGAAGTGGAAACATGTCGGCGGCTCACAGACACAAAAACGTACTCAAAATGGACTCCTCACACTCCATCTGGTGTGTGATTCCCACACTTCTAATGGAGAAAAAAACACTCCGATTTGCTTGTGTGAGTCAACAGACGAAAATAAAGCACATACTCTGCGAACATGAAAGGAGAGAGAGGGAAAAAAACAAGTCAGGCGAGTAATGTGAACTGTGTTGAGGTTTGTACTCTCTCTCTCTCTCTCTCTCTCTCTCTCTCTCTCTCTCTCTCTCTCTCTCATGCATTATCGAAGAAAAAAAAAAGAAGAAAAAAAATGTGCCAAAAAGTATTGTGAAAGCAACCACCAGTTGGAATTTCTTGTAAAACTAAACACAACACACATCGTATATTTGTTTTGAATACAAGAAATAGGTCAATTTAGGTGTATTGCTGGCGAAATGCTTGCATGGAAAACACGATTGACCGGCAAGCAAAAATTTGCATTACACATCACGGGAGGGATTTACTTTCAAATAACAAATACTCACAGAAAAACGGCCAGCCCGATATGTATGTCTCCGTTTCACCCCCCCAATCATTTCCAGCATGACCTCGGAAAGCCTGCAAATTTCACCGTAGAACAAGGGAGCTCCCAAGCTGACAATCGGAGGCAATATTGTCTGTTCAATCAATCCGACAACCTAATTCCTTTTGCCGTATGGAGGCGGGCTGGCCAAGAGCATTGAGGGTGACTAGTGAGGGCTTAGCCGGGATATGAGGTTCCTGCTTCGGATCATCTCCGAGCATCTGATGGCTTGGGAAAATGATCTTACTCTGCTCCCCAGCTGAGGATTGTGGGTATTTCTGCCCTTGTTTAACACTGGCTGGCTTACAATCATCGCCTCATTCCATACTCTCTAATAACTACACAGTGCGCCAACTAACATCATTTTTGAGTTGCCAACAACAATTTGGTCGATATTTTTTTCACTCTGTCGGTAGCCAAAATTCCGAGCAAGATTCAGATATGCCCCTTCTTTAGTTGAATGAAAAATGAACTTTTGCAAGGAGCATGAACACTGAACTAGCCACCGACTGCAGGTCCTGATGTCACTCACTAGGCCACGCCCCCTCAAAGATACTTTTCTGCGCATTCCCCTCTCCAAGAAAAAAAAAATTCTAATGACTTGCTCATGAGCAGGAGAATATGGCACTACTCTCTCTCTCTCTCTATATATATATATGTATATGTATATATAGATCGATCGATCGATCGAGTGAATCTGTCTCTCTATCTCAGTCAGCTGGGATAGGCCCCAGCCCACCCTCACCCATAATGAGGCTAGGCACCAGAGATAACGCAAAACTGTGTTCGACCTTGACGCAACATAGCGAGTTGACATGGTTGGATATGCCTGACAAATGTTTTTATGTTTAAAATGAAACTCACTGCAAGAAACTTTCAAACACATGAAGCAAGAATGACTCTTTTGAAAGGTTGACTGAACTCTCTCCCGAGAGGTTTGCACATGCACACAAAAACACCCTTTGAGACCCGGCAATTTGAACTCTTTTGAAACTTTTCACAAACATGAAACAACATGGCAGACGTTTATTGTGCCGTTTGCTGCCGCTCCGCAGCGACAAGAAAGAAAGGGGCCTTGTCACCCAAATTCAAAGTCGAGCACAGACGACACAACAACTGACATTTGACACCAACTAAAAGACCTCTTTTGTGCGTGACATGCTGCTTCATCTCTTCGTGGCTGTACGTGTGACAATTACAAATATATCTACAGCGTAGACACTGGGCGGCCTGTGATTACAAATCCAGCTAGATCTCAGCCGGGGGTGCCAGTGGCACCACAATGGCTTTTTAATGAACATTGTGCTTTATGTTCCAACCAGTCCAACTATTTTTGCATCGTTATGCTGATTAAGGTGCTGCAAAGCAATCTAGCTCCAACCAGCTTAGCGTGGCCCCGTGACAGGACGTTTAGAGGAGTCGCAAAATGTGACAAGGCTCAATTACATCCTCCCAGCATGCACTGCATAAATTGCACTGAATCCCCTTTCGTCTTTCATGATGTTACAACCAGGGGGTGAAAAAGAAAAAAAAACTAATGATGGCTGTGTATGGAAGGGGAGGGCTCATGAGGAAAGGTAAAGCGTGATACACCATGGCGTAATATCCTCAGTTTGTATCACCTGTTTATTTGGGGGAAAGGCTGAAAGAAACTGTTTGGACACGGGCAGGCGAGAAAAAGGAATGAAATGTGATTGGGAAATGGTAAGTTAATTGAAGACTTTAAAATATGCTAAGTTAATTAAAGACTCAAGTCTAAAATGTCCAGAGGTATGAATATGAGTGTGAATGGCTGTTTGTCTACATGTGTCCTGTGATTGGCTGTGGACCAGCTCAATGTGTTTCCGGCAAGCTGAGACGCAATAAGCAGTTAAGAGAACGTAGTGAGAAACCACCGTGTCCAAGAAAAAACAACCAATCCGAGAAAGACGTCGTCAATGACAAGGTATCAATTATTTGCGGGGCACTCGTAGGCACGCACTTGCAGTCTTGTGCTGACCTGTTACCTTGGGCTTCAAGAGCTGTGCTTAAAATATGGGGGAATATCCTCACAAAACAAATAAACCTTTTGAATTGAATTTACATTCCTCAAAATAAAACTTGAGGCCAGTAAATTTTGTGTTAAGGTAACATTGCATCGCAAATATGTCATGCTACGCACATAGCAGCTGTTGGGATGTTTAAAGTACTAATGCTAGCTTAGTATTGCTAGCGCTCTTATTCTGTTGAAGTTGGACAGCATTCTCGATGATATCTCTTTTTCACAGCCATGCACGCCATTATGAATGGACATATTTGAGAATCGTGCTCATATTCGTGGGGCATGAAGTTAATTCGTTTCTTGTTATGGTTCTGTTTAGCAAATATGATTTTATCGGCCGAGTCCAGACACTTATGAAATTGTCGGCTATTTTGAGTTGTTTAACGCGGTTCCAGCCTCATGTCTGTGAGAAGTGGACTCGATCCCAAGCATTTAATTTCTACGAGCAGTGTCGGTTTTAGGTTAGCTTGGTAACAAACATGCCTTCTTTGTCTTTTCTCATTATCCCTTCGTGTGAAAGATACTTGTCAGAAATGTAGCTATGCGATTACTGTCTTAGTAATGACTCTGCTACGAGTTTAGCCACAGCAGTAACCAGCCAGAGCTCATTGCTAGCTAGCTTGCGCAGCATGATAAACACCGAGCTTGTCTTGACCTCCAACTACCCACAGTAGGTGATGTCAAGCTCAGCAAAGCTTTGTGGGACTGTTCCAGCAGTTGATTCTCAGTTTAGCTGTGTTTTGATGAGGCGCAAAATGCAAATTTTGCATTGCAAACTGCAATGTGAAACTGCTGATTTCCAGTCTTAGGGATGGGAGAGGGGATTTCCAGATAAATCGTATATTGTAAAACATTGAATGTATTGGATGGAATGTAAAACATTAAAAAAAAAAACAAATCATGTTTTCAATTGAAGTAGACACATGATTTCAAATGGAAAACGAATTGCTCTTTTTTTCTCTCTGAAAATTCCATCTATTTTGTATTAATATTTCACATTAAAAATAAAACAGCTTTTATTTGGCAGTCATGTTATTGTGTTGAATTTTTAATTTTCCAAATATCAGTGAGTAACATATTCATGGTTGGGACATAAAAAGGTGACCGTAGAAGGAGTTGTGCAGATATTGATATATTAATCCTTTGAACTTACATCAGTTGAGTCTCCCGCTACTACTGATAAGGTGACCTATCTTTTAAGCATTTTTTAAACTTTATTTTATTATTTTTTGCAAATGTCACATTGTGGCATATCCAAATACCACCTCCCTGTGCGCCCTTGCCGTGCACATAGCCTTGCCGGTGCGTTTAAAACACGGCTTTTGTTGAGAAACACTCGAAACCGAATGAAATGTACAAGGCTGGGTGTGGGGCAGGTCGGCCACCGACTTAGCTTTCATTTACTGAAATGATTTTTTATGTTTTTTTTCTGGCCTTTCAAAGACAAATTGTGAGCTTTATACGAGAGGTAAAGGGTTTTCTCATATGATGGACGGTTGGAGGAAGCGAGATACAGCTGCAGATGCTGATAAGATAGCAGAGTGCAGGGCTCAAACACACGACCGGGGTGCGCTGACAGCACCCTGCATCCTGTCCTCAATGTCACCCATCAGCGCCTATCTGATGAGAACTACCCGTTCACAAATAATCATAAACACTCACACATGCGGTATAGAGAGGGCCACAGCAATGGCAGTGGTGGTGGTGATGGGGAGGTGTACAGTACCTTGCGTGTTGACTGGGTTGGAGGTGGGTGTGGGGATAGTAGTGGGAGCATCTAGACAAAAAGAGTAAAGAAAAACAAAAAATAAAGAACACATAAGAAATAAGAAAGACAAGAGTAAAGAAGACAAAGGCCATTGACAACAAGAGGCTATTCAAACTGATGTGGGCTTTTTATAAAAAAAAAAATTGGGGGACGGGGGGTTGTTGATGGGGAGCTGTAGGTGTGGGTCTATCACAGAGGGACTGAAGCCAGTGCAAAAGCGAGGCAGAGGCTCGAAAAACATAATACTAGCATGCTATGTTTATATATATGACTTAATATTCAAGGAAATGACTGAAATGATTTCAAACCACAATTTTACTCTAAGTACCTTAAAATAACGGCAACCGGTGAGATTTACTCAAATTAAAAGCGGTGGCAAACTGTCATTCGGCGATGACGGAAACGCGGTTAAAATTATGATGACGGATTGACTATTACAGTTTGGTTCGGCTTGAAATCATGACGTATTGACAATGACTGATTGGTGTCCCAGCCATTGCCGAATGATGGACGGGCAAAATTTATTGATGTGCCCACCTCGAAAAAATATGAAACAGAATCTGGTAGTGGAAGTTACGATTAAGGTAGAGTTGCTCTACTAGTGCAACCGAGATGTTACTCACAATATTCAGTCGTATATTCTTTATCTCCTGTAATGAACAAATGATATTACTACATGTTACTGAGACCTTGTCTACACGTAGCCGGGCTACTCCCCAGCCCATCCCCTTCCTGACATCAAATAAATGCGCAAACGGCTTGCCATATGGCCCATTTCAATGCACAAAAGACACATTTCTGGAATGCGCGTCATACTGTTACGGGACAGCATGTCATATTATCCTGTCTTTCAAATTAACAATGCAAAATAACAACGCACCACCATGGTTCTATATTGCCATTTACCTCCATCTCTCCGGGTAATTAAGTCAAAGCGCGGATGAAACCACAGAGGTGGTCCCCATCGAGGACTTCGTGGTGTCGATTCGGGCCTGTCGCTAATTGGCAAACATCATCACGGGAAAAAGGCGTCAGAGGCCAATTGAGGTAAGCGGTGGCACTGAGGGGAGCCGTGAGGTACCTCATCAGGAGGATATATGGTGAGGCGATGGGAGGGAAAGATAGCACAACCCCTTGCTGCGAGAAAGCACAGCGGGGGGAAATTGCCTGGCCCTCTCCCAGTGCTGTTACTGTCTGCATTCCATCAAAAGACAGCAGCAGGGAAGCGCACACTTCCAAACTAATGATAAAACATCAAGGACGGTGTAAGGCTGCCGCCGGCTATGGAGTGCATGGTGGCAGTAGCGGGGAAGGTATCATGGGACGGTAGCGAGATTCCCCTCTGACAACATTTGAAGAGGAGGGTGGGCTCCACTGCGCACCCATTGACCGAAGGCGGTCTGATAGCAGAAATGTCAGCGTGTGGAAAAAGGGGAAATTGGCCATTCAGGGGTTGGAGGGTCTTCACAAAGGCCGTGATAGGATGTGGCACGTATAATATCAAGGCAAACAGGAGTTCTCCATGGGCAATTTTCCAGGCTGGATGACTTCGAGTCTGTGTATTATCAAGGCACAGGTATATGTGTTATTTGTGGATGATGAGCCCACATTTCCAAGAGCGAAGGAAAGGATTTGACCACCAAGTCCAACAAAGCTGTGAAATTTGTTTACATGCAACACTGCTCCCACTTGTATTTGTTTTTCTTTTGGTTAAGACTTTATAACATTGACATATTGTGGTTGACTGGGCTTTTCAAAAACAGCACACTGCATTCAATGTTTGTTTCAAAACCTTACTGAGTGAAGAGGTACATGGGATGAACAAAATCATATACACCGACATCCCACATGGGCCAATAATAATAAAAATTATTCTGATGCGATCTGAATATGGGATTTTGCATGTTAAATTACATAATGCTAATAATAAAAATCTGATCGGATTAAACCTGGTTCCACAAGATAGTCTCACTGACACACAAAGCAAATTTGGTAATTTGATAATTTTATAATAAATGATAATTTTTTTAATTGTGTTTACTTTTATAATGCTCTGATCAAAAACAATGAAAAAAATCTTACATCACACAGTATATTTGGTGATTGTATTCTTTCATGATTTGAATTAAAAATATATAAATAAAAAAGAGAGATTCAATGATTGACATTCATACAACCCATTCCTAATCTCGCTAACTATTTACCTACCTCCCTTGAACGGTGTCCTCCAGGGATCACTTATCAGACCCCTCACATTAACATGAAAATGTAATTTTAGAAATATTTCAGAACTTATAAAACACCTCCATATCTATATTAAGTAGCCTTTGGTTTAGATACCGTATCACAGATTTCATACACCCATTTATCCATCCATACATTGGCTGTGTTGACAGTTTTTCCACTTCATGAAAATAGTAACACCCTTGAATGCTGGCGGCACATTCAAGGTAAATATACAGCCAATCTTTGACTTTTGCTCCATGGAGGATTTACAGGTCAAAGAAGTCAGCATCGGGATCGACAGCAGACGAAGGCAGCATAGATGTTAAGTATAGGAGCAGACAGAGGGAGGGAGGATGCCTCTCTCTTTGTCTCGTGCTTCTACTCCTGTATGAGAAGTATCTACACGCAATACAATAGGATTTGATTTGATGGGGATTTACATTGACAACACATACACACACGCATGCACGCTCACTCGCATGCACGCACACAGACTTGACTGTGCAGATGCAGAATGAAAGGTCATCACTTCTTAGAAAATAATGTTGAGAAGTTCAGGGGTCGTTCCATGCCAAATCACCCAGTGGGTTGAACCAAGCAGATTTGGATTTTAATGAAATGTAGTGTACTTGTTGACAGTGTTGGCACAACACTAAATCTCAATATTTAGATCAATCGGAGCAGAGGTTTGGGAGCTACCATGCAACAAATTTTGCCATTTGTTGCAAAAAGGGGCATGACCACCTTCCATTGATCCCAAATGTCTCAGTACATGCGAATATATTCTGCAGAGAAGAAATAGACCTTACATGAAATCACCCCCTTTTTTCCCTATCGAGATTATATCGAAGATTCTGATGCTACTGTTGCTATTGTTTATATGTGAGATAACTCTGATTAGAACAGAGCCAAAATTACAGCCATAATATGTGTCCAAATAGAAGGCTGGCAGAACAAAGCGAATGGGGATATTGGCAAAGTGGCTAAAGAGATCTGACCGACCTCAGCGGTAACCCCAAAGTGGAGCATAGAAAAAAAAAATTGGATCAGTCGCTGAAAGAAGACACTTACGAACCAAAGACAATAAAAAGACAGTCTGAAAAACATCAATTTGACCAGACATGATAAATGAAATTAATGGCCGACATTCCAAGTGGCGTTTGCAAAACGCGAGACTACTCAGGACAAGGTTATCACACGAGGGCCAATCTGCAGTGTACAAACATACTAATTAAGCCGCTGTAGCAGGCGTGATTAGTCTGGGACAACAAAGCCTAGCACAGATCGCAACCTGATTTGAGATGGCATTAAATCCTGCACAAAAAGAGGCGTGGGATTCACAGACATAATTATAAGCAATTATGAGCACTTTTTACCAATCTCCGGTTTCGGACGTCCGTGCTCACATAAGAGAGAAGCTCTTTAATGGAAATTCTTAAAATATGTGTAGAGTCAGTTGCTAATTGAAGAGACAACAGGGCAAGGAGGATGCAGACTCAAGATATTGGCTGCAAAAAAAAAAAAAAAAAGATTTCTGGACTAGGAACATCGCCTTTTAGTCGCTGCAGCTATGCTTTTTCATTCAGCCACATAAACGGCATTCAAGACAATGCCCAGTGAATTTAGTGATTTGTTTCTCAGAACAATTTACTCAAAATATTTACCGTATTTTAACGACCATTCGGCGCACCGTGTTGTAGGGCGCAGTCTCAGTAACGGGTGCTATTTCTGTATTTTACACATACACAAAACGCACTGTATTATTGGGCGCAGCCAGGCGTGGTAAAACATACGCCAGTTTAAACATACGGCATGCATGCACGCACGCTAAAAACCCGTTAGCTTGAAGCATAGCGTAGCATGCTAAGACATGCTAAAAACACGTTTTTAAAAAGGCAACGGAAGCAAAACTGAGATCGGTTGTACTTTATTTCGACATCTTACAATGTACTCACGTTTTTCAATCAATCATCACCCAGAAATCCATCAAAGTCCTCATATTCTGTATCCGAATTGAACAATTGTGCAAGTACCGGTAGTCCATAAAAAACGCCGGGTTCCCTCTCGTCACTCTCAATGCCATGTGGCACGCCCACCCTTCACTGATTGGCCGGCTGCTTTCCCGCACGCCTGGTCACACTCGCGGGCCACTTACACGCCTACCCTTCACTGATTGGCTGGCTGCTTTCCCCGCATGCCTGTTCACGCCCACTTCCGCCTTTTCTCTATATAAACAGCGTGTCGGCTCTCAGTCAGGATTTGGAACTCGGCTCATACACTAGACCAGAGGTGGGCAAACTACGGCCCGCGGGCCGGATCCGGCCCGTTGGGCTTTTTAATCCGGCCCGCCGAAGGTTGCTACACAGCACAATTAAGGTTCGATATAAATGATTGCATTCATTTCATTTGGACTTGTAATGACAGGCATTTCAACGCCAGGTGGCGCAGTTACTTGAAGTTGCAGAGCACAGGGAGGGAGGGGGAGACGATACGGAAGCCAGCAGTAGCGCCAACTCAAGCAACTCCCGCTCGATACGACGGAATAAGTGTGTCCGCGCCGCTATTTTCTTTCATTGGATCCAAAACAGCGACATGCAAGTGACTTTTTGTTGCAGTGAGTTTTACTGCAATTGCGAACATTTTCACGTCCTGTCGATCATGGCATGATCAATGAAAAGGTACAGTAATGGCCACGGAAGAGAAAGTGAAGTGTATCTTATTAAACGAAGCGAGTTACAAAATACGAAACATTCAGGAGACGCTTGGAGTCTGCAAGACTCAAATCTACAAGACTTTGAAAAACGAGAAAGTGATTTGTGCTCAGTCCGATTCTGGCTATTTCCATGCCCAGAGTGAATTGCTTGCGGCTCGACGGACAGTCGAGTAAATAAACGTTTCCTGGAATGGTTTGACTGCTATCGTGCTAAAAACTTTCCGCAAACTGGACCGCTAAAAAGAGAGTAAGCGAGTCCCAGAGCGCTAACTATGAGCATAGAAGATTTCGAAGCGTCCCGTGTCTGGCTTCAAAAGTTCGCTACGCGACATCAGCTGAGCAACGCTGTCATGTGTGGTGATCGAGGGGAGGTAAAGTCAGAGACAATGAGTGAGTCGAAAGAAAAGCCACCAGGTCTCTTACACTCATTTTGTAGCAAATAGTCCTAACTTTGTTATATTTTGTCATATACCTGTACTGCTTGCTGCAGTTTTTGGCCAATATATTGTTGCACTTTGTTGCTTGTGTTGTCACATGTATGTTGCTCACATACTTGAACCTTCATACAGGACATATACCATAGTTGTTTCACTGTTCTCATTAAAAAAAAAAAAAAAAAGGTATGGGACTACTTGTTCTGTTGATGTTTGGTATGGACTGTCAACATATAAATTTTTTTTATATGTACCGTATCTTGTCCTGACACGGCCCACCTGTCAAATTTAGAAATCAATGTGGCCCCCGAGCCAAAAAGTTTGCCCACCCCTGCACTAAGGCGTCCTGTCCACTTTTGAGAACATTTAAGACTTTTAATGGCGCCTTATGGTCGTGAAAATACGGTAAACATAATTGCTGCAAACATGTAGGACTGAATTACGGAGGTATAGCAGTGAACTGTATTTGACGATACCAACACTCTTCTCCATGTTGAATTTACAGAACATGAAACATGAAGTCAAAATATGACAATAAAGCTACATAAAATGATGCCTGCCAAAATCATGATACCTTAACAATTACATACTGTACATTACTTTGAACAGGAAAAATGATGACAAATGTCAAAGTAATGATTTGAGGACTTGGGGAGTAACGGAATACATGTATCGGCATTACGAAAAACACAATTTTTAAATCACTGGAATCCATTACAGCCCAGAAAAAGAGACATAATCAGATTACAGGTATAAACAAATTGAGATTATTTTGCAGGATTACAATTTCCACACAGGTACACCATCGGACCGGTTATTTATTGGAGTACTGAGCGCAACCCGTGGATAAATGGTCACAATTCGTCTGGCTAATATGCCGCGTGACTTCACTGGCGCAGTCGTTCCGACCAAACGGGAGGCAGGTGAACTTTATGTGATGTGTTCTCCGAACATGCTCTGTTTGAAAGTAGGCAGCATGCAAAAAAGCAAGAAGTGGCGACCTGTAAACACTGTTTGGAATTTACTCACCGAAAGATTGATTTTTCTGTGTATTACATTTGAATGAACCGTTCGAAATACGCCAGTATGACCTCGCCATAGGCATCTTTTCACTAACCGTAATGTTTAATGCGGGCACCCAAAAGACAGCTTTGCAAACTTATCTCAAGGATTAACTTCTCAAACAGCACGGACTATCTTCGAGAGTAATTACTGGAATACTGAATGCTTTTCACCTGAGAGATTTGGATTAGGAGGTACTATTGAATGTGTGTGTGTCTGTGTGTGTGTGTGTGTGTGTGTGTGTCGAAAGCATTATGTGAGATGTGCCTCGCACCCACCAAGGCTGTTCTCTCCCAACACATTCACCCTGAAAAATAAATTTAAAAAAAAGGAAAACTGACAACAGTACTCCCGCTGAACCATTCATACCTCCAGAAGGTCAATTCAGAAATCCTGTAAATTTGAAATACTTTGGCTCCCTCCCTTTTTTGGGGGGTGCCCAGAACAGATTAACAGGATTTACATTATTTCCTATGGGAACTATTGCTTCAGTTTTCATAGAGTCCAGTTTTAGTCAGACTTTTTTTTATATTTAAAGAATCAAGGTTCCACTGAATTTGACTTGAACCGTTTTCCTTAAATTGAATAATCCATAAAAACTGATTCCCACTTTTTGTGACCCTCTTGATTGTTCATGCTTTAGTCTCATGGTTAAGGGCCAATTCCTGCTGTGACCATGAACAGGAAGAGTGCTATAGAAAATGGGAGACATATAAAGTGGGTAAAAGTCAAAATATTTTAATACTACCAAGTATGAATGCCTTCTCAAGGGCATTTCCTGATTGCCTGCTCTTCTTTAATGTACAGACACTGATGAGTTTTTTGCAAGCTCCTTTGCTAAAAAGCTGCCAGCTACACAATTGGCAAGATGGCCCAAAAAAACCTTTTCATTTCTGCACACAAATGCACATTTTCAACAGCTGTCATCATAATTTGCTCGTCCGCCAGATAAACAAACCACAACAATGTTGCCTTTTGACAATGACTGTCAAGTCAATTTAAATGAGGCGGCCGAGAACAAATCAACACAATATCATTGTCGTGAAAGCTGCAATCAGATCTCATAAAAGCCAACAGAAGGCCCTTTCTCGACAACAGGCTTTGCTTTTTAATGCCACACAGCACGTTCGCCTCACATCCCACTGTTTAAATAAAAGTGCCCTTCGCGCACAAAAATCTAACAATCTCCCTCGACATGCAAAATATACGGGGGGAAAACAAAGGATGCATTTCCACAGGTCTATTTGGTTTGGAGTATGAGCTCCTGTCACTGTTTGTCAGTGAGGTCAAATTTATCCAGACAATTTGTAGGCAGAGATAAAGCTTTTTTAATTTTTATTTTAACACTTCAACATGACTTAAAAGTGTAAAAGATAGCTATGTGTGTTTGTGTGTGTGTGTGTGGGGGGGGCAGATAACTGTGTTGCATGCGGGATGAACATAAAGGGAAATACTGAGTTGCAGCAAATAGTGGACATCCCTCAGTCATCTATGGAAGACAAATAAACACCTCAAATAAATGCCTCCCTTTCGCCTATTATTAAAAACATGCAGTAACTGTATTAAACTGGTTCCACTAAATATGTTTCCTTCATTCAAGGCATGAGAAGAGGTGAAAGTTGACAACTCGTGGATGTTTCACCATGCCGAGCATCTGACACTTCCTGGCTGAGAAGAAGAAGCCAACTAACATGGCTCGGTATTATTATTTTTTTCTTTTCCTATTTCCCTAGCTTAGGGGACAACCTCCAGTACCCGTTTTGAAGACTTTAATGACATCAAGATGGACATGAAGACAGAGCTGTGGAGGGTCCTGGAAGAATGCTTGCAAAAACGCTTGATGGCATCTCGGGGAAGGCTGGGAAAGTGCGTTCGGCTCCAAAAGAATAACTTTATAGCGGAAAACCTGCGGTTTAGTTTTTAATATATTTTTGTGACACAATCCAGGGACCTTTTTGATGCAACTCATACTTGGCTTGTTGCTCAAAAAAGTCGTGATTCAACAATGCCGAAGTTCGATATTAATCAGGTGTTGAACAGTAATGGAGGACTGTCGTGCAATGAGGCGCAGCGCCCGCCTACTCACCGTACACGTAGAGGGTATAGTCATCAGAGGCCTCGCCCACCGTGTTGGAGGCCACACAGCGATACGTGCCGTTGAAGGACTTGTTGAGGTTCTCAATGAACAAGTCCGAGCCGGTGACCACGGCGTGAGACGGCATGTCCTCGTTCACCCTTAGCCAGTTGATCTGATGAGGACTGTGAACACATTTGCACAGGAAGCTTAAATACAGGTCAATACTGAGAGTCATATTGAAACGCTGCACTGAAAAGAGACATATTTGGCAAACTCTGCCAATTGAAAAACTCACTCCTATCTCTGTGTACTTAGGGTTTCATATGGACCTGGGGCTAAAAAGCAAAGCGTGGGGAGGCTCTGTCACTGAACTACGAGTATGCTCAATGAATGGAGCAGTCTTTGCCAAGTCTCTTAAATACTCACGTTTCAGCTACCCCCCATTTCCTCTCTTTGCATTATTATAAAATAGCTACGGCGGGCCAGTTCTTCCTTGACAATCACATGTTTGTGGTTCGGTAAATTATACAGCAGTATAGTGGATTGAAAGCGGTGTGTCAAAATGCTATGCGATAATAACACATTAGGTCGCAGTTTTCTCATTGCAGTAAATTAGTTTTGTGTGACAGTCGCCTGCTGTGCGGCTCAGAATTTTTTTTTTGGGGGGTGGAGTCACCATTTCAACACCTTTTTACAGAAACAGAAACAGGTTATTTAATTTCATTCTTTGAAGGTTGGAAAGGCATTCCAGAGACATCTATTTGTTTAAAAGCAATTAATAAGTAAAATTTCCCATCAAAATATCAAGGTGACGCAGAAAACATTGTCAGCATTTGTCATGGCGGTGGAAAATTTCAATAGTATCGCAATACAGCAATTGCATTCTCATCAATATATGAGAAAAAAACATTAATATATCACGAATAACAATATAGAAACAGCTGTCATTAAGTCCACCTATTTGGATATCAAAAAGCCCTCGTCTCGTGATTTGACGTGATTTCTCAATATTGTACTCCGAGTGAAAGTCATACGATGCACGTTGACTCTGACATTTTGTCCCACCCTTCATCTGTACTGCACACGTGCACTCACTGTGGTTTTCCTCCTGCAATGCACGTCAGATCAAGATTATCGCCCTCTCGAGTTAATCCTTCGGGATACGTCACCACAATCTTCACTTCAGGTTTATCTGAGGAATAAAAAAAGAAAAAAAAAAAGACACTTATTGACTTGTAGGGTATACCCTTAACAAGGCCGACCGGCTCTTTTTTTTACTGCCTCTCCTACCTGCAGCCAAAACTCAAATAAAATTATTATTGCACTCGGAAATTGAAGCGAGAACAACTTGAACAAAAGTTAAAAAAATAGCCAGGAGTGAAACGTGGGGCAGGATGAAAAGGATTATCCGATGTGCACAGGTGAGATCTACTCAACCGATCGCAGTTTACGACAAAATCATTTCTCTCTCCTTATCGCCGTGTGCCCAAGATGACCAAATTGTCAAGCACTTCCAGCCAAGCTTTGTGTTTTTCCTTCAAAGGTCAGACATAGAACGCAGACCAAATTTAATATTCTGCGCCTCGTACACCAGAGTGACTTAACCTTTAATTAAGATGCACTGAGGTAGTCCGGTTTATCAGCCACACTTGATCAGAAAAGCACCTGAAGCTAACAACAGCAAAACCTGTGTGCTGTCGAGGAGCATTTTTATAGTCTCGTCTCCTCAGTGCATGGTGAACGCGCACTTTGATTGGCCAGTAACAATTTAGCTAAATAGTGGAGGAGAAGTCTATTATTCTACCGAATTTCCTATTCGTTAATCAAGTAATCGTGGAAAAAAAAAAAGAGTTACAATCAAGCCGTACGAACTCCGCTTAGCAACAGGTATATTATTTGACGAAATCAGTAAATGCACATTATTAAACTAAATATAAACCCCGTTTTCAAATTAAACTAAAACAAAGCATTTTTTTGAAGAAAAAAAATCACGAACAAAAACTAACAAACACGTTCCAACCACTAAATCTAATTCATTTAAGAAACAAGAGTCAAATTGAAATAAAAAAGTAACTCATGATCAATTCAAAACTATTCACTCATTCACTCCCAAAGACGTTTTTATACGTCATTTCAGACTTGGTTTAGAATTGGCTGGTACTGAATGAGTTAGCGACAACCCTGTTATGTTAACAAGATAACATCGACCCTAACTTCCCGTATGTCATCTTAATTTCCCCTCTCTGAAAAAAAAAGCCACAAAAAGTCAGCTAAAAAATGAAAACGGTTATATGCTTGGTGAAGTTATGTATGAGTTTGGGACACGCTCAAGGAATATTTCACATCCCGGGTGGCATTTGACTTTACAGGCTTCACTGTGTTAGGTGATTTGTTGCTGTGCGGTAATTTCCGGAGTAATCATGCGTTCGGATTGCGGTGTGCGGTGTCATCGTGTAGCGGTAGTTTTAAGGAGCTGCTCACATAGCACTTCCAGGTTCCGTTGAGCCAGCAGGTCATTCGCGGCCGGATGGTCGATGATGCAATCCACCGGCACGCCGTCGTCTTCTTTGCTGACTAAGAATCGCACGCGGCTGGTGACGGTAAACATCCGGTCGTACATCTCCTCCACCGTTGTTTCACCTGGAAAGAAGGGAGAGGTGAACTGCAGTGGTGGGCAGCAAATAGCAAGATTGTTGGGAGTATCTGTTCTTTACTTAGCTATTTGATGACTTTTATTTTTACTTTCAAACACAATACGTTTTATTCCTGATAGGGCAAAAAAGCCATTCTGCTGCAGATTGAGAGGAAGTGGGCTGATTTTCAGGTAGGTCAGTGGTTAACTGCTGAAAAAAACATTTTAAAGTCAGTCATTGCACAAAGTTGCATATTCAGCAAGTTCATCATGAAGAGCACATTTGGTGTCAAGTCGTCTTTACATTGAATTTCGGAGATAGAGAGGATTTAGACGATTCTTAAAGGAGCAAGTGGGTCATATGAGGCTGATAATGAGTGGCCTTTACAGCGTTAGGGCAGAGCGTTGTCGGGGTTGGGTGTCGGGGGCAAACTGGCAGTAATCTGCCGTCCGTTCGGCCCCGCGGAGCTGTCAGAGAGGGACTTCATTTAAAGAGCATTACAATGCCACGGGGGCAGCGCATTAGCCGCAGTGCTGAGTACAACGCTTTCCTCGCACTTAATGAAGTGGGGAAATAATTACCCTCACCCCCACTCTGACCGTCGCACTTTCATGGTCACAAGGGGAGCCCCCAAAGGACTCAAAACAGTTGATGATGATGATGATGATGCCAACACACACTGACAATACGGATGGGTATTAAGGTAACACACACCGGCCCACCAAAGACCCGCTCTCGGTTTCATGTATTGGGATTTGTAAATGGTCAGTGCACTTGAGCACAATTCCGAATACAACATGCAACAAGGCACAGAAATCAGCGAGTTTACTTTTGGTTGTTTTTTGCATAGCTCACGGGAAGCGATTCATTGCTGAACCAGTTTTAGTATGACTGTGTGCAAAACATCCACCGTTGTAACTGGTCGAACAATCACATGTTGTCGGGGCATTTTTAAATCATTTAAAATGTTGGCAGCAAGATATTTGGAAGGATTTGAAAAGGATCTTTTTTTTTTTTTATTCATGTGATGAAAACCTCTGTGATAATTTGGGACAAGATATACCAAAGTGACCTTTCATGGAAGCGACGTAAAATACGAAGGTATTTTATGTTGCCTCCATGAAAGGTCAGTTTGTATTCATCATTGTGTGCGTGTTATTTTTTTGGGTGTGGAGGGTAATGAAATATCCCCCACCCAAAAAAAAGCATTACAATAATAATCATTCATTCATTCATTCATTCATTCATTCATTCATTCATTCATCTTCCGAACTGCTTGATCCTCACTAGGGTCGCGGGGGGTGCTGGAGCCTATCCCAGCCGTCTCCGGGCAATAGGCGGGGGACACCCCGAATCGGTTGCCAGCCAATCGCAGGGCACACAGAGACAAACAACCATCCACGCACACACTCACGCCTAGGGACAATTTAGAGCGCTCAATCAACCTGCCATGCATGTCTTTGGAAGCCCGGGGAGAACATGCAAACTCCACACAGGGAGGCCGGAGCTGGAATCGAACCCGGTACCTCTGCACTGTGAAGCCGACGTGCTAACCACTGGACTACCGGGCCGCCCACAATAATAATCAATATTCTGAAAATAAAATGCCTAATTCCTATAACGATAAAAAATGATGACTTTTGTGTTTCTCAATATTTTGTGGAAAATTGACAAAACTGAAATATTTTTGGGATTACTTGAGGGTTCATGTAAATCTGTGGGGTGCAGGGGCGGGGCATGAGTGCTATTATGTTATAGCATGTAATGGCTGATAAAGTCAGATTTGTGAATATGATGAAAATAATGGAAATAACATTTCCCACTACTCTTTTGAAATAATGTAAAAATATAATTATTGGGGTAATTTAATGTTTCAATCAATTTTTCTGGGGCAATGATTATTTTCTTTGGAACAAGGAAGAGCCACATTATAAAATGTACAGGTGTCTACTAGACATTAAGATTCATGGTGTCGCGTATTGCAACTCTGGACATGGGTGTTTTTTTTCCCGAGCATTAGTGCAGAAACAAAAAATCAGCATCTGGTATGGAGATTTGAGCTTTTCTGAGTTGTGTTTTGAGGACGAGGGTCGGAGACTACACTTATCAATGTTGAGGCTTGTCAATTATCAACGTCATCCATGTGCAGATGAAGCAAAAGAAAAGATTGGAGAAAAAAAAAACAGCTGCAAATCAAAACCGTCGCAGGGACTTGAATCTAAATGCGGACCGGATTTGAGTGTCGTAGCGCAGGCGCCTAATCAAAACACACTTGTGAGCATCAACCACTGATCAATCCCAGCACAATCAAGCATAACCTCTGCCAGGGTGACACTTGCCGCTGTCAAACGCTGTCTGAACAGAACATTGAATTAGGAAATCAGACGGCCTTTCAGATGACGGGTTGGCAAAACAAGCTCAAAAAACATTGCGCGAGTGAATTTAGTGTTGACACCAATCTTCCAAACAAACTTCTGTTTGTTTGCAAAACATGTTTTTCAAGATTCCAAAGTTAAAGCTACAACTCAACATCGGACTATTTCAGTTCTTTGCCTTAAAAATACGTTTCGTTCACGAGTGTGAGTGCGGCAAGTCAGTGGGGATGCGCTTGAAGTACGGAAGCTGCTCGTAAAATACTTTTGTTTTCATTTTGACGACAGCCACAAAAAAAAAAGAAAGAAATCGGCCTGACCAGATAAAATCCCATTACCGCAATTTCTGGACTCTACTTTTTTCACATGCTTTCAATGCTGTGTTTTAAACAATGTTGCGGCTAATTTATGGATTTTTACATGTTTATGAGCTTCATATCGTCAATACAGGGATGTGTCTCACATCATAAAGTGGCAACAGCTCTGAGATACAGCGCGCAAGAGAACAAAGTGCTGCCCGAGGTGAGACCAAGCCCTCTTGTTTGCTGTCACAAAAATTACGAGGGGTGGAGACTCCCGTCTGCCTGGGGAAGCCACTTTTAGATAAAACGTGACATTGAGTAAGAAGCGTTTGTTTATATTTCAGAGTGTTTTGTTGTTCCTCACCCAAACTAAAGTATTTTGGTTCACTAAATAAAATAAAAAACAAGAGAGTTTTTAAAAAACATCAACAGAATTTTACATTCATAATACCAACTGAAAGGAACTCAAGAAAAAATGTCATTCGATTTTTACATTTATTTTTTTTAAGATGGACCAACAGACAGACTGATTGACAGACCGACAGACAGGCAGACAGAATTGTAAAACCTATAAAAACAAAACCCCAAAAAATTATAAAAATCAACAAACTCACTCTGAAAACTATTTATAACTAGCGGAATTTGAAACACAAAGGTCAAACCACGTAAAAACTAGCCATCATGAAAAATCGAAAACTATGATGCCCCTGCTCGTGTCTTCGTGTGTTCAGACGAGCTAGTTGTGCACCTGATATTTCCTCAGTTGCCTCAGGCACAAGTACAGTAATTAACCATCAGTCCTACACACAATCGACAAGCAATTGATCGATTGAAATGGCCCTCCTCTGTCTTCATTTATCTTGGCTGAATGCCATCCAGTCGTTCAGGCGTATGGAAAGAAAATGCGGAGAGCATTGTATCCGACATCTCGTCGTCTCAAAGCTCAGGAATCACGCGGAACTTTTTGAGACGTGGCCTCAGGAGTAATGTTAAGACCCACAACAAAAACGCTGCACACACTACAGAATTTTTGCAAAACTTTTACTTCTAATCCTTCTACGAAGACCACTTGTATTGATTTGGGGCGCTGAATATGAAGCACCGTTTTCCGAATGAGCAAAACATTAAGACGGTTTATGATTTCATCCTCTGCAGGCTGTTTCACATCCCCACCCGCAAATCATAAACATTATTCAGACAAGGAAATCAATTCCGGAAAAGACCAGCAGCAGACAAGCTTGTTTCCACATTATTTCAATCATTCTGCTGCTGTAATTTATGTTAATTTTGCCACCTAGTGTGCTGATTCTCTCTCTGGGGCCAGAACCTTCCAATGGCAATCCTGCGAGCTTGATTATTGATTGCAAAGCCAATACTATCACTGATGCCGAAATCAACCAGCAGATCACTTTGTCTATCCTTCAAAAAACGATGGAAATATGGACTGTGCGCCATGTCACTCCATCACTGTGGGGAAACGAAGCTTCATACAACGCAATACAAGATAGTCACCACACTGCATGTGTAACCTTATTGTTGATGTGACTCAATAACATTTCCCTCAAGTTCTGATACAGTTCACTTCAATTACAATACATTTAATCGAATTACGCAAAATAATTCACACCAATGGAATAATACTATTCACGCCGATTACAATGCAATAAGATCTTTTCAAATGACGATAGAAAATACGATTCACTCCGATTGTGATATATGATTCGCTCTCGTCATGATATCATTCCCTCAAAATTCAATACAATACATTTTTAGTCTAATTTTGATACAGAATAATTCACTCCAATTTTAATCCGATTTTCACCAAGTACGATAAGATCACCGTATTTTCAGCACTATAAGGCACAATTCAATAAATGGCCGATTTTTAAACTTTTCATATGTAGGGTGCACCGCATTATAATGCACACAGAATAGAAGCTACAATAGTGGCTTTAGTTGCGTTGTGCATCCACTAGATGGAGCTACGCCAAAGGAAATAAAATGCAGCTTTATTTATATTGCGCTTTCACAACCGCTGAACCTCTAACAAAGCGTTATACAGAACGTGTAAAATACGTCAAAGAAATCAGAATATTGATCATGTATAAGGTGCATCGTATTAAAAGGCACACTGAGAAAATCTTAAGCGTGTGGAAAATACGGTAATTCACTAGAAATCGGCCATGAAGAATACAAATATGATACGGTATCATCCCTCCACAATCACAAAATGATTCACTCCGATTAGAATGTGATTCTTTGGAATTAGGACACGATAAGGACACAATTTACTCCAATTACCATATGACATGATAAGAGTGCGATAAGATAAAATTTTGCCTGCACTCACACTCCAAGGACAATGTGGTTAACTCCAAACACGATGTGATGTAATCCAATTCGAATCCACTTGACTGAAATTATGACACAATTCCTCCAGTTATGATACAATTCGCTCAAAGTTTGACATGATACGATTAACTCCAATTATGACAATTGTCAATTATGATATGATTCTGCATGACTCTCAATACTGTATGTCTGAAGCATTGATGTGTATAGTCCCCCCCACCCCATTCTGCGTCACTGTGAATAACTGTTGTTGATCGATAATGATATATGTATACTCCAAGAACAGCTTTCTCAATCGTGCAAAAAGTGAAATACTTTCAGCTCAGTCGTGATTATATTTAAACTCAAAGCTGTTATGACGATAATGGCATTCTATGTCCCACAATTCTTCATCCATCAACTGGACCTTATCTAAATATTTCGTCTCATGACAAAACCAATGAATTTGACAACAGGCTCGCACAGATCCACTCTGGGTAAATACGAAAGAACAAAAATGAATATTCCTCCCCTGGCTGCGCAATAATGAAAAACTGATGACCCTTAATCATAACTGAGAGGCAATAAAGACGATTCCACACCGCGAGGTTATACCTCTGTGCACTAGCCCAAGATGCGGAAATGAAAATGAAACGCAAAAATGTGAATTCATAACAGTGACTGCGAGTTTGCAGTGTCTAGAGCTGTGGTTCTGAAACTGTGTTCGATCGATTCGGTGAATCAGTCTCATACCTATAACAAGGTTAAGAACCACTGGTCTAGAGTCTTTCATGGCAACACAAACGGATTTATCGCCATGCCATTCCATCAGCATTCAACTTGTTTAACAGAACCGTGAGAGTAAATATTTGGGGAATTTGAAATCACACCACGAGCCGCGGAGGCTGATGATTTATGAGAAACATTCAGCAACAAGAAGCTCTTAACGGGTGGCTTGATCAGTGAGTTCTTCTGCTGAGCAAGCAAAAACAATAAATAAGAAAATGGAATGGCTCTCAGGGGCGCGAAGGCTAACTTAGCTAACGCCAAACAATCCTCAACAAGTTCATCTGAGGTTTTTCAATGAAAACATCTTGGCACTCTCTACCTGCCCAATGTGGGTGATCATTGCCCTTCTTGCCCTAAATGCAAGTGGACCGTAACAACAAACAGACCTCAAAACAAAACCTCTCACCCTCAGGTTTTCATTTTTGGACCCAGTGACCAAGGTCCTATGTTTAATTCTGCTACTGGCACACACCCTACACCCCCACCCTCGCCTCCTGTTTTCGGGAGATAGGGAGTGGTCTCCATTGTTTGACCGCAAAATATCACACAGATACCAGAAACCACCACAGTGTGGACCTCATTCAGAAAATATCCAAATCATGTAACAGACGAGCACAAATGTATTTTCCATTAAATTGTACTTGTAATATTTTTGTAATTAAAACTATTCGAATATTTTGCACTGTATTAACTACAGTTTCTAATGAAAAGTAAGATTTTGTCCTCGAAAATGTATTCTCTTAAGTTATATTTTAAATTACACCACAACTGTAAATACAACTATATTCTTACTTTTTTTTTTTTTAACTGGATGCATATAGAAATCCCTGTTTGCGCCATTGTTTGAGTGAACCCAGCCGACGTAATTCCTGACCAGTCAAAGCCACTCCCTCTCATTCCCTTTAAACTCGGCGCATGAGAGCTGCACGGTCTATATCGCAGAATCATAATGGACACACTGGAGTCCAAAATATGTGCAAAGTATGTTTGTAGGGAACTGAAAGATCTCCACCTGTGGATTATATCAAGTTGGCCACTGTGAAATTGGCACTTGGAGAGCGTGGTCCACCCCCAATCGTGCGTCAGAGCAGTCACTCCTCACATCGGCCTACTGTTTCAACAAATGATTGATCAATCTAATGTGTTGAAACGGCTTGCGCTCTTCACCGATCCAATTTTAATGGCCAGCATGCAGTCTTTTTTTTTCTCTCCTTAAAAGCGAGTCTTCTGGAGTTGCAAGAACCCTCCTCGTATACATCACAAAGAAAGTCGAAGGGGAGTGTTAAGGAGTACATACTGTACTACACGTCAATGTAATATGAAAAAAAGTGCCAGAGGAGAGAGGGAGTGCATATGCGACTAAGATACTAATCACGGAAAATAATTTGCTCCTCTGCCCCAACCATCAGCCACCATTCATGTATATGTTGTAGCGCATATTTTTCTCAGATGCTGATGCTAGTGGCAGGCAAGAGGGCATGAAGTCATGTTGAGACTTGAATTTGGACCTACCTGTCATTTCTTCGTCTCCTTTCATCCATCTGATGGAGGCTGCTGGCTTGCTGCCGCTGGCCGTGCAGGTTAGCTCCGTCTCGTTGCCCTCGCTGACCACGTCCTCGCGGCTCTCGATGATCGGGCTTCCCGGGGGCACTGATGCAAAAAATAACGGCTCCGGTTATGAGGATGCACATGCTCGTATATTGGACAAGGATACACAGGATGGATAATAAAATACAAGCGCCAACTGCCTTATGAATACTTTGACAACCCATGTGACTTTTGTATAACATCTCAAATTTGAAATTTAGGAACGCAAACCAATGGAAAAATCAAACATCTGCATCGTGCCTGCTTGGAGTTATAATAGTTTTGGAATTTCACGTTTTAGTTTTTCTTTCAGTTTGACTTTTGTTTTTTAAATTCCTGTGTGGAGTTTGCCTGTTCTCCCCGGGCCTGCGTGGCTTTTCTCCGGGTACTCCGGTTTCCTTCCACATTCCCAAAACATACACACAAGGTTAATTGATCACTCTAAAATGTCCCTGGTTGTTGTTGTGAGCATGGATCGTTGTTCGTCTCTGTGTGCCCTGCAATTGGCTGGCAACCGGTTCAGGGTGTCCCCCCGCCTACTGCCCAAAGACGGCTGGGGATAGGCTCCAGTATGCCCGCAACCCCTGTGAGGATAAGCGGATCAGAAAATGGATGGATGGATTCACACCAAAAGCTGATTTCAGAAATTCATTTACAAATTTAAAAACAAATGACATTTTTGCAAAAATTATAGCTAGTTTTAGTTTTGTGAAGTTGAAATTTTGTTGAAGCCAGTTGTCGTTTCTTGAAAGCACTTGTTTTCATTTTACATGTTTTTTCCCCATCTTGATTTATTTTTTCATCCGTTTTCATGAATGATAATAACCTTTCTCTGCGTACTCTATGTCCTACTGTAAGTTGCAAAAGCTTGACACTTTAATCATACAATTACGATAAATGTTACTAAGGTGGAAATTCAGTACAATCAAATTCTATCAACAGTTTCCAGCAAAAACTTTATTGTAAGTTCTTTCCAGTGTGTCCTTGTGGCCCAAACAAGTTTGAAAAGTTTGCTGCATTCGCCTTTGAACGCTTCAGCCGAACTCACAGAAAAGGATGAATAAGTCAAGATTTAAATATGAAATAAATTCTTCGCGCATCAAGCCAAATAATTCCTCCATGCATTGAACGCAGGATACTCTTCCCTTATTCCTCAAATTAGTCATCGGCTGAACTCTCGTCGCTTGAAAGCCAAAAGTCAGAGGGGGGTTCATTCCAAGGACTCTTCAATGCAACCCTCAGTTTAGGAGAAAAATGCTGCCACTGTCGGCCTCAATTGTACAAGAAAAGCAATTACTTTAAAGGGCTTTTAATTCCTTTCAATCACCGCCGGGATGTTGGCGTGTATAATAAAGCTTAACTAGAATCATTTTGCCCCAAAGCATCACGGTGAAGGCACAGCTGACTCTCAAAAGGGAATGGTTTGGGAACAGCCAAGTCAACATTCACTGGAATTCACACAGTCAACACAGCTGCCAAGACCGATGCGGCAGACACCATCGGTTTGAGCATCTGCTCCTTTTTCGCACCGAGGGCCCTTAATTGGCTGACATTTTGTTTCGGTTGCTAAAGATGACTGGATCAAAGATGACTACTATCCATAATGCAGCAAGATGAGATAAAAAAAAAAGAAAAGAAAGTCAACGAAGTTGTGGGAGGAAGCGCATGTGGGGCACATGAAAGGAAAGATGACAAAACTCCGAAGACGAATGGGAAGGAGTGCATACAAAGTCACATGTAGGGTTAAGGGGATGAGAGGGACTGACTCAACTAAGGCACGGGGAATGAGAAAATATAAAAAGAGGAGTGAGAGCAAGTGCATCGACTGTACTAAAAAATTAAGATAAAAAATGTGAGGGAGTGCAAAATGTACACTTCACATGTAAGCTGTACGGAAGGAGCAGGGTGTGGGGGGGGATTTTTAACATTTCACAAGAAAAGTTAAAAAATAATCTAACAAAATCAAAATAGTGAGGCACACGTTCCGGTGCCTCATACCTACCTAGGACGGTGATGTCGGCGTAGGCCTCCTGAGGGGGGTCAGTGTAGAGCTGGCACACGTAGCGGCCGTCGTCGGAGAGCGACACATTGGACAGGGACACCCGCAGTTCGTTGTCAGAGAAATTCATCAGCTGGAACCGGCTGTCCTTCAGGGCTGTGAGCGGGGGGGGGCACAGGACACATCATGAGAAGCCAAGTAGCAACGTGAGCAAAAGGTCCCGCGCAAAACAGCGAGGGCTCAAAATGAGCGCGAGGGGGCAGGAAGACAAAAGAGGCAGGGGGCGAAAATGAGATGGGGAGGAGCGCAAGACGCTCTTGCAAGCTCTCTCCTTAATTGAGTCAAAGAAAAGTCGGCTTCAAAGTGATTCATACGATTGGATTAATAAAGTAGCTACACAGTCGGGGAAGTCGCCAAGACAGGAACGTGAGAGGGGCGCTCATGAGGACTCCTAACAAGGAGGCAACTCTTAAAACAGACTGCTGTTCCTTGTCATGTATGGGTCCATTTCGCTTCAATTCGAAAAATATTAATACATTAAAGCTACTGGAGAAAAAAAAACATTAAAAACGTTTCAGCAGCTTGTTTTGTTAAAATTCTTAGTACACATAAAAATGCATTGACAGGCTTTCAAGCGCACGCCAAAGCAACAGGGGGCACCCTACAACTTCAATGTAAGGCCGACAGTCAGGAGCATGAAGAAAGTCGTTGGAGGAAAAGGCAGAAGAACAACAGCTGATCAGGGAAAGGGGTGAAATGATCATGTCTCTTCTGTATAAAGAATACACGAAAAATGAGCTAACTTTGTGATAAAGGCAGTCATCGAGGTCAGACCGACACATTGTCAGTTGACATGTATGTGTACCATGTTTGATTGTGAATATGTTACAAGCCGGATTAAAAAAACGTGACAGGAGGGGTGGGACGGAGTGAACGCGCGACACGTTCCAATTGATATCAGGTCTGAGAGGAGCGTTGGGGGACTGCATATGGTACACGTCGCAAATAAGCTAAAAAGTGACACCAAGTGCGGGACGGAGTGGGAAAGAGTACGTACGCTACACCTAGCAAATAAGAGACATTGTGTGAGGGAGCGCAGACTGCGCACTTCGCATGTGAGACGAGCCATGTTTGGGCGTGCATGCAGTGCATGTTACAAATTGGTGTGAGAGGAGAAGTTGGGGAGTGCACATGGTACAGCTTCCATGGAAGAAAAAGTGAGACGAAGGATTGGGGTGCATGTTGTACCCATCCCAACTAAGAAAGTGAGAGGAGGGTTGCGAAGGAGTGATACATGTTCCAATTCATGTCACATGTGAGGGGAGGGATGCAGGAGTGCGTACGTTACGCTGTTACACTGTCCGTGTTTTTGTGTTGTGTTTATGATTTTACTTGATGCTCACTGTTTTGTTCAGCGCTTTGTTACAGCTGCAGCTGTTGTGAAAGCGCGATATCAATCAGGATGTATTGAATTGTACACATCGCAAAATGAAATGACATGAAGGCTGGGATGTAGTAAGAAGAGGAGTGAGAGGGAGTGCAAACAACACGTACAACGAGGAGAGAGGAGGAAGGAGCAAGTATAGTATGCGGCACGAGTAAGACAAGGAGTAAGGAAGGAGTGTGCTCCTTACAAATGTGGGAGGACAGGCGAGGGAGGGAGTGCATACCGTCCAAGTCACAAGTGAGATAAATAGCAAGATGAAGGGTGCAAGGGGGTGAGAGGAGTGCACGCGGCACGTGTAATATGCAAGTGGAAGAGTGAGAGGGAGTGCGTACGTTACACTTCAGCAGTAAGATTCGACTTCAGTGTGTGCGGCGTTTGGCACAAGTACATAAAAGTGAGCAAATCAACGCCTGAATCATTAATTGCAAATGTATTACGTGTGTGTTTTTCTGAAAGATACGCCTTCATCCCAACGATAGCAGACTTCGGGTCAATACCGATGGATTACATTCTAGTAGCTCGGTTGAAGCCATCTTTTCATGCCAGCGTGCTCTTTTTACATAAACATCTTTGGCTGATTGGATCAGTGGGGGCTGCATTTGATGCTCTGACCTGAGCTCCTTATCAGGTCCTTTGCAGAGATAGCCAACTCCTTGCTGCTGCCGCCTCTTAAAGCGCGGGGGGCGTTTTTGGTATTCCCATCAGGCTCGGCAGTTATTATCATGATCATTACTCAAGGTCTCGGGGCAGCATCAACATGAAATCCCATCTCCTCCCCCGATATAATTTGAGAGCTCTTGCGGAGGACTCAAGAGGGGAACAACGTCGCACGTGTAACTTGGAGAGTCACAACACCTGATAGGGAGGGAAATCCTGACACCCCCGTGACGCCGGCTGGATATTAAACAACATCACGAGCAACGACGCAAGAGCTAAAGTGCTTACGAGTACACTTAAAATATGTATGTTCCCGCCATCAGGTTGTATAAGAACGTGGAATAATCGCACACCTACGGAAGAATACGCATAGCATTAGCATATTAACTACTTGTCAAGTAGATCAAATTCAAAGTGGAACCTGTCCTTATAAAGGCATTCTAATTTAAAGTTCAAGTCAATTTCCAAGTATTTAAGCAAGCTAAATTAGCTTATCCTACTTTTATAGTAATAATTAGCTTTACATTTGATGCCATAGCAAGTTTTTAAACTGGATTTGGGAATCTTGCTTTTGTACATAAATGTTTAAAAAAAAGCAGCTGACTGATAACGACTGTTTTTCTTGTTATTGGTTTGTTTAGAAGCTACTTCCTGACACACACATACAATAAAAACAGACAGTAAAGTGACAATTATTAGCGAGCAGGCTATTTCCTGGTTTGTGTTAGGGTAACGTTGTGGGTCTGTACCATTTTTGATTCTGGGACTCAAACTGGAAGAATAAATAAAACAAAATAGAAACCGTTGTGTGCAGGCTTTTTCCAGCTTCACAGAGTCTGATTTAAGATGGCGGGACTGCATGCATTTGGATTATTATTAGGCAGGAGGAACAATTTATCACGACCCAAACAACAACAACAGACATTTGATATTTATCTGACCTGTTTGTTAGGTATCAGGTTCATTGACTAGTCAACAGAGACAGTACTTTATTTGCATTCCGGGTCGAAAGGACCACAAACATCATGACCCCGCAAAAAAAAATAAAAAAGTTACCATTTGGTTCAACGATGTCCTCTTGGCAAGGTCAAAATAAAAATCATGGAGTGCATTCTCGACCTTCGTCAAGCTGAGAATCACCACTTACAAATTCCTACGTATCGATTTGTCTGGAGGACACAAACTGTTATATGTCTGGTATTGATGTAATTGTGCCTATGTTGAATTTTCTCTAAATATTGACCCAAAACATTGGTGAAACAAGGATGGTGCCCAACAAGGATCGCTACTAGGACTCCTTATTTTATGTCAATTGTTCATCGGTCTGTCTGGCAATCCATCTACGTATTTATCAAACCACCTACCTTTGTGCTAATTTTGTTCTCTATACATCTAAAAAAAACAAAAACGTTTCTGACTTAATTTTCAGTTGTGAATCACTCCCTCTCGTTGCCTTAGCATTGGGTTGAATTACTTAACGGTCACACAGACGTTTGAAACAAGATTGGGAATAGGTTTTCAGCCATTTAAAATCTCCCTTTTTCAAAGTCAGTCGCCTTCAGAAGCGCGCTGCAGTGAATAAATAACAGTGTCGCCTCATCCACAGAGACCCTCGGATAAACCTTCATTTTTCCCTTCACAGATGTCAGCTCTGCCAAATTGCGTGTCATTTCGCATAGATCTCACCCAATAAACGCCCTTTCTCGACAAGACTTTCCATGCCTCAACCTGTAAGGTAATTTTTATTTACTCGCAGCAATATGAATGTGTTTTTTCGCTCCTGAGTGGTGGTGATCGTGATGCTGTTGTGTGAATGGGTATCTTCCAAATATGTATTCCTGGGTCTTCCAAATATGTATTCCTTTCTTCGAGAAGGGTATCTTTTTCAGGGATAGGCTCCAGTACTATTACAAATATAAAGTTGTATTTCGGAAAATACAAGTTCCCTACGTTGTGAAAGTATGAATGTGCCATGTTGCTTACGGAGCAAGTGCTTAGCGTACGTGATTCTTGACATCTTAAAGCACTTTTCTGGGTTTTGTGTGAAAGGCTCAGTATGAAAAAAAATGCAGACTCTATTGCATGCTGTGACAATATATTCGGCAACTCTCATGATGCTTTTGGAAAACCAGGACAAGACAGCGCATGTCTTTTGCTAGCAAAACTTGCGAGCTAACAGCTGGGCTGCATTATAGACACAAATGTTCTCCATCACCTTGAAGGCTGGCTCATATCCCAGACACAAACGAGTGAAACAAGCGCAAGTGGGGAAAGAAAAAAAAAACGTGAAAAATAGACAAGGCCCATATGCTCATGCATAATCATAACATTCAATCTCCTAATCTAAGAGATTATCGTAAAATCGAACAGTGACAAGGACACAAAAGTATTCCCATTATGGCCCGGTGGAGAATTATCTCATATTAATCTCGCCTGCTTCCTGAGCTTAATGACTTGTGCTAAAGTGGCAAACGTCAAGGACAGATGGAAATCACGTTGTGCGCGCGTACGACGCAAAGAAGGCGGGCTCGGCAGCCGAAGCTTTCCAGCTGCTCGTAATGGGTGACAAAACAAATCATTTCTTTTTCACAGGTGCTCCTCTATTCACAAAAGATGTGAATCTCGTGACTAAAAAGGTGTTGGCATGGACAAAAATGCATACTTTAGAGAATCCCTTAAAGCAGGGGGCCCCAAACCCCGGGCCGCGAACTGGTACCGGTCTGTGGGTCATTTGGTACCGGGCCGCACAGAAAGAATAAATAATTTACATTACTTCCGTTTCATTCATTTTGGAATCTGGAAGATTTTTTATTTTGAAAAATTACGAGATTCTCTGCTACATCCGTCTAGAGTATATCACGATTGACGCAGGTCTTCTCGGTCACGTGGTAGGTTACCGCTAAAATGAAACCCAGGAGTGAGCAAAAACCCAAACGTCTTGGGAAAGTTTCTTTGGGAAGGGGAAAAGACCCAGTCAGGGGACAGAAGAGGAGCCTACGACTTCCAAGAATAAGAAGGCTACATTTAATAGACAGTATCAGGAGTCCTTCTTAAAATACAGATTTATCTCAATGAGAGATTCCCACCCACCAAGCCCACTCTGCGTAATATGCGGCGATGGTGAGTCGTATTTTTCATGCACTCTGTATTTGCAGTGTATTATTTTGTTTCATTTATCCGGCCTTAAAGGCCAGTCCCTGAAAATCTTGTCTGACATTAAACCGGTCCGTGGGGCAAAAAAGGTTGGGGCCAGCTGCCTTAAAGTACAGTAGACAAAGCCTTTGACATAGAACACAAGTACATCACAGTCCAGAGCGGCACGGTTAGCACATCCACCTCACAGTGGTGCAGCGTTCGATTCCGGCTCCGATCTTCCCGCGTGGAGCTTGCATGTTCCCCCCGTGCCTGTGTGGGTTTTCTCCTGATACTCCAGTTTCCTCCCACATTCCCAAAAATACCATGCATGGCAGGTTGATGGAACACTCTAAAGCAGCGGTCCCCAACCTTGTTTGCCCCACGGACCGGTTTAATGTCAGACAATATTTTCAGGAACCGGCCTTGAAGGTGTGACAGGTAAATACAACAAAATAATATAATATGACCTGCATGAAAACTATGGTATTTTCGAAACATAATAATAAACATGAATCACGACAAAAGGAACGTCCTATCTGGTCGCAACACTCTGGTCGCGATGGTAACGTTTAACCTACGTAACGTTTAATTAGGACTCTGGATATTGTCAATTAAATGTAGCTTTCTTTTTCTTGGAAAGTCGTAGGCTTTTCTGTCTTCTGGCTGGGCCTTTTCCCCTTCCCTCTGACTTGTGACCTACTAAGATGACTGATAAACCAGTCATTGATTAACAGTGTGAGACTGTGCTGCACATCATCACCATCATCATCTCAAGACAATAAAATAAAAATGTGCTGTTGTTGCCTTTTGATTTGAATGTAAAATAATCATTCTTATACCATTACAACAATGCAAAAAACATGCAAAAGATGAAGTTGCATTGTTTTAATGCTTGAGGCAAGGGATATTTGAACATTTACAGTATATTGACAATTATATTCGTTATCCTTTGTAAAAAAAAATAAATTACTGCAGTAAGTAATGTCCTCATGTTTGTATTTTACTGGTCCCACACAGCCAAGGGATGTATACCAAAAGGACCAGCACCAGGTCCATTGTAATGAAGCAAAATAATAAATTAAAAAGCATCAATATATAATTTTATAATGTACAATAGTATACACTTTCCCGCTTCATATTCGCTTATGGAGTCAACTATTTGCTGATTTTATTTTATTTTTCTACTTTTGTAATCGATCCTCCGTTATTTACTGGCACCATCTTGTGGGATCTTCCTGCCAAGGAACAATGTTTAAGTAAGTTGAGGAGCTTCATTTCGTTCTTTGCTGCCATCTTGTTTTGGCATCTCTGGTCAAGTACAAACCTTGCTGGTGTGTAACATTTTAAACATTCTTGACAGGTTTCAAACAATGTTGTTTTTGTTTCTATTGTGTCATTTTAATGGCGGATTTCAGAGTTAAATGTCATGGTGGGAAATTTACCAGTGCAGGTGAAACAAGCAGCTTATTACCCTGTGGTTATTATTTCTGTATGCTTGAAATAATTGATTGTACACCGCATTCCAAATTATTCTGTAAATAATCAAATAGTCGACGCAAATGCCACTCAGCATAATTTTCAAGTCCTGAACTGAGAATAATTTGAATGTTTTTAAACAAAGCTCCCAATGATAACAGTATTTATGTCAAAAATAAAAACATAGTTGGTGTTAAAATGCACGGTTCCTAATTATTATGCACAGCACTTTGCCCATACAAATAGCAGCTTCGGAAGGCTATTCTGATATACTGCAAAAAAATTCAAGCAGTGAATCTGCAAAAACTCACAAGTTCAATAGATGCAAAACTTGAGAAGCCGCGATCAAATAAAAGGCCCAAACGTTAAAATCGAACCTGACCTGTTTTTGGATTTCAGCAAAGGCTGCAAATACAACCGTCACAATTCACATTGAAAACTAATTAAAGTTATTCTGTAAAAGTTGATGACCTGAAAATTATGGTGAGTGCCATTTATATCGACGATTTATAAAAATCAGAAACATAATTTGCATAATAATGTGGAACACAGTGTAATAAATATTCACAGGCAAACGCTGTAGGTACACACACAGACAGGTCGAACAATACTCAAGGGCATTTTGCAACTTGGAACTTTCGCTAGTTGAATGCGTTTTCCATTTGTTAATCAATGAAAAAAAAAATCATGTTTATTAACTCATTTACTCCCAAAGACGTTTTTAAACGTCTTTTCAGACTTGGTCTAGATTTGGCTGGTACTGAATGAGTTAATCGTGATCTCAATAGCAATCAATGTAATTCTGATAATCATCCCCCCCCCCCCCATAATCGGACAGTCCCAGTCACAGACAAAATGGAGATGACCTGTGCGGGGGAGGGGGGTTGGTGTAGTATTATTATATGGGGTATTATTATAATATTACGTCACATAATCAGTACCACCTTGAGTCTGTTGCTTAATCGTGTTCCACTGACTTACGTCGTACATCCTTGAAGTAGATGGTCTGTCTGTTGGGGTTGAGCAGCTGGATGACCGAGTCGTCGTTATTCCTCACCCTGCAGCTGATGGTGGCCATCTCGCCCTCCACCACCGAAACGTTGTCTGTTGCCAAGTTCTGACCTTCCACTTCAACACACACAAACACACACACGTTACCGTCTGGACATTTACAGCCTCGCAAATATTTGCGCTTCTTTCGCCAACACGACGCAACAATGCGACGCTACACAAATAGGCCTTGTGGAGATTGCGCAGCCACAGTCTAATCCATTTAATATACGAGTGCCATGTTTGTCGCTATTGATCCAGCACCCCTCATCCCCCACCACCACCACCCACCCCGTTCCCTGGATCCAAATGCTGGGTCCTCTGAGTCAGCGCCAGATGGGCTGCAAGCTTGGCTGCCGACAAAGCAAAGCTGGAGAGCAGCAGCAAAACGAGAGGGTGAAATATAAAGCGGAACTAGAAAAGAAGAAATATATATCGATATTCCAACATATCGTCTTGCTATATTTCACGATACGGTATCGATACAACATCAGGTTTGAATACTCCAGTAAAGTTGAGACATTCTCTTCCATAAATCAGTGTTCTCCAACCTTGAAAGAGCCACGGTACGCATTTCACATTCGAAAGATTTCTTCAATAATTTGTTTAAAACTGTCATAATAATAATAATAGATTTACTCTTCAGTTCTGCACAGCAGTGTGTGGAACATGTTAAAATCACATCCATCCAATGGGGGGAAAAATACATAAAATATCGGAGACATATTTTAACAAACCTATTATTGCACTCGTATGATTACAAATATTTATCATCAGACCTCAGAGTTTCATTCTTGTGCTACATTTCAATGGTGACAGTGATTCTGATGAAGACATCTTCTGCTCATTTATTATTCTTGTGTGCTGTTTGCTTTAAAACTGGCATTTCCCCATTGTCAGACTAGTCAAGGCATATTCGATTAGAATCTGGTGTAAGAAATAATTGGTCACGTCCTCTTATGGAAATATTGCCCTCGTATGCTTAATGTGTTTCTCATTCACTTTCACAGACACCATGTGGTACCGCGGTATATTTCCTTCCACTATATTGATTGACACGATATCATCTTCAAACGAGAATGAAAGGAGGAGGTGGAGCTGGATGGCGTTGATGGGCTAAAGCTTTATCAGAGCCCTCCATCTGAGCATCCATGTGACCAATGTGTGCTCAGTGTGCTGTCGTCTATCTCTTGGCATGGAAAAGATCTTCGGAGAGCCTCTCGGTACACAAGCGCTTTCCCGAGACCTCGTCGTCGTAACTCACACCTCTCATACACACAAAAATGCCTTTTGTTCTTCTTTTGCTGTTTTCGGGGAGATAATGTCACCTTGTGCTATTTTTACCCAAGGGATACATTAGAATCTCTCCCCGATTCACACCGGTAGAGGCGCAACGCTATCAGCTGCAGACGCAGGGGTAAACATCAAAAGCACGTTTACATGCTCGAGTCGTCACACGAACCTCGATTGCTGTCTGACATTTACTATGTAGAGAGGAATTATAAAAGGAAAAAAATAAAAAGAGGGCCGTGCATTTTTTTTCGCTGCCCTAGAGACAATGGGAACAGACAGGCAAACTAACATGATTCTACGTGAACTCCCGCAATAAGAAATTAACCTCCCTTGTGGGAAGAAAAAGAAAAAAAACATAACAGACTAATCGTGTGATGCAATCAGCCCACTGTTTGACTCTGCTCTGCTGCCAGGCTCGTCGGTTCAGGACAAAAGCGAGTTAATGAGTGAAAACAGAGAAAATGTCAGCAGATAAAGCAGGGAATAACGTCAAACTTCTATACGACAATCCAGATGACGTGCTTTTAATGTCACTGATTCATGGTTTGGAGATCACGGCTATTTACATATGAATATTAATATAATATGAATCACAAATTGTCACGTGAGTTCTAATGTGCCTGTTGAGCGTATTGTCCCATAAGGTTTGAATTTTGGAAATTGAATGGATCAAGTAATTCCCATTCTATAAACATGCTTCTTATTAGGGCTGGGCAATTAATTGAAATGTACCGTATTTTCCGTACTATAAGGCGCTTCGGAGTATAAGGCATACCTTCAACGAAAGGCCTATTTTAAAACTATTTTCATATATACATATACATATACATATATACATATACACATATACATATACACACATACACACACACATACATATACACACACACACACATATATATCTTTTGACAGCTCTAATATATATATATATTTTAGAGCTGTCAAACGATTAACATTTTTAATCTAATTAAAAACTCAACTGCCATAATTAACTCAAATTAACTAAAAATTAATCATGATTGCTCACTCATTTTTTATCGTTTCTGAATTTCCTTTTATATTTTTTTGTCCTATTTCTCCCCATTTTAATGCTCTCATCAACATGGAATCATGAATCAGTTTTCTATGTGCAAAATGCAAATATTTACTGAAATAACAATTTTGATTTTCAATTTTACATGAACATTTTTCACTTGGAGCAGTTATTCACACATTATCTCTCACACAATATTACTGTCCATCAACAACAGTGAAAACAATATTTTGTCACACAACAGCTGCTTGAACAGCTCTTTTTAGGGAATCAAAACAGCGCAATATAACATTATAAAGTGCACATCTAAGGTAAACTAGTACTCAGCCTATAATGGATTTAAGCCATGGTTGCATACTTCGTTTTTCTCAAATTTGCTTTGAACACAGCAGTCAGGCTATGCTGATTCTGTTGGTCCTTCTTGCTCGGAAGTCTCTCTACGGTTTTGTGTCGACATCATTTCGGATTCTTGTAATGGAGGCTCTCGCTGGCAATCAGTAATGGTTGTTCAGTTAGGGATTGTCGGTCAGCATGGAAGGATCTCTCGTACTGTACTTTTTGGATCATTTATTGGAGCACTTTGCAGCAGAAGTAGGAGTAGTAGTAGTTGTAACAGAAGTATCACAAGCAGGTAATAACCTAAACTACACATAAATGCAGTAAAAAATTAATATATCTATCTTTCTGCATCGCAATGTAAATATGTATATAATTGACATTAATGAATACCTTTATTTAACAATACGTTTAATAAATAATGTAATCAACCCTGATTTCACTATGTATCATTATCGTCATCATTATTCATTGTTTTAAACGTAAGAAACCATTCAACACAAACAAAGTCGAATCGAACAAAAGAACTACAAGTCCCAACAGTCAATCCCGGAAGTGGAGCGCCGGCATGAACATATCAAGTCGAATCGAACAAAAGAACTACAAGTCCCAAAGGTCCAACCCGGAAGTGGAGCGCCGGCTGCAACGCAATTTACTTCTTTAAACGTCAGATTGCAGACGGACAAACATGACAACTATGCACAAATGAGCTAAATAAAGACACCCCTGTTCTAGCAACATTTTAGCCCACGCTGTTTAAATTGCCGATTGCTTCAGCAACTTTGTTCTTTGTCGTGTCATCCATTTTCTTCGCTTTGAAATGATCCATAGCCGTCTGTCTGAGACGAGGGGGGTGGACTAGGGGGGCGGACTACTCACGTCAGCGGTGTGCTTGGCCATTAATTAAGTGGTATTTCAGACTCGACGTGCTATGATGATAGCTCAGTTTACGACTGCAAAACATCCAGGTCATTTTGGTCTTGTCAGTGGAACAATCTGACAACTTTTTAAAAGTAAACTTTCCATTCATAAACTATTTAAATATCCGTTTTCGGTGTCTCGCGCTGCCGTGGCTGGCAAAACAAACGTCGTGGACTTGTGCAGCGCTTGATGTTTAGTTTCTGGTTTATTTATAGAGCAACGTCACATCCGCTGTGACGTCTGCGCGTTAATCTCGCGAGAAAATTTTTGATCGATAAAATTCATTTAAATTAATGTCGATAAAAGCACTAAACTGACAGCTCTAATATATATATATATATATATATATATATATATATATAGAGTTATATATATATATATATATATATATATATATATATATTAGAGCTATATATATATATATATATATATATTAGAGCTATATATATATATATATATATATATTTTGTAGAGCTGTCAAACTATTAAAATATTTAATCTAATTAAAAACTCAACTGTCATAATTAACTCAAATTAACTAAAAATTAATCATGATTATCATTTTTTATCGTTTCTGAATTTCCTTTTATATTTTTTGTCCTATTTTCCCCCATTTTAATGCTCTCATCAACATGGAATCATGAATCAGTTTTCTATGTGCAAAATGCTAATATTTACTGAAATAATTTCGATTTTCAATTTTACATGAACATTTTTCACTTGGAGCAGTTATTCACACATTATCTCTCACACAATATTACTGTCCATCAACAACAGTGAAAAAAATATTTTGTTACACAACAGCTGCTTGAACAGCTCTTTTTATGGAATCAAAACAGCGCAATATAACATTATAAAGTACACATCTAAGGTAAACTAGTACTCAGCCTATAATGTATTTAAGCAATGGTTGCATACTTCGTTTTTCTCAAATTTGCTTTGAACACAGCAGTCAGGCTATGCTGATTCGGTTGGTCCTTCTGGCTCGGAAGTCTCTCTACGGTTTTGTGTCGACATCATTTCGGATGCTTGTAATGGAGGCTCTCGCTGGCAATCCGTAGTGGAGTTGTTCATTTAATTCCGTTTTTCACGGCCCCCCGGAATAGGGATTGTCGGTCAGCATGGAAGGATCTCTCGTTCTGTACTTTTTTGATCATTTATTGGAGCACTTTGCAGCAGTAGTAGTAGTAGTTGTAACAGAAGTATCAGAAGCAGGTAATAACCTAAACTACACATAAATGCAGTAAAAAATAAATATATCTATCTTTCTGCATCACAATGTAAATATGTATATAATTGACATTAATTAATACCTTTATTTAACAATACGTTTAATAAATAATGTAATCAACCCTGATTTCACCATGTATCATGATCGTCATCATTATTCATTGTTTTAAACGTAAGAAACCATACAACACAAACATATCAAGTCGAATCGAACAAAAGCACTACAAGTCCCAACAGTCAATCCCGGAAGTGGAGCGCCAGCATGATTAACCCCAGCTGCAACGCAATTTACTTCATTTAAACGTCAGATTGCAAAGCTAACTTTACACATCTGACTTGATAAGAAGCACACGCGTAGCTTAACATTGAGCCATGCCGACGACGAAGCGAGTGTATTCACTCACGAAACAAAACGCTATTTATACATCTCGCGAACGGTCACCTGTCAGTGGCAGCCCTGCCCCTCTTAAAGCGCCAGGTCAATCCAACAGGAGTCATTCGATGCAATGCGAATTATTTCAGCTTGAGTGGAGCTGTGGACAATGTTGACAGGCTTGCATGCAGTAGCCATATATTTAGCTATGGCTTCAGCAAATATGTTCTTCGTGTCATACATTTTCTTCGCTTTGAAATGATCCATAGCTGTCTGTCTGAGACGAGGGGGCGGAGTACGCACGTCAGCTGTGTGCTTAGCCATTAAGTGGTATTTCAGATTCGACGTGCTATGATGATAGCTGGGTTTACGACTGCTAAACATACAGGTAACTTTGGTCTTGTCAGTGGAACAATCTGGCAACTTTTTAAAAGTAAACTTTCCATTCATAAACTATTTAAGTCTCCGTTTTCGGTGTCTCGCGCTGCCGTGGCTGGCAAAACAAACGTGCGTGGACCTGTGCAGCGCGTTTGATGTTTTGTTTCTGGTTTATTTATAGAGCAACGTAACATCCGCTGTGACGTCTGCCGCGTTAATCTCGCGAGAAAAATTTTGATCCCGATAATATTCATTTAAATTAATGCCGATATAAACGCGCTAAACTGACAGCTCTAATACATATATATATGTATATATACATGTATATATATACATATGCACACACACACACACACACACACACACACACACACACACACACACACACACACACAATCAAATCCCATTGACATGCTAACAGAAAATTTGCATAGATTTCCGAGATTGATTTTTTTTTTTCTCCTGAAGGCTTCTATAATTGCGACTGTATTAAAGGCTCAGAGACATTGACATTGTTGAAACATTATAAGTTGTAATTTGCCTTGTGTTATCATGCTGCCTCCTATTGTGCGATTGTTAAACTGCATGTGATGACGCTGCATTCCCTGCGCATGAGCAGTTTAGTAGTCAGGAAGAGCGCTCAGGATCGTGCTGTTGTGGTGTCCTCGCACAAGGTCGTTCGATTAAGTTCGTAAGTCGGCAGAGTTCATGACCGCAAAGTAAGTTTCCTTTATCTCCTTATTACACTTATGTCTACTGGTATCCTTTGCGCTAAGTTTGTGCGTTTGTATGGCACTTCGAAGTGAATCCAGTACGAGATGTCTGCTTCGGCCGCCATTCGGCGCTATTTTTATCGACCACTAGATGGCTCCATAGACCATCCGAATGAGCCAGTAGAATTCAGTGTGTTTGTTTAAGTGTAGTTGGCCAACTAAACCGTTGGCAGTGTTTTCTTCTCCTTTATTGTATTTACTTGATAGAGTTGTACAGCATTTCTATATACTAAGAATTATTCTGTGTACCTGTTTAAGTTGTATGATATCTTGTTGAATGCTGTACATACCTTAATTGATGTCATTCGACATTCCAGACTCTGCATTTCTGCATCTACCTTCTGCATCTGCATTTCTGCATCTACCTTCTGCATCTGCATCTGCATCTACCTTCTGCATCTGCATCTGCATCTGCATCTACCTTAATAGAATCTGCATTTCTACATATGTACCTTCTGCCCTTGCCCTTTACCCCTGCCTTCCACCCCATCACCTACAATCTGTCTCCCATCTCCCAAACCTGCCTTCTAACACCTATTAAAGCCTTACCTCAAGATACCTGCGCCCTGTATTCTGACCGATACACCATCCTGTACCCTATATACCCCCAAACTGATCCAGCCTGATATTCCTCCCCAACAGCGACAATGGTGGAAGTAATAATTTTGTTTTGTGGTGATGTAAAGAAAAGTATGTCTTCATTGAAGGCCAAGGTGTCACATGCACGGCCCGCCACTGCAGTTTTGATGATTTTATACATGAAAGCAAATGTGTCGTGCCGCGTTTGAAGTTTTGTGACAACCAAAATGGTTTGTTTCATTCCGAGATATGAAAGTCAAACATTTCTGGCAGTGCAAGGCAAGGTTACCCTTGTCTCCCAATCTGCTGGTCACAGAGAAAGCAACTGTAAATAAATCCTCCACAGCCCCAAGCAAGGTTGGTGACGTTCCAGCATCCTTCTTAGCCTAGGCTCATCTCCAATGCCAAAAAACACATAAATAACACGGCCTTGATTAGCAATCCCATCAAAGTAAAAACGGGCCACTTTGTGCAACATGGAGGACTTTGGCGATTGGAGTAAACATTTTCAATTGCCTCGGCATGCCGCTCATGATTGGGTGCAAATTAGGAGAGACAGTCATTAATCCTGGATGGTGGGTGGTGGTAGTGGTGGTGCGAGTGGTGGTGCGAGTGGGCGGGGGTGTGATTTGGGCACAGATGACTGGCTGATAAATGCACACTCATTCCAGCAGCTGTCTGGAAGAGTAAAGTGTCTGTATCTCTACACATGGCTGCCTGCCTCTTGACGCATCACAACATACTGAGCGAGGCCGATGCACAGCCAAAGAGGACGCGCGATCGAGGGGGCTCTGGCACTTAAATGTCAAAAGAGAGCTAAAGCCAAATTATTTCAGAAAAAGTGATGACAATTCGAGGTTGAGGCCCGATTGGCGCTGCTCATATTTGCATCAGCCACCTGTTCCAATGAAAAATGTGTGGCAAAACATACACTTTGTTTGGAAGGTGGCGTTTCCAGCAGCCGTCTCTGAATGCGGTCCTCCTGGCTGGTAAACCCGATCGCCATCAACACGGAGCTGGCTATACTCGACAGCTGGATGGTATGAAACTATAGTTTAGAGCTACAACGATGAATCCATTAATTGAATTTCACTTTCATCAATAAACATTTTTGATAATTGATGAATCATTCAGTTAGGTTTTTTTTCATTTAAAATTGTCCAAATATTCAAAATTTCAGCTGTAAATATTAGTTTCTGTCGTCATCCATGAAAGTGGACTGATTATCTTTGTGGTAAATGAAAAACATCGGCTTTTCGGTTGGCAAAAAAAAACAAACAAAAAAAAAATTATATACCAATCATAATTCATTTGTTTGTACATTTTCTGCATTGTTAATTTGAAATGTGCTATTATTGAATAAAGGGGTGGAAATTAAAAACATTTATTTGAAGCTGATTCATCGATTAATCAACAAAATAATCAACAGATTAATCGATTCTTAAACTAATCAGTAGTTGCAGAGCTACTATGGTTTGTAGCAAGGACATTTGTAGCAAAATATGTTGGTTCGACACGAAACATGAAACGAGGTTGGCTCAATGATCCCATTGACGTGTCTGCAAACGCATGCTTATCATTGGTCAGCGAAACTAAACCACACCAATTTTAGCAAAAGTTAAGAAGATGCAAGGTTCAGGCACCTCACATTTGGTGCTGCTTTGATTCGTTCTTTGTTGTTGTATTTTTCAACATCAAAAGCAGCACGGGCCAGGGTCCAATTGTCTGAGTCAGCGCGTACGGCAGCAACAAGCGGCACGACAGAACCTCATTAACAATAAAACTTTTCTGTCTCTGATGCTCCCTCTTTCTCCCCGCTGTGTCTCTTTCTACCACTCAGTCATTAGAGCCTGATCCTCAGGATGAAATGCTCCTTCACAGGCAACAGGGATTTAAGTTTTATAGGGTAAACTGTAATTACAACTTTTGCAACTTTTGCAACTTTTGCACGGGGAGGTTTCAGAAAGTGTCTGACTGACTAATTTGACCAACTTGATTCTCTGTGTGTAAAACTCTTGTTAAATGATTGGCTAACACAAAAAGGACTGGGGAAAAAAATAACTTTTTTTTTCCAAGCTGAAAGGAGCAGCTCACTTCATCATGAAGCAAATGTAAATATCACACACGAAATGTTCATTTCTGAAAGTCTGCACAAAGCATCAATTTTAAATTCAAGAGGAAGGCACAAACTTGAAATCAATAGCAACTATAAAATTCCATGGACTGTGAGCAACTACATCCCAATCATGGTGATGCTACACTGACCTGTAATGAGGAAAACCTTTACTGAATGGTAAAGCCATGACAACGGAGTGTCACCAGCTTGGTGTACAATAAGCAGTGGTCCCAGTTGGACACTCTAGTGTTGTGGCACATTTGGCCAAAATTGGTGGTGGCACCCGTGTCCATGAAAGAAAATTCACAGCATTGCGTGTTAGCGTGCGCGGGTTTACCAATTTTTTGTAGCTGTTAAGCGTCAGCGTATATCTAATTGGCTCCAGGCCAACTGCACCGGTGGTGAGAATCAACTGCAAACTCATTAAAAAAGACTGAGTGCTTTTGTGACTTTATTGACTTTGTAAGGAGCTAAAAAATATATAATTCTCAGAACAACAAACGAATGGGGCAACCAATTAACCTTGTAAAGACAAAGAAATGTTGACTGATAGAATCAAAAATGAAAGCAACACCATCGATCTACACCGTGGGTCTCTCTCCTCCTTTCTCAAGAAAAAAGGTCCAATGTTAATAAGCAGAGATGAGCAGACAATCACGTACAACGGAGAAGAGGCGAGAAAACAGGCAAAGTAGTACCTGTGATGGTTTCAGCAGCTCCTGATGCAGCAGGCCAGGAAGAAAAGAAGAGAGACGAGAGTTTGTGAGCAGAAAGCAAGCAAGCAGAAAGATATATTGCATGGAACATTTTAGAGATCAAATCATTTACAATACAAATAGTGTAGTTTGCCCAAACTTAAAACAAACATAAGGCATTGTAATGAGTGAAAAAGAGAGATTTTACACGCCTGGCCCCCACCCCCTGGGACACGTGTATATGCTGAAGAAGGGTGGGCAGCCACTCGGATCTATGCCCACCCAGCCTGGCACCTCGTACACAGCACCGGAGGTAGGCACGCTCCCAAGTGCCCGCAGCAGAGCTAAGGGGGAATTGCTAGTATAACCTCCAGAGAGATGATGTAATTCTTTTATCGTGTTCCATTAACCTCCCATGCATGTTTTTGGAATGTGGGAGGAAAACGGAGTACCCAAAGAAAACCCACGGAAGCCCGGGGAGAACATGCAAGCTCCACACAGGGAGGCCGGAGCTGGAATAGTCGTTATAGTAGCAATGGTAGTATAAAAAGAATACATTTCTAGTGAATCACTGCTCTGTATGAAATATAAAAGAACTGAACCACCACTCCATATACAGTACTGTATCCTCTTCCACTTCTCTGCACGCTCATCCACCCGATTGTCTCCATGCATATCTGATGTGCATGCCACCCAGCCTCGCCTCTCTCAACATGTTGTAGCAGCGCAATTCACACAGACAAGTGAGCTTGGATGGAGCAAGAAACGCGTCCGTGCAGCAAAAATGTTGAGCAGACGGCTTGTCTCACTTGTCATTGGCGGCGTAATAAGGGTGTAAGGTGTGACACATGTCCTTGTTCCACGTCTTTGTGCATTGGCAGCGTGTCAGCAATTCCCCTCGTGTTGGGGAAAGACATGTGTGTGTGTGTGGGGGTGCTACATAGAGTCAAGACTGACAAATCACACATGATGGTCACAAAACAAAGTATGAGTAGACGCTGTGCAGGATGCTCCGACATTTTCAGTGTCAGTCAAAACTTTATCCTGATTGTGTGAGGCTTCAACAGAAGGAGCTTTTGCTCAAATTAGCCTGTTTGCTGCTGCTCTGGGGCGACTACTTGTTTGAGCCCTGAGCCTAAATGGCAACACTTGTGGAGCCAGAACGACGTCAGCAAAACTAATTTCTAATTTTGAATCAACAAAAAAAAATAGCCTGATCATAACAGAACGCACAAAATAGTCTCAAGGACCACTACTCATGAAAATCTGTGAGGAATTGACAGAACCCACAGAGGATTAGCTTGGCCGATAGAAAACAAAAGATGCCAGGAACAGCCCTGCATGAAGCTCCTCAACTCACCTCAACAGAGTTCCTTGAAACTAAGATGTCACAAGGAGGTGGCAAAGCACTACATGAAGCGCCTCAACTCACTTCAACATAGTTCCTTGGCATCAAGATTAAACAAGATTTGACATAACACAACAGAAAGCTACTCAACTCACTTCAACATAGTTCCTTAAACCCAAGAGGCTACAAAGTGGCAGCAAAGAACTACATGAAGCCCCTCTTCTCACTTCAATGAAGTGGCTTGGCATCAATATGCCGGCACAGTACTACATGAAGCGCCTCAACTCACTTCAACATAGTTCCTGGACATCAAGATGCTACAAGACGTGGCAAAGTAAATTAAAAGTAAATTAACAATTTCCTCAACTTACTTCATGTTGATTTTTTTGTTTTTTTAGGCAGATGCAGGTTTTGATATTTGGCACAATGCAATTAAAATGACCATTTGAAAGTATCTGATGAGTAAAAGAACTTATTAGGTCCCTTAATACTACAACTATAAATATATTAATTATAGACAGAATATTAAACTGTTTTACAGTACTCTGTCCTTTAATATTTGTTTGTATTTGGGGGGTCTGAATGTCATTATCTTAGTCTTATGTTGGTGTTATTGTGTATAAAACATCCGTATTTAAAAAAAAAAATCTAAAGAGCTAATTGCGTCCAATTACATCGACTGGCCGAGTCCTTGTAATTTCTCTTAATGTATCTGATGATCGCTCATCAGTCCAACGATACGCCTCCAACCTCAGCTGAGGTAGTTTAAGGCAAGGCAGCCAAAGTGGCAGCAAGGAAATAAAACATTCGACTCCAGTCACTTTGTGAGGTCAAATACACGGACACAGTTGAGTTTGATGAGAGTTAAAACCCAAACAGACTTGTGATATAGTCTGGCGACACCTTCCCTCGCCATCAGAGCGATCCACTTCCTGTCAGCTGCCGCCATCCAGACTATTAATAGCGCCTAGGCGGCGGCCTGTCTCCCCCCTGCGTTACCTGCAGCGCATTAGCCACAAGTTATGAGGCGCCGGCTGGTTTGTGATTAGATGTCATGGCTGTCGCTCTGCTTAGACAAGTGCTGATGGACAGATTTCGGGAGGGAAAATGCCTCGGCAAGAGTGCAGCCGATACACCCATCTGTCAATCACACCGGATGAGAGCGGACAGGCCAAGCGTCCTACCAATGTCTGTCCTTGTCTCCTCACCTCGTTTTCATCCACAGCTACACACCCTCTCTCTTTTTGTTCTGTGGCTTTTTGTTCAAGGAGACGATGGCAGGCATTTCTGCGAGTGGTGGATGTGAGAGGCATTTGCAATTTTTTTTCTCTTTTTAACGGGGGAGCGTCCTCCTCAACATTAGCATACCCCCCCATCCAAGTATGACCTCAAGTATGCACCTTTTCACATTTTTTCATACTCTTTCTGTCATGGCTGTGCTCTCCGACCTGTTGTCGTTTTGCTTTTGTTTTATTTTCAGTGCCTGACTGAGTGGGGTGGGCGTTCTTTCCCGCGCTGCACCTGTGGCGCATTGTAATCCCTGGACTTTAAACGGACGTTGGCAACGGCATGAGATTTTTTTAGACGTCAAAATAATGTTTCATAGCTCTCTAGTTCATCGTGCTTTGTCTCGTGAGTAAATATTGATTCGCATCCAACATGAAATCAACGTGTGATCAATGAAATGAAAGTGCAAAAACTCAGTACATTGTTTTCCCCAAACAAATTCACTCAGAGTGTTAATATTTTTGAGGTACTATGATGTCTATCTTGCATATCATTTCAAATCTGTCAATAATTAATACGCCTATTCACGTTGTAATATTCGGCGGTATAAGACCCAGGGCAAGTGCAAATAAGACATGTCTGCCATTGAGTGATGATTGGTAATATTACAATTCAAAACTACAGTTGGCACTTGCATATTCTAAGCACCCAAGCATTTCATTGTTCCCCCTTTTTTTATGAGGGGCAACTCAGAATGTGGTTCGAAGACAACTATCACTGGTTACCTTTTTTTTGTTTTTGTTTTTTTAAATAAACTGTAACCTGCCAATCAGGTTTAGCCAATCAGAAATCTCAAATCGCAACAATTGCAAACAAAGGGCAAAAAGAAAGACTTTTTGTTCCTGTCACTTCGAAATATCACACTTGAACTTCAACATTTAACCAATCAGATCCCTGAAGAAAGTAACTCGCTGTAAAGGAAAGAAAGAACAAGCGGATTCCTTTTTCTATCGCGCTCACCCTCCTGGAGCTCTAGTCAAATCAAATGTATTCATATAGCCCTTAAAAAGTGAGAAAAAAAAGTCTTCATGTCTCAGTCACAAGGCACACAAACATCATTCATTCTCCCACTCATACCGATGGACAATTTCAAGTCTTCAATGAACCTAACTTGCATGCAGAAAATGGCTGGAGTTGAGATGTGCATCCAGAAGAAGAGAACGGTGATGCATTTGCGCTAACGGCTATGTTTTGTAACATGTTTGTGCCGGTTTGTGTGCGACATGTAGCAGCCCCCCTACCACCGCCGCCATCACCACCCACCACCGCCACCCGCCATCATGTCTCTCTGCTTGTGCTATTCAGTAGGAGCACTAATGAGCCAACATGTCTTTCCAGCGCCGGTGCGACGCATTTGAATTTAATGTTCTTCCTCGCAGGTAAAACATTGCCTCGTTTCTGCTTGAGATGCCGCAGCTCTTACATGTGTGTGTGTGTGTGTGTGTGTGTGTGTGTGTGTGTGTGTGTGTGTGTGTGTGTGTGTGTGTGTGTGTGTGTGTGTGTGCGCACGCTTCGAATGCACCCACACAGTGTGCTGCCCATTGTGTCGTCATTTAATTAGAGGCATCATACTTTTTCCTCTCCATGGAAATAAGATGAAGTGGAATCTTGACCAATGAAGAAGTTTCGACTTCCAAAAATAAAACACAAAAATGCGCGCGCCCGCACACACACACACACACACACACACACACACACACACACACACACACACACACACACACACACACACACACACACACACACACACACACACACACCTTATACATTGTGTTTCAGGCCAAGGCATGTGATTCCAACTAAAATAAGTCAAACATTATCCGGATGTGTTGTTGACTTATTATTATTACTGTTGCCGCTGCTGCATTTATTTTTGCCCAGCCTTCAACCACAGCATCCAGTTCATGGTCCATCTCCATGACAACCTAGCGGAGCAGAAATGATAATCAATCTGTCAGTCTTCAGGGATGCAACCCTTTGATTATTAGGAATGCGAAAAACTGCAAATGCGCCTTGGATTCATTTCCTCCGCAGCTTTATTCCACCAATCACTTTGTTATGTACACCTGCACAATCAAATGAGATTCCATGTGAAAGATGAATAAAAAAAATAAAAAAAAATGCCTATACGAAGGTAATAAGGCTCAGTTTTGATTGACACCGTCAGAGTAGAGTGGGATTCATTTCACAATGACTGGCCAGTGTCGAGCTGCAGCGAATCAGATTGAGAGCTGTTTCTAATATCTTTTTTTTTTTCCCCCTGGGACCTTACAGGGCTGTGATTCGCTGTCAAACCGTCCAGAGTATATACTTTGTCTATTGCCCCATAGGATAAGTTCCTATGAGGCAATATTTCATCCATTTAACTCTTGCATATCAATAGCAAAATGCCAAATTTGGGTCCGAGCTTCAGTCCAAAACATGCACGGGGTTACATCGGGGCTAGAGTGTGCTACAGCCACATCAGAAATCTGTCGAGCCCCCGTTCATCCACTATTTATTTATTTACATTTAAAAACGTGAAAAAGTTAACAAATAATTAGTCTGTCCCAATACAATTGCTGTTGCCGTGTCTGTGCTGCAGCCGTGCTCGTGAGGGCAAGGTGGGGCCGAGTGAGTTTACAGTTACTTGCGCGTTAGGTTAGATTGAGAACACATTTGAAAGTATTTGCAAATACGAACCAACGAATTTGGCAGTCAAAAATGCTTACTCGGCATTGGCAGTTCCACGCTTTTGTATGAACATATAAATGGATAAAAAGTTATCTAGATATCAGATATCAGTATGTGCAGTTTAACAAGAAAAACTCTAATCAACTGAAGATCACTCATGGGGTTCCTCAGGGGTCTGTGCTTGGTCCAAAACTATTCATCATGTAAATGATATCTGCATGTCGCAAAACAATTTAAATGTGTTTTATTCGCTGATGATACAACTTTCTACTGCTCTGGAGAAAATCAGAAACAGCTCCTGATAACTGTGGAAAATGAAGTAAACACATTTGTAAAAACTGGTTCGACAGAAATAAATTGTCACTTAACTTGAAAAAAAGTTAATTGTTTTTGGCACAAGAGCAATCAAACACTGATGGTAAACTCAATTGAAATAGAAAGAGTGTATGAAAATTAATTTCTTGGATTAGTAATGGATTCGAAACTATGTTGGAAGCCACATATAGACAATGTTAAAAAATATCCAAAACCAAGGATGTGTTGAAAAAGAGATCTTTGTACACATTATACTGTACATTATTAAGACCATATTTGACCTACTGTGTGGAAATATGGTGAAACAAACATACTCCCTGTTTTAAAAACTACAAAAAAAAGCAATCAGAATTATGAATAGATCAAAATATACAGAACCCACGAATCCACTATTTATCAAATCAAACACGATGAAATTTTATGACCTAGTTGACTTCAAAGTAGCCCATTTAATGTACAAAGCACACAATAACGTGCTCTGCCAAAACATGCTGAAGTTTTTAGAAATTTAAGAGAGTTGTTCAGATTTAGGCCTCTACAAAACAAATCCAAAACAAGAACAAACATCAAGCAAAGAAGTGTATCTGTAATAAGTGTTAATTTGTGGAATAATTTTGAAACTGAGCTGAAAACGAGTGACTCGCTGGACATATAAATGTGTATGCATGTAGTCACTATACAAACCAAAAGTTGTATGAATTGCTAAGTATAGCACACATAAAAGCATTTGTTTATATGCAGACATTTTCCTTTTCTTTTCTGATTGATATAAAAAATTATCTATTGATATTTGAATACATAACATGGAGTAGGACTATATACGTTTTTCATTTCTTCCTACTCCTTTGAACATATAATTGTGCTGTTTGATGACTGTTTTCTTTTCCTTTTTTTACAATTTTACTTACCTTTACTTTCTGTCAATTGGATTACTGTACATGTGTATATGTTAACTAAACAATAAAACAAACAAACACACATATTGTGGTGGATATCATACACATCTCAAGTAGTTTAAGTCATAAAAATCTATTTTATTTCTCACCCCGCCCCTCCCAGCATGTTGGGCAAGCCCCCACCCTCACCTTCGCCCCGAGAGAGAAAAATCTCCTCGCTGTGCCAGGATCCAAACTGCATAAATATTGCAATAACGATGGTATCTACTGTACTGTACATAGACTTAATGATGCATGGGTTTATAAGAAAGAAACATCAAACCAAAAAAGAACTGTCCTTTAAATACTTAAAACGTGAATGGAGTATGGTTCCTATGGCTGGTGAAATTCATGTGTAGGGTATTACTTTGGGCAATATATGATGATGATTTTTTTTTAAAACAACTGAACTCAAAACAATTTTTCCCTCGGCTTCTTTTGTATGATAAACCACTTTGCCAGCGTTCTGACTCCGGTCTAATCACCAGTAAGAACATACTGTACTGATGGGTTCTCTCCAAGAATGGATGTAAACGTACATACTCAAGTAATCAGGCGGATTTACAGGAGCTGCAAACACGTGTTGTAGACATCCAGTCTTTGACCTTCTGTTATGCCTCACTGCAAAGAGTGGAGGGCTGAAGGACATTCCTTCAAAAACAGTCTGTGTGTTTACATGTAGGCCTCCCACAGCGTTTGGTAAACCGGCATAATAATGAGATGCAATACAAAAACTGCACTGACCGAGAGAATGACAAACTTAATGACAGACTAAGAGATTGACTGGCTGTCCGACAGACCAATAAACAGATGTGTTTAGGGCCAGAAAACTATGAAGAGCGTCAACACAATAAATCCACGATTAGACTGACTGAGCAGCTGCCAACGTATTGAAATTCACTTCCGGAAAAATGTATTGGGCTTTTCATAATTATTATTATTATTCAAAGCAGCAGTGCACACCAAACTTTTTACTGCCATTCGCCATTTTCATGTTAAGAAATGTTTTCAAGGACCAAAATAAAAAAAAAACGAACTTTAAAAAATATTACTTACCATAAGCTAGGCGTCAATGATGGTAAGCTTTTACGACACAGAGCAGTGTGGCCTTTGTTATTTATGATGAATATAAGTATTCGCTTGTGCACAGTTGTTGTCTGCGCATTCTTGGACATAATAATCTGGCGATGAAGCTTCCCTTTGTCTGCCCTTGTGCTTCGCATAGCAGCGATCGGAGTGGGACTCACGTCGTTAGCTTTCGGCTAATGTTTGATTCGTCCGCTAGCTTCCACTACCCATGAGTGAGCAGTGACGCAATATGTCTGCAGAGCCAGCGGCAGAAGAACGCCTGTAGGCCATGTTGTCAAACATAAATCGCAATTATTTTTGCTCGTATTCAACCTGCTATACATACATACATTTTTTTTAAATATCCATAACGTTCAACGTTACGGGCGGAGCATAAGTGTTTTGTTTTGATCGCCGCTGTCAAGAGGGATTCGCCTTCAAACGATTGGGGTTGCATTGCCTCGTTACACCCCCCCCCCCCTTAAAAAAGACACCAAAGTGAAAACACAGACTGATCTCAACATGAGAGAAAAGTTTTCTTGCAGACAGGATGTTTTGCAATAAACATTCATAGGAAGCCGCCTGAATGATCGCAACGCACTATTAAGAGTGCGGATTGTGACAAATGTCGTGACTTCACAGCTCCATAAATCAGCGAGCAAGCGGACGAGCGGTTTCCCCTACGAGGTGCAACGATTTTTTTCTTGCCGCCGGCCGCTCTCTTGTGTTAACAAGAACGGCTGACTGAGCGCCGTTTTAAGAGCTGTTGCTGCCCGCCACACTGCGCTGGAGTGACTCATCACATTTGATTCACGTTGTCTATTCCGGGCCACGCTTCCATCTCTTGCAAATTCACCTTGCAAAGGTTTCTTTGCTGCCAAACTGTTCTTTCTTTTTGTTTTTTTTAAAGGCAAGTAGCGACGGGAATGTTTGCAACTGCACGGAAGGAAGTCAGTTTAAAGTAGAGAGTGACTCGTGCGCAGAGATCCTCTAGTCTACATTTTTAAAACATTCTCCACCAAAATTGGCCAATCCTTAGACCTGCTCCCTTCACAGAGAGTATTTTTTTAGAAGTACCGGTAGCAGCATACGTGCTATAAAACACTGGGTTGCTTTCCGAACTCACTCGCTTTAGATTTTGAGCAAATTGAGAGCATTTAAGCGTGGAACACTTCAGTCGTGCATGTATGTGTGTGTGAGTGCGTGTGAGAGAGAAAGTTATTTGAGAATGTGACAATGTTTCATCAGTGAGTGTGAGGGTGTTTCAGTTGTATTTCATGAATATGACAGCACTTTCAAAAAGTGTGTGAAAGTGGTTCAGATATTATTGTGAGATGGTTTCATTAGCAAATGTGGGAGTATTTTAGGACGAGCTAGCGCCTAAAAATGTTGGTGTGAGTGTTTCATTAAGGGTGAGAAGGTTTCAAATTTTGTTCAAGACGACGGTCGCACTGTCAGACAGCCAGATAACTGTCGTTCTGTGCCTCGTACCGGGCAAGATGTCACACTAAAAGTCTGTCACTGGCCAGAAACTGCCCAGTCGTTGCATGCTTCCATCAAGATTCAGTCTATCGGCACGTGAATAAGAATGAATGAATGAATGAAAATCCCACAAAAGAACCCCTAAATTGGGCTGTTTTGTTGTTGTTTTTTCATTTGACCCAACTTTTTGATTTCAATAAACGACCCAAAAAGTTGGGTCAGTCTCTTTTTGATCCAACTGTTTTTAGAATATACGTGAGCAAAAAAATAAATAAAACAGTTGCCTGGTATGACAGCATTTCAGCGTTGTCTGCGTGTGTTTGGAACGTGAGCGTGAGGACACTTGTGCGAGTGCGAGTGCGAGCATCTTCGTCGTGGGTGAGACAAATCAGCTGCGAAACAGCTTTAAAGAGAATATTCATTTTGCTATTGTGAGGATCTTTTGAGGGAGAACTCACAGAAGCTTCAAGCTTGTCTGCCAACATATCTGCTTACTCATGAAGAACACAGATATGTACACAGAGATATGGTTACCAAAAAAGAGCGAGAGAGAGAGAGAGAGAGAGAGAGAGAGAGAGAGAGAGAGAGAGAGGCGCGGTAATTAGGACATTAGGAGAAGCGTGTGACAGTGCCTGTCATCGCCGCAGCCAGCCCGGTGGAAAGGAGGCTGGTCAAAGGGGCTAAATGAAAGAGGAGGGGTCCAAACAGCGGGTTCAAGAGACAGCTGCTGCATGGCCTCTCGCTGTCTGGAAGCACTCGGAGAATATTAAACCAGCGGGGCTTTGGCCAAGACTCATTTATGAGATGCAACAAAGCCCCCTCCACCCCCCACCCTTTCTATGAGCAGGTAGCGGCTAATTTATGCCACACTTGCGTTTTACAAATTGTCCTCATTTTCAGTCACCAAAGAGACTCTATTATTACACTACCAGCAGCACTGGGCCGGTTAACTACCAAAATGTAATATATGTAAGGGTTGGGACGATATATCTACACTGCCCTTCAAACATATTGGCACAGAACAGTGAGGCACATTCATTTGTTGTTGCCAAAACCGAAAACATTTAGATGAGTTGTTCAATGTAAACAATGTGCGTTTTTATGATTAAATCTTGCACTGACATGAGGAAGCAGCACGTGACTCATGTTGCGAGATATATTTATTTTTTTCAAACACACGTATTCGAATTAGGTAATCAATTGGACATTTGTGATCACATGACCACGAAATGTTTAGCCCGTGTGTACGCCGCCGCCTTCTTGATCGAGTTCATCTGTGCTGAAGAACTCAATCTTTCCTGCAAGAGATCAACCAAAAGGACGTCTCTTGGTGTCAACATGATCCCAAATTATTTGCAATACCTGAATTACCGCAAAAATGTTTCACTCATTTCCTGTCAACACTAACTGCAAGACATCATATGCACACGGCTAATTGTAAGGATGGGTTCATTACGCGATGACACAAACTCGCCTCCTCCTCCTTCTCCTCCATCCAACACCTGTGCACGTCCTCTGGCCCGCCTCTGCTCATACGCTTATAATCACCTCTATCAGCCCAAAATGCATCCGGGGACGCTAACCGCGTCCATTTGTTTGCGCTCATAATGTCTTTTTGTGCGCCTCAATCAGGCACCTGTGCGACACACACCTGCTGCCTCGCTGCCGCCAAAGAGGAGAAGCGAGATGGAGGGGAGGCCTTTTGTTTCCCCGCCCGGTTTATAATCAGCGCATTGTTTCCAATCTTCCCACACCATTTTTCAATTTCCCATTTCCCCTTTTCTCAGTCAAATCGCTGCTATCAATCAGGTGTGCGTTGGAGAGCCCGCAGAGCGTGTGGGAGGGGAGGGGAAACACAGTGGTGGTGGCGTGTTGACTTCCTTGATGGAACCATCTCCAGCCTCAGGCCTCATTAGTCAGACTGCGAGAGGGAAAAAGTGTGTGTGAATGTTAGCACGTCTGTATGAGGGCTGTCAGGGAGATCATTTACCTCGAGAAACACACAACTGAAACATTCTCACACACAATTGAAACATAAATACTGTACCACAATATTCCATGAAACTACTTCCGAATTTTGTTTAGGAGCGTGAGAGTGTTTTACTTGTGTGTAATGGAGTGTTTCAATCGGGTGTGAGATTTTAGTTGGGTGAGTGAAAGTGTTTTAAGAGTGTCAACGTGTCGCAGTGCACGCATGAGTTTTTCAGTAGTGTATGAGTGGGGGAAAAATGCAGTAGTTTGCGCGAGTCAGGCTTCATTTGTTAGTGTGAGAGCGAAAAACAAAGTGTGAGTGATAAAGGACTAAGTGAAAAAAAATCTGCATTGTGTGAAGTATCGATTTTGAGGGTGACAGTGGAGTAGATTGTGTGAGAGTATTTTAACAGTGTATGAGCAGTAGTCTGTGTGTTTGTGTGTTTGTGTGTGTGTGTGTGTGTGTGTGTGTGAGTGCATACACCCCGCCTAAAAAAAAAAACAATAGTATGTGAGTGTTTCAATAATAAGCGCTAGAACACCTCAGGTGTGTGTTTGACTGCATTTCGTTAGTGTGTGTGTGAGGGGTGGGGGGGAGAGAACAGTCTCCGTTATAGCATTTATGTGCCTTTGAAATGGCTGACTATAATTTTCTTTCTAATCTCCCGAGACAACTCTCTCCCTTGCTTCCTCTGGTGCATATTAGTGTGGTACGCACTATATCACCAAACAGCTCAGTGACGACTGGTCGCACTTGAAATAGGCTGCCTGACTGATAGCAAGTTTGAAGACACCTAATTACAGGACACACCTTGGTGGAACTTGCCCGGGTGAAGATGTGACAAAATGAATGGGAAAATGCAATATTATACATGAGAGCGTTTTATTAGGGTAATGTGTGAGAGAGCTTTTCAATACGATGTGTAAAGTGTTTCAGTTGTGTGCATGAGAGTGTTTCGGCACTTGGGTAGTCCCTCTGGGTGAAAAAAAATCAGTTGTTCGTATGAGCAGCGGTTCATAGTTTGAGGGGAAAACCAATATCGGTAGCATGTGAGTGCTTTTTGAAAGTGTTTAAACATTACAGAGTGTTTCAAATGTGTGAGAGCATTTCAGTAGCGCGTGTGGTTCATTTGTGAACTTGAGAGCATTTTCCTGGAGTACTGTTTGTAGGCAAAAGTTGACTTTCAGTTCAGTGTGTAAGATTGTTTTAGTAGTGCGTGAGAGTTTCGGCAGTTCTCATGTCAACAAAATGCTGTTTCTGCTGACGTCACATGATCTGATCAGAGTTTTCAAAATAAGATTTGATTTTAAATTTGCCACATCCATGTGTAAAAATGTACCACCCATTCCTGCATGTGCGCGCCAACACACACACTGAATAGCTAGCTAGCTAGCTAGCTATTCAGTGTATCTATCTATCTATCTATCTATCTATCTATCTATCTATCTATCTATCTATCTATCTATCTAGATAGATAGGGCTAAAATGGAAAGAAAACACATCCAGCCACATTTTTTTTGAGTGCCTATCTCCAGAACTAAATGCCGCCAACAGTGAATTCACATGGTCACGGTAATCTACCACTTCCCTTCTTTCATTTATTCACACCTTGACATTTCCTCCCTTCCGGAGAGTGTACGCTTACGCTGTGCCAATGGCCACATCATTTAGACTGGGCCTGCATGAATATTTAACATTAGCGCTTGGCTCCTAACGCTGCCGAGAAATGAATTATTTTTAAGTGGGGGCTCCGCAGAGGGGCCGTGAAAAACGGCATTCTCTCAGGCCGCCCAGTTTGTGTTGTATTAGTCAAGCAAAACAAACGGCAATCAATCACTCTGCCAGCTTTCACAACTCCGCATCGCTATCCTCTGTCAGGAATTCTGTTGACTTGCAGGGAGTCAGGCTGCCAGTCTGGTAAAGGGGCCACTTTGGGCTGATGAACGAGTAAATATGAGTAAACCCCTGCAGCGGAAAACCACAAGTAGTCGACACCTTCCCCCAAAAATGTTTATATCTGCCTACAACAATATATTAAAGTATAAATTTCCCCTCAAATATAATTTTAAAACTCTTTAAAGGAGGTTAAAAAATATTTACAATATGTTGTATATGCCCCCACTAGTCTAAAAACGTTATTCTGATTAATATTGCGTTTGCGGAATAAAATACGATGCCGGTCCATTCATCTCAGAGGGCTGTCATTTCGGCCACTACCATTCTCTGCTGTCAACTGAAATTCTTGTCAAACTGCCCTCGGGGCTAACATGCATTGCAAATTGCATGTGACTAAACCCAGAAACCAGGTGAACTGTGACATTTTTAATGCGAGTCCCATAGTGTAGCCCACCACTTTCTCCATAAATATTTGTTAAAGTTATGAACAAATGCCATTTTGTTTTCACTTAAAATGTTTTATTACTTTAGAACTGCTACAGTGGAACCCCTGCTGTAGATAAAGTGTGATCTATAAAGCTGAAAAAAAAAACAATAAACTTTGAAGAGACATTTGGAGTTGCAGAGCGGTACATTCAAGCTTCCACCCAACAGGTTGTTGTTGTGTGTTGACTAGTTTTACAATTTCACTCTTGCCAGTTAAATCCATCACTTTTTTTTTTAAGTCTAGCATGTGTTAAGTGATATTTAAAAAGGGCATTTTTTGAACAAAAGAAACATGCAGAACACTTCAGCGTTCAGTGAAATCCAGGAAGAATCTTGTTTATTTATTTATTTATTTATTTATTTATTTATTTAATTTTAAAACTATATTCTGTGGCAACACTGATCTCAGTAGACCTGTTCACACTCTTGGACTAATAGAGTCACATGTTTCCGTTGATGCATTATGGCAGGTATATCCTGCCTCCGGGCCTGAAGGCCGACTGTCCTGCCTGTTTTCCATCTCTCCCGGCTGCAACACACCCGATTCCGATGATCAGCTCATCAGCCAGCTCGAAAGCAGAATTAGAACGACCCTGATTATTTTAATCAGGTGTGTTGCTGCTGGTAGAGCTGGAAAACAGGCAGGAGAGCGGCCCTTGTGGACCGACTTTGGACACCCCTGCATTATGGCATGCTGGGAAACTATACGGTGTGAATAAGAAACGGGCATTGTCTAGAAATCCATAAACTGGTTCGGGGTCAACAACTGTGTGTGTGTGAAGGCTCCATGTTCAAATATAAATAATATCATTTAATCAGATCCACATACTTGGCTGAGCCGCTTTCACATCAACTCATTTGAAAACTTAACTCACTGCCCTTAATATTGGTTCATTACCCGTTCATTCAAGGCAATCGCACAAGCCTTTGGTTAGCCAATTGGCAATTGAACCCTCCTGCCTTCATCCAGAAAGCAGCGGCAACACGTGAAACGAAAACACACTTGCATCTGGAATGGTGGCGTGACAAACTCGAGTGTCGAGATCCTCACATTATTTGACAGTTTCATTGAAAGCCAGCGTTGTCACCCTGAAGTTTGCATCTACTGGCGAGATCATGCCTCTATTTATTTTCAACACCCGCAATTCACTCCTTGGAATGAAAAACAAAAACATTGCACCTGAAATGAGATGTGGCCCCTCTCAAACACAATCGGGATCGCTCCAATTGACTGAACAGGCTGAAGAGATCAACTGAGGGAGTACGAGGAGACCCTATGGCTGTTGGCCACTGTGGACACAAGATGGGGCCTGAGATACGCGGGCCAGGCTACGCACTTGAGGAGTGAAGTAGTTTGGCTCACGAGGATTGAGGTCTGGGTTGTAAACTAACAGACAGCCTGACTTGGGTGGCTTTGCCCGTCATTTCTTCAATGGTGGTGGTGGGGTTGATATTTTATAGATATGCCATGCAGCTCAGATGACAGTTTTGCCAAGACCCAAGAGTCGGGACGCACGCAGCGGGAGTTCAGCATCTTATTAGACAGGAGGGAAGTCTGGTAGTGGCAGGTGAGAGCATCGACTGTATCTGAGAGGCGCGTTAGCAGCTGTCAAACGTGACGGCTATGCACGTGTGTTTTGGGCGAGGGAGCCATCACGAAGCCATTAAAAAGAAGCGGCGGCGAAGATGCGACTCTCCGAGGCCGACATGAAACACGAGGAAAAGGGCTCTTTGATCACTTCCTACCTGTCAGTTCGCCCTCCGCAGGGACCACCAGTTACCCGCATACACTTTGGGAGGGGAGGGAGAGGGAAGACAAGTAGCGCCGCAATGAGTGTCGGCAATCAGACTCAGTCCCCCAAGGAGGTACATAACCATGGCGACCGGTAGTGCAAGCAAAGCGCAAGTTTATTATGCTATTCCATTTAGCCTCGGTGACGGAGGGGCTTGCTGTGGTCCTCAGTCACATTCTTTGCAGTGAAGGAGGTAGCCTTGAGTTCTCCTGCAGGATTCTCAATATGCCACCCAGGTGATAAAAGGCTAAGCACATGTAGAAATAGCAGGTGGCGTCTCGAGCCAATTTGGAATTAGTGGGCCTGATTGACCGATAGCAGAAGATTGCAAATAGCGGACGCCCACTTCACTCACTCGAACACCTTGCCTGTGCTGTTTGAAACAGGTGTCATCAAAGTGTTGACTTTCAGGGTTTTCACAATTAAATATTTGGAGGGACGCTGACTGGGGAGGTTTCGATAAGTAGATGTTGCTAGCATGTGTCAAGTGGGGGCATGTAAAGCCCTTTGAAATTCATTCACTGCCATTGACGACAACGGACGTCAAAGATATTTTTTTTTTCCCTGCGCTGGATATGACTGAGTTACGGTCAAGACAAAATGACTCTTGACTCACTACAAGTGTAAAATGAAGTGACGAAATTAGAAGGGTCAGTGGAAGAGGAAAACTAAGATATTATTCAGTTACAGAAAACAAATCTATCTCTGATCATTTGTACTTGCGCTCCACTTTATGTTGGCATTTTTGTGTGTGTGTGCACATTGACGACCATATTCATTTAGAATATGCTTCAAAAAAATAACAGTAGTAAAAAATGCAACCTGATCTGTATGACCTTTGACCTTGGTCTGTCATGGTTTTGCTTTGTCTGTTATTTTTGTTTCAGCACCAGCTGGAGTGGAGGACGTGCCTCTTCAATGGTGCATTTGTGTCTGGTTTCCAGTTAAGCATTTAATTACTGCCAAGTTGCCATATCTCTGTCGGATTATTGATCTTGCTCGCTGTTTATGCTCAAGTGTGGTTTTCGAGACCTTGCGATCTCGTTTATAGTCGTTTTGCTCTCTTAGTTGCTCGTTTTGAAAATATTGGTATTATAAAGTCATTTTTATTGACAATTACCTTGCTTTTTGCAAGCGCTTTTTGTTTATGCCTCGTTTTTCCTGTGACAAGCGATTTCTGTTTAGACTTTGTTGGTTTTGCGTTTTTTGAGATTTTTTTGCGTTTGAAAGATTTTTGTTGTTCACATTTTGTCTGTGGCTGCATTGTAGGGATCCAAAACATTATTCGGCTGTTTCTCGAACCTGACAATGTTACCCACCGTTGGTCCACCCACCATTTTATAAACCGTAAAGCTAAACCGAACCCATGTAATCAGTGACTTAGTTGCACCTTGGTCGGCTTCCTGTTTACTCTTTGGTTTTTGACAAGCGTTCATCAGCAAAATTAACCTCTGTCATCTTTATGCGTGGGTTCAAGCACGGAAATGATACAACGCAACAAGTATACAGAATATTTCTACATGGTTTCATTTCACTTTGTGGTTACGGCAACCCAAAAACCCCGACTCGAGTTGGTCCCAGCGGCCGATGGCAATTTGCACCGTTCAAAAGTGTAATAGCTTTTCTACATCTTTGCCAAACACCCATGACACCTCTGTAACTACTTTTGGAGCGCCACCGTTAGCATGCATCACGCTGTCAATTTAAAGTACCCCGGCCGTGTTTATTCCAACATGAGTCCATTTGTTTATTTCTGAAAGGAGGATTAAAGAGCTGCGGACGGAGTCAACGTGCGGGCCGAGATGCCATGCGGCGTTTTCTTTCTTTTTTTTTTTTTGTACGTGCCAAGTCCTCTGACGGGGGCTCGCGTAATGTCATCATCTGTGTCGAGCTCCACATCACAGCGTCAGATCTGGCTCCGCCACATCAAAGTCCCCTCGCCAATCAAGAAGACCACCCCGCAGTCCAAACGACTGCCTCGCTCATATTGGCGACTAGACGGCCCGATACCTTCAGTCGGCGAACAGCGTGGGATCAAAACAAACAATTCTTCTCCGAGCAAAAGATAACAAGGCTGTATGTCGACGTCCGCCATAATGCGATCTCCCTGACAACATGAATGCAGTTTGTGGAAGACAACAGTGATGGAAGATTCTCTGCTGAAAGCTTGCCATTGAAAATATTTTATATTACCAACGGACAATGACAAATGACTGCATGTCAGGCGAGTCGCTCTCACTGAACACACAGTGAATTATCATTGAGTTATGAAAGGGGGCCTGTTATGCATTTGCTTATTCTATGTCATACATAGTGTTGGGATTACCCATATAAATAATGAATGGTTACAGTTCTGGCCTTTAACTGCTCCAAACAGATAAGGCATCAAGGAAACAGCACAAAGGGCCAGAGTAAAGACCGACTTGGTTTTATCCAGCACTCCTTTCAAGAATTCATCAAATCAATGAATGCAATTGATAACCACCGGCTATGATGAACCAAGTCCATGAAATAATCCAGTCCAAAAGTTTACAATCCTCATATAATGAATACAGAGACTCCTCTCTCGAGTTTTTCGTGAGAAGTGCTTGTCTGTCTTGATATGTGCCCTGTGATTGACCCCAAGTAAACTGGGATAAGCGGTGTAAAGAATGAATGGATGGATACCATTGATCTGTTCCGGCCCACAAGTAAAAAAAAAAATCATACAAAAACAGCACTGTTCTGTCGAACTAATATCAAATCATGATAAGCACATCATGAGAACGTAACAGATTGTATTTATTTTTTTTGTGTAACTCAGCCCAAAATCTCACACTCACGCCATCTCCTGTGAAGTGTTTTCAAGAAACGACGGTGTTCCCCTTCAATGAACGGCTGGAAGTTCATGGCCACTTTTTTTTTTCACTTCACTCGAGCGGCAGCATATATGAAAGCTCTCGTGTAAATCGAATTCGATGGCAACACAAAGAGAAAAAATAAGTGCCAAAGCTATCACAATATAAACAGAACAAAAATAATCCAAATCGTCAATAAAGTCCAAATGTACTATCCCAATTAATGTTCTTATTTACAACACCACTTTGTGCAACAGAAATAAAATGAAGGACAAGAAATAATCTACAGTCAGGAAAGTTGTAGTAAGTGCAGGGCGGAAGGGGGGCGGAGGAGGGGGGGGGGTTGACAGGAGCAGGAGATGGATGTACAGCGCAGTTTAAATGTTTGTGTGTGAGTATGTCTTAAGGCGGTTTTTCACAGACTTTATCAAACCGAGGCACATATTTTACAGTCGAAAAATCTCTCAGTGCTCTACCGAGCAAAAATTATGATGATGTGGTTTCATTTTCCTCACAAACCGACTTACCCAGTGTTACACACATGGACAAAATGATTGGTATGCCTCTGAAGAGGAAAGAGAAAAAAAAAAAACACTGCTCACAGAAATACTGCGAAACTGAAAAGAGTAATAATAAATAAAAAAATAAATAAATACGTGTCTTCAAACTTGTAATCAGTCCGTCGGGCCTGTCATGATACATTGCCGGCATCGATAGAAAAAACACAAGGTATCATCATTTTCAGTCAATTTGAAAATAAGAATAATAATTTCACATGGCACACTTGACGATCTCTCAAGTCACATCACAGCCCCAAGTTACATTTTGCTGCTTACTTCCTGTCAGTTCTGTATGCAAATGTTTACCCCCAGTGCAGAAGTACTAACGGGCACAGATATCGCACGGTTGCCGTGAGAGACGGCAATGCTTGACATCGGTTTGCTTGACACCCAACACGGCGTGTCATGGAGTCTGTCTGTTTGAGGAGGATCAGAACTCTGTCGGTGCTGCTCGGGATCAGCATCAGAGAAGGTTTTTCATCCCTCAGCTTACTGAAGTGAAGCTCTACACAGCCCCTCCGCTGCTCTTTGCGGCAACTCCCAAGCCTGCAGAACTGCTTCTCGCAGTTGATTTGTCAACAAGATGAAAGGCAGTGCACTTCATTGGCAAGTCCACTTCGGGACTCGGCTGCTTTTTGCCGCAGTATTAGGGAATTATTTAAAAAAAAAAAAAAAAAAAACGTCTGCCGTCTCGGAGGCCTAATAAAACACAATGACAGGAGGATATTTGATTTTCTGTGTCATTTCAGGTCCACTGACTCCAACCAAAATACTCGGCACATATAGCAATTCAAAAAGCAATCTGCTTTGTATTCCGGGGTTGCACAGGAAGTGGGGATGACTTTTTATTTTAAATTCAATTACAGTGTCAATTCCATCAATCCAAAACACCTTACACACAGCCTGCCGACAATACAGGCTTTGCATAATGAAGTAAAATACGGGCTAAACGGATCCAAATCAGAGGAGCTGCGGGACCAGAGTAGGGGGACGGGGGTGGCAGGCCAGCAATTAGGCGGGCACGCGCTGCATACTAATCGGCTGCCGACACCTACTGTAAAGCTCATTAGGGCTGCAGAACACACAAGCGCTCAATCAAACCCGCAGACACGCCCTCTCAGTCGGGATGCGGGCGCCGTTCATTAACCCAAACCGACCGGCTCATGCTGGGTTGCGCGGTAATACATGTGCACCACTATACCCCGACACGCACATTTTCAGATTTTTCCGCTCTTTGATGGATGTTGAAATGCTTTCATCTCAAAAGAAATCGCTGCTCGCCCGTGCTTCTACATTAGAGCGCCTTCAAAACTGACAAGGCATCAAAAGGAGAACAGATGCGAAAGGCCTGCCCGCTCACCTGTAAGGCGGCCGCTTATACAAGTTCACGGCCGCGGCGCTGAACACACGTGAGAGGGCCACTGCTGATTGGTTCATCTGAATTTGACTACCGTATTTTCACGACCATTCGGCGCACCGTGTTGTTGGGCACGCCCACCCTTCACTCATTGGCAGACTTGCGCATGCCTGACGTCACTTACGCCCGCCTTTTCTCTATATAAACAGCGTGTCGGCCCGAAGCGCGCTCAGTCAGGCTTTGGAACTCGGCTCATACACTAGACTTTTAATGGCGCCTTATGGTCGTGAAAATACGGTATTTCTCGTGCGATGTTACAGTTGCGAGAGCGCCACTCATCGACAAATTTAAGGGAATGTGAATAGATTGCTAAAACACTGTCTTGAAATTAACGCTTGCAAGCAGTGACATTAATTAGTAGAGCTGGACAACATTTTATTTATCTCAGTACTGGCAATGGTAGCGTCAGATAACAATAGATCTCTCTCTCTCACACACACACGCACACACACTCACACCGTATATCATGGTTGACTGGTTAGCACTTTTGCCTCACAGCGCAGAGGCGCAGGGTTCGATTTCGGCTCCGACCTCCCAGTGTGGAATTTGCATCTTCTCCGCGTGCCTTCATGGGTTTTCTCCGGTTTCCTCCCACATTCCAAAAACATGCATGGCAGGCTGCTCTAAATTGTCCCTTGGTGTGAGTGTGAGCGCGGATGTTTGTTCGTTTCTGTGTGCCCTGCGATTGGCTGCCAAACGGTTCAGGGTGTCCCGCCGCCTACTACCCGAAGACAGCTGGGAGAGGCTCCAGCATACCCCGTGATTTTTTTGTGAGGATAAAGCAGTTCAGACAATGGATGGATGGATATAGTTTTAAAATTACCGGCAATTTTCTCTGATACATGCTGTCGAAGAAATGCATTACAGACGAATGCAAATAAAATCAAACAACTTTCCAGTGGCCAAATAAATACCATTCTGGTCATGCAAAACCTTTTTCAATGGAATCCAGGAAAGCGCAAAGAAATAAAATAAATATAAGGATAAACACAACGCTTCAAGTAACAGTCAAGTCATGATAATAACAAAGTGAGGATGATATCGTACGCTCAACCTTGTTTTTAAACCGTGTCCATGATAGATATTGTTCTATTGCAGAGCTGTACGAGTTCATTAAGCGTGACTATTATTGGTGAAATAAATGCTATAAATGCGAGATTGATATTGATGGCGCTAAGTGGCATGGCTATCATCAGCTTATTTCAAGTCTGACGTTACTTGAGAAGCAATGAGTCATTCTCTGAAGGATAAGTACTTGAACTGTTTTCTTACATTCTGATTCCAGGTGAAACGTGAAATTGTTTATTTTCCATTCATGTTAACCAGCGCACCGACGGAGCACTATCAGTGGAAAAACGTTATTCACACCAACATTGCAAAATAAGCCATTTTAAAACTGTAATTTGCAATACTGCGATCCGGTGAAACCACAAAACGTTTGCTTGCAGTTTTCATACTGTCAGAATGTGACACCGACCGACCTATGCTTACCGACCTACGTATTAAAGACAAATTTCATACTTCTGTGAGCGTTTTGGTGAAACTAACGACAAGGAAGCGCAGAAATCGAATGTTGTTTGTAAATGCTTCGTAGTGATCAGGTAAACGCGCGCTCGTTCGTGGAAGATCTAACGCATACATGGGTGTCATCAAAGATCAGCAGCAGCTCGGCTCCGATAACGTGGTTGCGTGTCATTCTTTCATCGCTGCGCCTCTTTGAATCTCTTGCCTCAGCCGCTCGTGTTGAAAGGTCTAACTAACTCCGAACTCTATCCCTGAATAAACTGCAGATGAAGCCGTACCTTCAAAGCGTTTCTTTTTCCCTTTTCCTTCCTTCCTTTGGCGGGGAAGTTCAAAGTTTAACGAAACAACATTGTCGGTAACTCCTTGATGCAACATAAACAAGTGTTTGACAGATATCTATGTCATCACAGCATCAAATTATTTTATTTATGTAGTTATTTAGTTTTACGGTGAGAAACGTTACATTTCCTGTCCACCCACCCACGAACAGAATAAAATAGACCTTATTATTTAGTCAATTCATCTCTGAATTGGTTGCCTCTTTGGAAAAACAAAAAATGATCACATATAAAGAGTTTTATTGGAAAGTATCTTATAAAACAAAAACGACATTTATTGGATAGCTAATGCAGTAAATGGGATAGACCTAACTAAAAAAAAAACACTCCGGGTTGCACGAACCTTATCCACTACTAAAAAAGCTGAATTCTTGTTTCTGGCCCTTTAAAACGACTCATTCGATCAATTGTCTTGTAGCAAATACATAAATATGAAATAGTGAAGCTTATTGAGAGTAGAACAAGGCAGCATCAAGTCAGTTTTAGTTCAGGATACCAAAATAATTCGAATAATTCGGCAAAAATCGGTCGGATTTCAAGATTGTAACATCTGCGGTAGCTCTTCGAAGCATATCTCAGAACTTGACCGGAGATGCATCATGTACGGCAGCGGAACCATTCCAGTTTGGCTAACTATAAGTTTGATGCAGTTACTTACTGGCAAATAAATAAACAAACAAACAAATAAATAAATAAATAAATAGAGCTCTTGAGGAGCGGAAAAAAAAGAGCTTAATCTTTAAGCCTCTCAAATTTCCATTTTCTTGTGATTGCTCCCTCTCCTCAAAGGGAACCAACGGCACATGAGGTTGGCTAAGACGCAGCGTGAAAAGCCCACTTTGTTTTAGGATTCGACCCGCTACAATCCTCAGGTTGTGTCAACAAATAGGTGGAGGAAAAAAGGGATCTCGGTAAATTTAAGATCATGACAAGAGAAGCATTTGGTGCAGCCATAATGCAGCGCGTAAGTGCAACATTTTCAGGGAAAATGCACTCAAAAGTATTCACCTGAGTGTTTTGGTTTTTTTTTTTTTTTGCTTAGCTCAGCAAACGTCATACATTATGCTTATAGAGGTATATAGCCCTAATAATTGGCCAGTGAAGATGATTCAGATTCACATTTTAATTCTGACTGAAGGACAACTTGCCGCTTTGAACCAAAATGGCAGATTTGTCTTTTTCTTGAGACTTCATTTTTGCTCGACTCCTGATAGACGTGCCTCCCAAAATGTTCTGTAGCGAAACAAAACTAGTTTCAGGAGCACACCTGTAAAAATTGGTGCGTTTCTGAGCATGGGAGTGTCCTATTGTGCTCATCTCTGTCAGGTCAGATGTAGTGCTGTATGCCGTCCATGTGTCAATCAAGAGGCCTGCAGCATCGTCTCGCAGTGTCGAGTCGCCCCTATAAATAATCCCCGAGGGCGTGGCTCCTCCCCCAAGCGTTCTTCAAAGTGGATCGATAAGGATTCAATGCTGAATTCTATTCTTGCTTATCAGCAACGCTCACTTACGGCACTTTGCGGTGATCAATTATTAAAATCAACTTCTACCCATCAATAAATAAATAAATAAATAAATAAATGAAAGGCAGATTTATTCTACAGGCGATGACTTTTGAGAGGCAATTTTTCATCCCAGCGGCCTTTAAGCATTTCTTATTAAAATACATTATTGTTGCAGTGGATTTATTTATGCGACGTGATAGCTCATTAGTCAGATTAATGCAATGCGCTCTCCCTTCGCCGCAACCGGCGGCCCGCAAAGTGAGAGAGGGCTGCGTTGCCGTGTAAATAAATGACGCGCGCTAAAGTTTAAGTCTCACGGGTTTGTCGAAACAACAGCTTTTTAATATGCATCCATTTTTAAAGGAGGCTAAATTTAAACCCGCGGAGGCTCAGAACACAGCCTCAATCTCGAAGGTTTGGCTGTAGGCAGTCAACGAGAAGCCTTTTGCAGCCTGGCCCTTTAAATAAAGTTCTGAATCTTTGGATTCCATATTGCCGTACTTCTTACTATGTTATGTACCATGTGGATTTTCCGAAGGTTGCGTATGATTTGTAATTGAAGCCACAAACAAAGAGGCAAGTGTCAAAAAGTCTTCATTGAAAAGATGGTGTAAACACGCATGTGTAGTGTCAGGTGTCAAACGGGAGGGATGGAACACGTGCGATTCATCAACTCAATCTCGGCGAACCTTTCGACATTGAACGGCGGGTGAGCGCTTTCATATGATAATTTATGCTAATATGTGTATACATATCAGAAATAGCAACGGCTCTGGGGGGTGCAGGATTCACTAGCACTTGTCAGGGTGTCATATAAAATGATGATATTTAGTATGTTATTATTATTATTATTATTATTATTATTATTATTATTATTATTATATGAGCCACTAATATTTTGCTGTATTCATTTGTATATGATGTATAATGATGATGATGATTATTATCCATCCATCCATTTTCTGAACTGCTTTATCCTCACAAGGGTAGCGGGACATGCTGGAGCCTATCCCAGCTGTCTTCGGGCAGTAGGCGGGGGACACCCTGAACCGGTTGCCAGACAATTGCAGGGCACACAAAGACTCGCAGCAACCATTCACACTCACAATCCCACCGAGGGACAATTTAACGGGCTCAATGAACCTGTCATGTATTCTTTTGGAATGTAAGAGAAAACCGGAGTACCCGGAGAAAACCCACGCAGGCACAGGCGGAGAACATGCAAACTACACAGGAAGGCCGCAGCCGGAATCGAACCCTGGAGCTCTGCACTGTGAGGCGGACGTGCTAACCAGTCGACCGCCGTGCCGCCCAATCTATAATGCATTATCTAGTTGTAAAGTAAATTTTTGAGAACATCCCATGCTTCGAAAGACTCATATTGGGGTTATTTAGCTATACGAGGTGGTCAAACTTACTAATCAATCTGTTAATTATTGTGGGGGCATTTATAAAAAAAAAAAAATATATATATATATATATATATATATATATATATATATATATATATATATATATATATATATATATATATATATATATATATATATATATATATATATATAGATATATATATATATATATATATATGATAGATAGATAGATAGATAGATAGATAGATAGATAGATAGATAGATAGATAGATAGATAGATAGATAGATAGATAGATAGATAGATAGATAGATAGATAGATAGATAAACACTCTTTCATTAAAAAAGGACATTCTTTCAAAAGGACAAAACAGAAAATGCAAAAAGCATAAATTGGTGATGGTTTGGCGACTGGCTTGGTCCAGAGGAAGACTAAATATTGGATCCTTTTCCAACGTAGAAGCAGATATTTGTAAATGTCTTATTTAGATTAAAAGAAAATCAGTGGTGCTTTCCTGGAGGACCAAAGAAATATTTACTATTGATTTGATCATGATGAGTTGTCGATTGTTGCACCTCCACTCGCAATATAAGAAACAGCTCCCAGTGCACCCCGCTACAATCAACAATCCCAAATCCAAACATATGGCTACACCTCCGTCAAAAGTTGGCATTCCTACGCTATAATATTATGTAAATTGGACCCACACTGCACAACTACGAGTCTTAATCGCACTGTTGTTTCTTGAATATTGCGATTGCCTCTTTGCCTGCTGTTCAAAGTAGGACACGCCTTCTCTCCCGGGGAAAACACCGCACCTCTCTAGTTGAGAAAGTACTTACTCTCAAAAGCCTTCATATTATGTCTCTTTGCCACTTTACGTAAAAGGTGGCAGGATAAACACTGTTTAGCAAATATTCTAATAGTGGCTCTTACAGATGATGTGGATTCAGCGTTTGATTAGAGCCCCCGAGGCCATCTCTCAAAACTGTGAAAGAAAATTCATTTGCCGGGCTCTGATTACAGATGCTTATTACCAGCGCGTCAACAAACATTTGTCATGTCAACAGCTGCATCTACGAGCTCTGTCCGGCCATCATGTTTGAAATCATCACTCTTCTCATGTTTTATTCTGAAAACATTGCAGGTTGACTGAACCACTTTTGCATGTCATCTCTTTTCTTCCCCCTAAACATTTTGGCCTGTCATCCCCGGTTTCCCGCCGCTCCGTTGAGGCACGGGAGACAAAAATGTATTATTTCTTTCGGCTGACGCGCACAACACACATAGGCGGGCGCGCACACGCGTGCACACAGATACACGTACGTACACACACAGATTGTTGACCTTCAGCGTGAGAATGCTAAAGCCAAAGCACGCTGCTTTGTGATGATTCAGGGGATAGAAAAAAACCAACAAGCTATTTACCACAGCGAATACCGTATTTTCACGACCATTCGGCGCACCGTGTTGTTGGGCGCAGTCTCAGTAACGGGTGCTATTTCTCTTCACCTCTTACACGCTCACCGACTGGTACAAGCTAGGGACGTGCCTTTAGTGTCCTCTTACACGCCCACCCTTCACTCATTGGCAGACTTCCGCATGCCTGACGTCACTTACGCCCGCCTTTTTTCTATATAAACAGCGTGTCGGCCAGAAGCGTGCTCAGTCAGGCTTTGGAACTCGGCTCTTACACTAGACTTTTAATGGCGCCTTATGGTCGTGAAAATACGGTATTTCTTTGCAGATGAGGACAACTGAGCCCGGTGGACTTTCTCCGGTTTGTTCAGGTGCACCAACAATTTTGCATCACTCACGTCTTTTCGTATGTGTGGTTCAGATTTTGTTGTAAGTGGACAAAAACTCAAGAACAAGCCTGTCTTTAAATGACAACTGAAAAAAAATTACTAAAAATGACCTTTTCTGTGGGTCTACTTATGACACATAAAATTTCATTTCTAAGCAAAACTGGAATTGGGGAATGACGTTTCAAACACGTGAAAACAGATTTTTGTCCTACAATCAATATCAATGCGCCAGAACAGAATGTTTTATAAAGAATAAGATCCAACCAGGCCACTCTAACAAAATCTCTCATCAGCCCTGTCCTTCTGACTCCCAGTAAGTAAATTACATAAACATTTCCGCTGCCCAAAGTACATACTTTAAATGACTCCGGCCACAATTCATATAAATATGATACATTCAAATAAAATGAACTTCAGGAGTTTTCGAGATTTATTCTTTTGTAAGTTTGGCGGCAGGTCAAGGCTTTGGATAAGATTCACTTCTCAAAGCCATAATACTTTTTTATTAAGTTAAATGTGGGCAAGAGGCCAGCACACATTAAGTTTCAGACAAGCAATGCATTATCATATTACAAAAAACAATATCTGGCAGCGTTCACAACTTGACCAGACTGACAGAGGGAGATAATTTATGCAAAACAACACATTCCTTAGGATTCATTTTATGGAGCCTTAACTATGCATTTGAACTTGAGGAGCTAAATGAGAAAAATTGGACATTCCCCCTCAGCGCATGTCAGGTTTAGGCAACACAAATGAAGGTTTCAACCACAAACTCACACTGACCATCATGTCAAAGCTTCAGAATGACTGGAAAGTTATTATAATCACCTCAAAACTTTACATTGGCTTCCAGATTTGATTAGCAGACATTTATGGGTGACTTATTTAGACTTGTTTAAAACGCTAATTGCGCCTGAGAAGACATCGGAAGTTCATCGCAATTGATACTTTCCACTGGTTAAGTATTGTTGCATGAACTTCCACATGTTTGTATTTCAGAATCAGAATCAGATTTATTGGCCAAGTATGTGAAACACACAAGGAATTTACTTTCCCAGTTACAATCCATCCAGAGCAAATAATGACCAACAAAGCGAGATAAAATGGCAAGTCAGGTGGTTCGCTGTTTTGCGCCACGATATCGTACATGTGAAATGAAATAACCTCAGCACCTCGAACATAATCTATTTTTGCATAAATGTTGAATTGTACCAAAATTCAATTGTATTGGCAGAAATGGCATTAGGTTAGCATTAGCATGGAACTACTGAGCATAGAGTTAGCAACTCAGCTCAACTCACAATCTATCATCTTTAGGACTGTCACAAAACCTTGCGTATGTATAAAGGTATTTTCATAAAACCTCTTATATCATTCATTTCATGTCACCTCATAGATTGTGGCGTGAATAAATTCTAGTTAAAAACTTACCATTAGCATTTTAGCATAACTCATAATCTTTAACATTTAATACTCACTGAACATTGAGTAAAAAAGTGTCCTCATAAAACCGTTAACATAATTTATTTTAAAAATATTATATATACCAGTTGATTCGCATAAGCAAGGAAGTGATGTGTGGTAACATTTAGCAACTTGGTTCAACCTGTTCATCAGGTTTAATATTTCAGACTGTCATTAAATATCTTGCATTAATGTGTTGTTAATAAAACCTGTAATTCTGTTTATTTAATTCATATTAAGGCTACCTTTGTACTTTGCATGAATTATTGTAAAAAGCAACTTGGTTCAACTTGTTCATCAGGTTTAATATTTCAGACTGTCATTAAATATTTTGCATTAATGTGTTGTTAATAAAACCTGTAATTCTGTTTATTTAATAAATATTAAGGCTACCTTTGTACTTTGCATGAATTATTGTAAAAAAAGAAACAAATTTAGTTTTGCATTCTTAGCTCAAGTCACAACCACACACACACACACACACACACACACAAAAAGTGTGACCATAAACAACCTTAAAACCATGCAGTTAATGTTAAGTTTAAATTGTGCTACCCTTCAATTGTTACGACAACATTATATTATTGGATGAGCAGGGCAGCACTGTGAACACACAAGGAATTTGTCTCCGGTATACACGCTGCATTAGTATCATCATAAACAAGAACATGACAAATTGGTATGGAAGGACATTTCATAATGTAAGTGAACCATAGTTTCAAGCAGAGCTAAAGTGATCAGTGGTTGAATACAATACTATTACAGTTTGTACAGTTGGTGCAGAAAATCATTGAACCATTTTAGAGAGATACAATATTTGTTGCACAAGAAGAGTGACTACGTCAGTGACTGTTTAGGGAGTTAATGGCTAGAGGGAAGAAGCTGTTCAAGTGTCTGCTGGATTTGGTGCGCATGGATCTGTAGCGCCTGCCTGAGGGGAGTAACTGGAAAAGGTGGTGGGCAGGATGCGGGGGATCCAGGAGGATTTTCCGTGCCCTTGTCTTGATTCTTGCGGTGTGCAAGTCCTCAAGAGTGGGTAGGGCGGTGCCAATGATTTTTTCCGCCGTCCTAATTGTGCTACCCTTCAATTGTTACGACAACATTATATTATTGGATGAGCAGGGCAGCACTGTGAACAGCATAGGATTAGCATTTTTTGCTTGGAATACAATCTGCCACATTTATTCCTCATTAAATATTGAATGCAGAGGTGAAACTTCAGAGCGTGACTTCAGATTACCTTCGATAACATTTATTTAAAGATACAATACGGTCACATTTGATTGTATTAGCAACATTAGCATCTTAGTATTTGATTAATATACTATATTTTAACGCGTTCCCTGATGTATACCTTTTGTTTTTGAACAGGTAAATAGCCCTTTTTTTAAGCTGTAAAAAGTGGTGATGATTTCATATTTTAAGTTGCAGAAAATGTACATCCAAATATTTTGGTTCATTATTTGTAAGACAAAAATGTGAGTGTAGACAGGGCTTGTGTAACTTTGAAGAGACGTTTTACTGGTAAACTGATTTCCCACAACAACTCGGGGGTCATCAAAGCTCGCTTAGTGTCGATGCGGTCATAAAGCCTTCATATCGAGGTTGCTACTGGTGCTGTTCCCTGTTGTAGCCATTTACCAAGATAAATGATGCACACTTCACGATGTGCAATGTTGCAGGGGAGTTGGCGGCTGCTCTGCCGAATGTGTTTGCACTATTTTGTTCGCTGTTCTACCTCTATACTTCATTGTATTCGCTGTTTTTACTTCTGCTGTGGTCTTTGCCGATCAATATTAATTGAGAGTCGGAACCAATAGAAAGCTCGCCCCTGATATTTATTTATTTCCCCCCCCCTTGGAAATAAACTGCAGAGTCACTCAGCAAGCCAGATGGACAGGGCATACAATGCTCGAGGCCACAGAAATGCAGTTTAATACTTTGCTCTTGCTCTCGCACCTATGTATATCCTCCCCCATCACTGACATTCAAATTCAATACATGACCTCTCACCGGAGACTTTTAAAACGTCTGCAGGCAAAGATCAGCTAGATTTTGGCTCTGGCCAGTGACAGACAGTCCATCGAGATGGGGAGCGCGACAGCTTGCCCCCAGGCGAACCGCAGCGCTTTGGTCTGCCTGCAGGGGGTGAAACCTGTGAAGCCGGCGGAATGAAGAGCAAGCGTAGTCACTTTCATTTTAAAATGGGTCCTTTCAAAAGCCTGAAAACGCTGCCCTGGCGTGCGTTGCGGGCGATAACAGGAGGCGGCTGTGATAATGGCAATGCTTTATCTTGTCGGAATCGTATTGAGGACAGACCGAATTTAGACAAGGGCTGGGACAAAAAAATCGCTATGTTTTATATTGTTTTCTTGGATTGGATAAACTTTATTGTCAAATGTACTGTATGTGAACATACAGCACAGATGAAATTTCTTCCCTCTCAACATAAAACAAGAGGAGCCGCTGCGGGTGTCCGCGCCGCCATCAAAAGAAAAGTTAACAAAAAAAGACAAAATACAAAACAACACATGAGACACAGACAATCGTGCACTCTTAACCACTTTCCTGCATACACTTTGTTGTCTGAAGCAGTTATAGATGAAAGAGGAGCGAATCAAAGTGTCCTTTTCACCAGTGGATTAAAGACGTCATGCTGCAATGTGCACACGTCTGCTACAAGCTAAACTTGAAAGCAACAAGAAGCAGTAGCATCCATTAACGAAAAAGAGATTGTCTGTCTTCTCCTGTCCCATGTAAGTCCGCTTCAATTTCAAGCCTCGACTCCCAGTTCCACATACGCATCGGCGCTCTGCGCTGACGCTCCCTTCTTCTCATCGTCGACTCCTCAATCCATGCATCCATCCAGCTGCAGACTGTCCATCAGCACCAACCTTTCGCTGAACAAAGCGGGGCTGTGAAAATGCTGCCTACTTCAGGCGCAAGACACAAGCGCCCCGGGGATGTCCAGCAACGACAGTCAAATGGCGCCAACATTCCTCCCAATCAAGAAATCAGTGCTGGTACGCGTGTGCTGCCGAGAAGGCGCAACCACCAAGCACAGATTCTTCATCTTTGACGAATGCCATGGCCAAAAATGCTGAAAACAGTCCACTTCAGGTCCACACGACGTAAGAACAACACCATATTACAAAACAAGACAAAAACAACAAAAAACAACAAAAAAACGCAAGTCTCTTGAAGAGCACTTGCCGACGGCTGCCTATCCGGGCGCCATCTTGGAAAAAAAAAAAAAAAAAAAATTCTTCCGCGGTAAACAAAATGTTGTCCAGCCATCCATCTCTTTTTGTATGTCACTCATCCTCGTTACGGTCACCGGTGATCAGAAGCCTATCCCAGCTGACTTTGGGTGAGGGGGACATTGCATGTTTTTTGGAATGTCGGAGGAAGTCGGAGCCCTGGGAGAAAATCCACACGAGCAGGGGAAGAAAATGAATACCCACAGGAAGTCCGTAGCCGAGATTCAAACCCCAAATTTAAAACTGTGTGTCGGATCTGCTAACTACAAGGTTGAAGACCAAGCGTGAAGTAAACATGGCAGATGAAAGTGAAGTAATGAAAGAAAATACATTAAATAAAATTATTTCTATTTTGTATATTCAACAAAATAATAATTTTTCCGAAGTGACAACCGGCCTTCACTACAGAGACTCCCACTGCCACACCATTTTAGGGCTTTGGCCCAAGGCTGATAACAAGCCTGTTACCCCCCAGGAGGTCTGACTGAATGTATTCAAGATTGGCATTTATCAACATTTGGAGGGATCCTAATTCCAATCTGCGGATATCTTATTTGTTTTCTTACCATATCCCAATTGGAAGTATGAAAAAAAAATAGAATTGTATCCTTTGAACCATGTCGTAGCAAAGTGACAGCTGTGTACCACATTTTCCTTTTCAGACAAAAGCAGCTCCAAATTTAACTGGATGATGGTCACGGATCACAGTCCACAGATTTTGTGATTAATGGCACCAAAGGGAGACAAAACTAGCGACGACACAAGGAGCCGTGTTGTTCTCTCAATGAGACTAATTGCTGCCATCATTTTTTTTTCTTTTGCCTTTTGTTTCCATGTGGACTTATTTTGGATTTGTTTGAATGAGCCAAAGCTCATTTGGCGATGGGCTCTGCAAACAAGAAGCTGAATAATACATCTTCAAGAATAAAAGGGCTGCTTTGCATATGAGAAGCTATTCTTCTGTAGACTGGTAGAAAATCATCGCTGAATGTGCATTAACGCTTACATGATGTAGTGCGTGACACCTGTTTGAGGATTAAAAGACACGCCTTTGACCACATATGTGTCTGACCTGTTTTCTTCAAGCTCATAACGCATCTTGAGGTCAGATGTTTACACACAAGTAAGCAGGCAGCGTGAGTGAGGGCGCATGTTCCTTGTGCTCCGTTTAAGATCAAAACCGCAAAGCATTAAAAAGATAATTAGATCAAACCTCTTATGAGCTTTATTCCCTCATTCATCCAGTATTTATTCATGAAGAACCAAAAGCATTGCGCTGTCATCAATGTTGCCATAGCGACCAGATTAACTGAGAACAAATGAAGACCAAAAACTGAGACAATACGAGAGAGAGAGGCAGGAACAATACCATGGAACGTTTAGACAAAGTCAAGACTTTGAAGGATAATCATGTCAAGACTAAGAACAAAGCAATGTGAGGATGAGTAGAGACCTGATCATGATTGAAGCAATGCAAGACTGCGTCAAGACTAAAAGTGAGGCAATTTTTGAGCCAGTCCAGACCATAACTGAAGCAATGTGAGTCACAGTCAAAATCAAGCCTGAGGCAAGGGGATCCAGGTGAAGAACAAAATGAATGGGAGACTAAATCAAGACCATGACAGGGGCAATGTGAGACTGAACCGAGATTAAGGCTGTCATGTTGTCAAGACCCGAAATAAGGTAGGTTGAGACAACTCCAAGACATTAAAGGGGAAGTCAACTCCACAATTTTCTTTCCAGAAATATGTTCAATCCACCTCCACTTGTCTAAAGACAGTATTACGATTAATATTACGTTTGTTAGGCACAATCACCTGTTTTCTGAAGCTGAGCCATGATTTATTAAAATTTGGGGGTTGACTTTTCTCCTTTTAGGAATCAAGAGCAAGTCGAGACTAAGGCAATAAGACAATAAGAATCAAGACCAACATAATGTAGCAAGATAGAGGCAATGTCTCTGACTATAAGCAATCTGAGACTGAGTGAATACCAAGATTAAGTGTGGGGCAGGGTCAAGACTAGGGGAATTTGCGAGTGAGTCAAAAGGCAGACAATATGAAGCAGCATTGGCCCAAGTCATGCAAGGTGAAGCCAAATCAAGATCAAGATGTGGAAAGCCAAGTCAAGCCTGAGGAAATTTGTAGCCCAGTAAAGCCCACAAGTCAGGCAATGTCAAACGGATTCAGGACCAAGTCCAATCAAGACCAAGATCAGGGCAATCTGAGGGCGAGTCCTGAGCATTGTGAGGGCCGGGTCAAGGCCAACATGGATGCAATGTTTTGTACTGCTCCACTAATGATCATTTAACTCCATACGCCAGGCGCAAGTACATGTGGCACTGCCATCCTGCCATACGCGTTCTGCGTTCTAAGCACGAGGGAGGCTGCCCTCCAGTCAGGCCACCATCAGATGCCTGATTAAACGTTAACAAAGACGACATTAGAAAGCAAATGGGAGACAGCTGGTGCAATCTTAGCACAGTGGAACAGCAGTGGAGATGTCAGACAGCCATTCTGAGTCACTGCCAAAAGCCACAATATGGTTGCTAAAATTGCACTTGCATGGTCAATTTGCTGCTTTGTCCCTGAAAACTTATTGAAGGCTCTCAAAGTCTTCATGTGACGAGTTCTTTTTTTATGAATGTGGAATGTGTACATGGGGACAAAAGGTTTGCCTCAGCTTTGGATGAAGAGATCCGCGTGACTGCTGAAACTTTTTGGGATGGTGGAATAAACTTGAGTTTCACAAGGCTTGCCTCGGAACAGACGTGTGTTCTTTTGAAATACACTCATAATCACCTTGAACATCTCCCGAGATCCAAATGTTTGAACAAGCCACAGGCGAATCAAACAATCAAGTTTTACACCAAAAAAAAAAAAAAATTATAATATCAGAGAGGTGAACGATGTTGAATATGCAGCTTGATCAGTTGTTCGGCACTCTTCGCAGTAGGAGGGAATGCTCGCAAAGCTCAAAGTCATTCACGCTCATGGAGCAAGTGGATGAAAATGTCATGCCTTTCAATCAGGTATTCAAGGAACAATCAAATGACCTCTGACGGTCATTCTACACCATTGGCCTAAGGAACTGTATTCCTCTCTGCAGGCGCTTTTTTGGGGGGGTGGGGGGGCATTGGACCATTTTGTGTATCAACAGGAGCCAAGTGAGGACTGCAACGACTGGTATATCATGCCAATGACGTACGCTGCACATTTGTCACCTTCAACTGCAGGCGAGTGTAAAAACAGTATTGACACTTTTCGCAAGACAACTCAGTGGATACTGACAATGAGGGCCTTATCCCCTGGGATAAAGCTTGCAACTAGTGACTACACAGTTCTCTGTCCAATGAAATTATTATAAGTACCGTATTGGCCCGAATATAAGACTGTGTTTATTGCATTGAAATAAGACTGAAAAAGTGGGGTTGTCTTATATTCGGGGTCTAGATATTATACCCATTCACGACACTAGATGGCGCCAAATATCATTGAAGCGAATGCTGAACTTGACTCCCCAGGCCAAAGCGAACCCGTCACGAAGAATAAAAATAAAAATAGCGGCAGCACGAAGAAGAAAAATAAAAAAATACGGTAAGAAAGAAATGAGAAAAAAATAATAGTTTACATATTTAAATGTTCAGATATTAAGATTTGAATGAGGCAAAATAACATGCTTTTTCTCTCAAATATATTGTTATAATCATTTGTTTCAGATGTACTGTCATTATTTTCTGTATAAAAATTAATTTGGTGTTCAAAAAGTCTTTTTTCAAACTTGAGTCTTGAAAAAGAGGGGTTTGTCTTATATTCAGGGCTATTTTATATTCGGGCCATTATGGTATGTCGATAAAAACATTCTGATTTTGGATATCTCCTTTAACTTCTGTAAAGTTCCAATCCATTTACAATTGTACCAGTGGCAAAACTGTCAAGACCAACACAATTCAACAATTTCTGACCAATAGCGCGGACATTGCTGGTGAATAAATGGCTGGGGCATGTGAGAAAGACATATATTCCAAATCCACCATCATCTAGACCCCCTGCGATTCACTTATCAAGTCTCCAAGAGTGTGAATGGTCCCATTTTGCACCTTCTACACATTCACCTTGAGAACAAAAAAAAAATTCACTTTTAGATTTTATTTGCTGCTGAACAATAGTTTTATCTATAACCCTAACCTGTTGGTAACCCCGTCTCTAATCTAACCCCATTCTTATCACCATCTGCATCCAAGTCCCTAAACCCAATGGGAATTTCTAAAAGTATACAATTTGAAACCCGTTTTATTCATATTACCACCATTTCATTTTTGACTTGGGATGACAGTCACGTGCATACATGTCAACACCTCCATGCCGGCGGGAGTGGTCCATGACAGTCTTTTGCTTGGCATGTTTCATTCATCAAACTTCGTTGACCTCTGGCCAGCGCCCTTAGCCGCTCTCCGCAGAGTGCAGCTATGATGGATGCCTTATTAGAGAGTTCTTTATTAGTGTACTTTAGCCGGGAGATAAACTTTGTAATTAATGTCTCAGTTTGAGTATATCCCATTTATTTCAATCGGACAAAGGTGACTCTTCCAGCAGACCGGAGAACAATGGTCGTCCGACGAGACAGCGGCTTGGCACCGGGGCAGCGCTGAGTGCTGAATCACAATCTGGCCATCCATCACGCTATGCAACTCTGAGGAAGAGTCCAAACTATGAAGGATAACGAGACTGAAAACACCTAACGTTGCGGACCCCTTTCGTTTTTCACCCGGCATCGCGCACACAGTCCAGGCAATGTTTCCGAGGAGAATTAAATTGGCTTTTATTTCACCGGCTCCCTCGGCAATGGACTCCAATTAGACCTCAAAGCATTTGAGCAACCGGGGGGCGGTGGGGTGGCAATATGCTCAACTGGCATACTGCTGTCAGTATTACCCACGCATCATTAAAATCAGAGCTGATGAATGACACGAGAGCACCGCCAGCGTTGCTCAGCGATGGTCTGTGATGATGGAGGGAGGTAGTCATTTTCCAGTTAGGCCAGCCCCTCCTGTTTACTTAACCTTTCCACAGTGCTCATTACCTCCTCAGCGCTGGCCACTGTTTTGGGCTTCCAAGGGCAAACACAATGGGCAGATGGAGCTGAGTGAGTGGACGCCGCGGCCACACTACCCCGTTGCTCTTTACGCCTCAGCCGGTTAGTCCATTAGTGGCTAGCACATGTCGGCTTTTTGCGTATTTAAAGGCAAGGTCTGAATTGTAAAAAGGCACCATCCTGGTACAAATATAAGTGCATGTCACACAGAAGACGCTGAACAACAAAATGTGATCAAAACTGGAGTCTGAAAGAAGTCAGGTTCACCCACATATGCCTCTGTACAAATGTCAGACTTCTTATCTTGATGACATGATAGTAAAAGTAAAAACCTAGTGCTCTGTGTGCTTCCATTTCCAAGATCCTGTCTTTGTGACTCAGCAAAAGAAGGCAACCAGTAAAAATATAACAAACAAAAAAAAAACCCCACCATAGACAAGAGAAAGGTGCTCTGTACTAGTCGTGGAACGCATCAAAAAACACAGTTTGGATCAAATCTGCGATTTCAGCTACGGATTGCATTGTTTTTTTGGTTCAGCAAAAAATAAAAATAGACCTTTGTCTTCATTTAGTTTAAAAAAAACTTCAAAAAGTCAAATATAGACGCTGAGATTTTAGGAAAATCACTGTAAGTGAAACATATGGACCTATATATTTTTACATGGATTGTGAATGAGATAGAGAGTCAAGTATAAACTAGCGTATGTCCACATTCCTGAAAAAGAACAACAGAAAGAAAGAAAGCAAAAGCCATCAGACTACTTGCTGTTGCCAGTCAAGCTAGAAGCAAGCAGCTTGCTCCTGGCCCCGAACGCTGGAGATGTGTGCCGTATCATACAATGACAGTGTGTAATAACTTGCGGTTTCTCAGCATCCTAAAATAGCGATTGAATATGATTTCGGAATGGCGTTGCGTTGATGTTGGTAGTAACCATATACAGGTAATTGCAATAAAAATTGTGATAAGGCAGGCCGAAATGTCAAAAAGACAAGTCAAGTAAGCCGTCATGCCACACTGTGGGCCAACTCCAAAATAAAAGCCTACTATGGATTCGCATTGACGTCAATGTATTATGTAGTCAGCTTTTATTTGAAGTGAGCCTCTGCGTTGGTAGAACGTTACATTGTGATTATGCTTTGAGGTTCCTTTTGTCCGGTTGTGTGACGGTTGATGTAATCCACATCTATTTATTGCTAAATCAGCTACGTCCGCTACCTAAAGTTGTAAAACTAAGAGCAACATACAGGAACTGTGAAACTGTTGCTACGTAACAGGGTTCTTTAAGTCGATTTGAATGTTGTCATTTATCCTATGTTTGGGTCTTCTTCCCAATGTGTAATTGTTTTTCTTTTCTTCCCCAAATTGCATTCTACACGAACTTCCGCATTCACTCCAATGCGAAAAAGCAATGCATTTCACTTTTCCATTACTGTATCGTCAAACTCAGCACCCGCCACACTTCTTAAAGGGACCTTTAAAAATGGCCCCTCCCCATGATATAACTAAACAGATGACAAGTTACCTGTGAACGTCGAGGTGGTCGTACCCATGCAAGTTCTCAATTAAAAAAAGGTATAAATACGGTCCCACCAACCGCGTGTGTACCTCAGTTGCTCTACCGAAACTGTCAAGTAGGTGAGAATGGCACGGTCTCTTGTTTATTGATTAAACTGGGGGGAAAAATGATGCTAAAATGTAAGGCACGAGTGTGGTGCATGCTCGAATCACTGTAGGACTGTGTGGGTGTATGTATAAATAAATGTGTTGCGCGTCGTCCGTGAGTGAGCTACTCCATCACACCCATAGTGAATCAACACAGCGTTAATGTGTTTACTAATTAATCATTGTTGTTATTTAAAAAAAACAAACGTGACACTGCAATTAAAAGTCCGAGAGTGATGTGAAGAGGTTGGGACCGTGGGATTGGGAAAATAAAATAGTGCCTCAAGTGGAGCAATTACATCTTTGTAGCTGTGACTTAGCCTATTGTCGAAAGCCTAACTTGGTTACTGTCGACTGTACGCCAGCCTCCCAGTTAGTCGGTTCAAGACAGATGGTCAACTTCCTTCTTTGTCAGCTCCCAGCGGTGAATTGAAAGGCTGGCGGAAGGTCACGTCTGCCGTGTTGGACCTGTGTTTTGTCTTTGTTTCACTCTCAGCGGGACGGCACGTGGCAGTCTGCTTTGTTTAAGTGGGGCCTCAGCTAAGTCAACAGAAGCCATTCGGAGCAGTGATGGGTGAAGTGGGGTTGGCAGAACTCGAACCCCTCGGCGAGCGATAAGAGACTCTGTTCTACAGGATGTCTACTGGAGTGATGTCGGTACACAGAAGAGTACCAGTGAAAGAGGTGTGGTGGTAGCTCCAGTACAGGAAATGAGACAACAAAGCAAGTCAGCTCAGTTCAATTCAACACAAGCAATACTCAAAAACAGTGATTGAACTGTAGCAGGTATACATGACATCTATATGTGGGCTCATCGTGTGACTCGATTTGTGAGAGGATGATTTTAAGCAATCAATTCATGAAACCATCGCATCGCAATGCTTACAAGCAAACAGGCAACAACTAAGGACAAACCAAAGAATCACTTTTACCGAACACATTCGATTGTACTTTCAAGCACAATACTCGTCGCCAACATAATTAATTTATGTACTTCTGCCACTATGGAGCATGTAACTGTCAGCAAGCTTTTCAGAAGCCTTATAACCATGTTGATCGTTTGATTCAGGTGCGTTAGGGAGATACACATCAACAACGTGCAGGATATGGGCCCTCGAGGACTCAAGTTGTTGACTCGTGGTCTAAACACTCTGCGTAGATCGGGCCGAATTAGAACAGCTACTCCAGAGCCATACGGCTTTTTAAGAGCGTGCTTGCTACGGCACATACACGCATGGTAAAAAGTGGACAAACAAGGTTGAACAAAATAATCATTGCGGTCTGTGGGCACCGAGACTTGTACAACTCAGCCAGCTTCCAATGAGAGCCAAAAGGGAGCACGCAGGCGTAGGCTATTTGGCGTAGTTGGTAAGCAAGTGTCTGGACTCGTTTACAGCTGTTGAACCAAGATAGCAAACGTTTGAGCAAAATCCCCAGCCACCTGAAGGAATGCTGACATCCGAGCATTGTTCCATGTAAAACATTCCATGTTCCATTTGATGTTTATCATTATTTTTAGGGGGTGAAAAATTTGGGGAGTTTAAATGATTGTTTTCCAATCACTTTAGCGCGGGTCAACTGGAGAGTAAATATACAAGTTATTATCTTGCTCCATCTTCTCATCAAATCAGTGATCGAGTATCGTTTGTTTCAAACCTTCTGGTCAGCGATCGACCCCAAAAACCTTGATCAAGTATACAGAGCCGGTCAGCTTTGGTGACATGAAAGGGAAAAATGTCCCTCATACCCAATATTGACATGTTTTCGACTATTAATACGGCCGTCTTGAACTGAGATGCCACAATGACAGACTTTCCAGCAATTTAACATGAGAAGATAAACAAGCGTCGGTTAAATAGCTTCCCCCCCACACCCCCTCTCCCCCCAAGTCCATCAGGGATAAAGAGCGGTGACTTTCATGCCATCTGCTGATCTCCTCCTCAAGAAGTGTTTTTCCTCGTACTTTTTACGCTGCGTTCCTGCTTTCAATATCACCACGGGTGTCCTTCAGCCCAATTGTCGGCCATTCCATTCACGATGTTATACAAATAAGATTACACACAAATTGCTATTTCTCCCACCTTGGCACATTGCTAAAAGGGAGGGGGAGCAGAAATTGAAAAAGCTGGCGAGGTCTACGGTACCTGACAGGGACCGTGACTATGACGAAGTATCCCCCTGTTACCGCCGCGGGTGACTTTGCCAAATATTAAGAGATCTCCGCGTTTTCTCCTACCTTCCCTGTGCTCGGGAGCTGCCAGCTCAGGAGACGGTAGGAGTAACCGGTGCCAATATTAATGTAAGCAAGAGAAACAGATGAAGCGGTAAGAAACATGCATTCATCTTGCTCACAGACGAATTGCACTATTCGGAGCAACGTCCAGCTAAACTGACCAGTTAAGGCTGGGGGTGGGCCAACCTTTTTGCTCAAAGGCTGTATTTGGATGGGCCATGTCAAAATAATATTCAATTTGTATTGGCTTAATTAATTTTCCAATTACAGTGGAACATCAAGTTATGGAAAATTGTAGAGAATGACCTCCTCTATATGACAATTTTTTTACATTGTCTTGGCACGGGGACGAGCGGCTGGATCGATGTTGTACTTCTCGCGCTGCGTAACTGTCATTGGCAATGTGAATAATGCGCTGCTGTTAATTGCAAACTAGTTGTAACCCACCGCGGCGGAAAGCCGTTCCACATGTAGGTGGACGTTCCGCTTCCGCGTCCTTGATCATCCCATTACAATGAATCGCAGTGGTAGCCTAAAAGCAGTCCACAAAATATTTTAATTTTGTAAAAAAATTATACTTTTTACAGTGTTTATGTGATTTGTTGTGTCGCTAAATACAACGGTCAATCTACAGCACAAGTGTCAAATTCAAGGCAGCCAGATCTGGCCCGCCGCATCATTTGATGTGGCTCGCGAAAGCAAATCAAACATGTAGACTTCTATGATGCTTTCTAAAATATGTACCCAAATTTCAAATTCTTGTATGTAATATATAAGAGAGCTATTGTAAGTTTTCTTGTTACCAAAATCCTCATTACAGTAACTGAAGCAGTAGTTGAATAAACCATCATTCTGAACTTCCTTATGTAGTTTCACGGTCATAATTTTGACTTCAAGATGGCGCCGCGAGCGTGGCTGCCTTTCCAGCAGCTCCTATATTTTGTTCTTCTACTTTTTCCTTTCATATCTTTGCTGCTGTGAATTGGGAATTTCTCCATTGCGAGACTAATAAAGGTTTTCTTACCTTATCTTATAACGGCCCTCCAAGGGAACCGGTAACTATAATGTGGCCAGCGAAAAAAATGAGTTTAACACCCCTGATCTACATTATAAGAAACTTCAAAACCACCCCCCCGCCCAAAAAAAAAAAAAGAATGTTGAACTCACAATGCTCAAAACTCAATGACAACTCATTCATACAAAGTCATTCCAATAAAATAGACAACCATGAACTACGTTAACAAATAAGACAAAAATAAAAAATAAAACGGCACCACATCCTGCCGTCATCTGCAAATTGCAATCTTCTATCACAGAAGCGCGAGAGCAAAATTCATGCGATTCACGGGGAATGCGTTGCCCCGCCAAAGTCAGAAGCAACCTGACAATTAAGCAGTGAAAGGAATCAGCATTCAATTCCAAAGATAGTTGAAGCAGGAGTCACATAAACAGACTATTTTGCTTTAAATACAGGGTGCCTAGTCTGCGACGCCTCGGCAGAACCCGAGCGGTTTGAAATGATTACAAATGAAGTGGACGTTGTGGACTCACTTGGGTGACCCCACGACTTGAGCAGACAGCAGCACGTTGGCGATTGCTGGTCATTTTGTATCACCATCTGGAAGACCGTTTGACTTTTTGCTACAGGCGGCTCATTCAGGTGGGGATTCTTTCAACGTGCCCAGCAGTGTCCCCTGCCGTGGATCTAAAAAGGATCTTGGCACCAATGCCCCCTCGCGTGCCCCAATGTCGTGCGTTCGACTCGTCATTATTGCCACAGGTGGCCCCCGCAGATAAAAACTTTGAATGGGAAATGTGATTTCTAGTTGAAGGATAGACATTTCTTATCTGAGATAACCACTGTAACCCCCGCCACAGTCGCCTGAGTTGAGTTGTTTAAAAAAAAAAAAGGGTTCTGACTGAGTGAGTCATTGTTTGAGAAGCAGGATGCGTGTGTTGAGGCATGTCAGATCCTCTGGGAAATTGGATCCAAATAAGTCTGAAGTCACTGTGGAATGTTGTTCAATTTGGTGAATGAAAGGCCACCATTTTGAAGCCTGTCGCGAACCAAATTAGCAGCACCTAAACTAATCTAATGTAGCCTGAATACTGTATGATGTAATGTTTTCGCTCCAAAATGTTTTGAGTCCATGTTCAGTCCAAACTTCCACCAACTCAGTTTCGACAGAACTTAGGATTCGTTCGGGTCATGCATGACCTGGAACCTTTCCCAATGGACTTTGGCGGAATGGGAAGTAAACTCTGGACTGGTCGGTCGCAAGGCTAACGGAGGCAAAAGAGCTTTAAAAATATATATATTTTCATTTATTTATTTATTTATTTATTTGCTGCGGGCCATATCGTACCTCTGGTTTCCCTCAGAGGGCCGTTATGACTGTGAAAACATAAAATCTGGGTCCAGACACAATTTTTGGGGTAGACAATACTTCGACTTAAAACAATGCAAGTCGATACATATGATTCTATTGTGTGCAGCAGCTTGACGAAATAAAATGGAGGACATTTAACACACCATTTATTCAGTGTAATTTTCTGGCAACAATAACGGTTCCAATTCAAAGTGTTATTAAAAGTGAAGACAATTTGCAATTTTGGTATTTTAGCCAAAAATCTGGAGTCGACGCACATGACTTGCTTTCACGGGCCAGATAATATGATGTAGTGGACTGGATTTGGCCCCCGGGCCTTGAGTTTGACACGTGGGGTTGACAAGGAGAGAACATGAAAACCAGGGCTGGGCAAAATGGCCTTCAAAGGGAATCTCAAGATTTTCCCTCCCCCACAAAAATCAGATTCAAGTTTTGCTTTTAATAATTATAATAATACATTTTATTTATAAGCGCCTTTCAAGACACCCAAGGACACTTTACAATAACAAAAAACACAAAACGATACGTTTCATTTGTTTCCCCCTTTTGGGATCTGCTTTATTTCTCCTGAACCTAAACACGGGTTTTTATTGTGTAAGCAATGCACGTCAGCAAGGACATGCTTTCAACTATGGATTTGTTTTTTTAAATAGCCCGATTCAAAAACTCAATTAATCCCCGTAAACTCCACACAAACCTCAGATCTGCGATGCAAACATGATAACCACTATGTGCGGTGCTTTAATAACTTGAGCTGCATAAACGTGGAGGAGAATTCCTCTTTCCAACCAACCAAGTGTACTGGCAGTTTTTCTTATGAGGATGCTTTAAGACATCTGTTCCTTTCATAGCCCTGTGTATTTGGGGAACAAATGGCATGCTGTTCGACTTGTATTTTACTCCGAGAGTTTGGGCTCACGAGCTTGACGCTGTACATGACGCCTGCCAGCAAGAGCACCCAAATATAAGCTTAAAAAGACACACTTGCACAGAAGAAATGTCTCCGGGGGAGGCTCCAACAATAACTGGTTGGATAAATTTGAATTTTGGGGTTTCATGGGCCTCATGTTGACACGAGCTGGCTTTCCAGACATTGTTTATGAAGTCAGAGGCCACAATGTTGTGTGATCGAGTCTTCCATAAGGTCAGTATAGTCCCAAAGTCAAACAAAAATCGAGAGCCCATCCTTTTTCTTTGGCTTTTCGAAAGACCATCAGTAGGAATGACAAGACTATGAAAAAAAGCACTATATTCTTTTGTACTTTTATTCCTAATTGACATATCACAATGTCACTCAGTGTGTGTGTGTGTGTGTGTGTGTGTGTTTATATACAGACACCCACTCTGCAATGAATGACCTACAGCTACAGCTATGCGACACAATCACTGATCAACATGAAGCACATTACTTAACATGCATCCATACAGTGTTTGAGTTCATCTATGCTACTGAATCGTTTACTAATTGCACATGTACATAATTTTTCCCCTTACTTAAGCCGGCGGTTCTGTGCGTAATGCTTGTTGCAGTTCAATTACACTGTTTATTTTGGCTATAAATGATGTTCGCATTAAAACCCGCTCGGTCCAATAACACTCCGAGGGAGAATTTTGATGCTATCAGGAGGCTCATCTGCACGCTGAGGTCTTACTAATAAACAAGTCCACGCTGCTGGGTGATACGGGCATTACATTCTGTACTAATACGATCATCGCCGCGACACACGACATGTCAGGACAGGGCAGAGCCCTTTCTGCAGAATGTTGGGATGTTATTCATGCACGACATGATGCATTGGAAAGAGGGCAATTAGCAGGAGGGAAAATGAAAAGAAGAGTGAGGAAAGGTTGTTCAAAGGATTTGGGCACATCCATCAAAAAGACTTTGTAAACTAAGAGCATTGTCTGTTTTCTCAAGCATCGCATATTAACGCAAGCATATTTAACAGAATGGTGGACATGTTGGTACAGATGTTGAGGTGGAATGTTTTATTTGCCGTCATCATCGCTTCTGTCTGGTAGCAGCCCGGCCCCTTCCCGTTGCTACCAAGACGAGCTGTGACGATCACCTTCATTGTTCGCACCCTTACTGGTGAGCCCCATTTGAACTCATTTGGTAATCACAACATTCGATTGGCTGACAACCAGTCCGGGGTACAAGCTGCCTATCGGCCAGTGCCAGCTGGGACAGGCTCTGGCTCACAGGCTAAATCAGAGGAAGGAAGAGAAGAAATGGGCTTATATCCGCACGGATAGACTGGTAGTAATTGTAATCGGATGGTCATGTTGTTGAAAACCATGAGGAAACATGTGCCTCTTAACCTGCAGTTCAGTGAATAAATCAAAGTAAATAGATCTTGGTTACGAACGTTATGAAGAAAGAGACATTCTTGACTTGAGAGTCCAAAGAAGATCATTAATATGCACATCGTGGGCTGGTAACATATTGGTTTTCAAGCTGAAGGCATTTTGGGCACAGGTGTCCCGTTTGATTAGTGGGCCTCCACCTGTGTGGAAAACTTGGAGCTTTGCCATGCAGGTTTAATTAAGTCTCAGATTTCATCGGGGGAAGGTATGTAATTTTATATCAGGAAAAAAAAAATGATGCAAAAGGTACGCCAGACATCACAAGCTCCATCAGACCTTCCACGGACAGTTTTGATGGAGCGCCATCAGCTCGGTCCATCCATCTTACTTCCAGCCTTAACCCAAATATGACAATGCGCTGCTTCAGTCACCGTCTGTCTTGACACAACAGTCTGCTGCTGTCCATCGCTGAGAAACCACAACACAAAGCCTCCACTTATAAGCTCTGCTCCATAGAGAGTGACAGGACTTCGCCAACACTCGAAAATCACATCCATATAGGGCAGCCCACGTGTCCTGCGCTCATGCTTTAAAATCCAGTGGACCTGTTAGGATAACAGTTGCGCATTGCTACTTGTACAGCAGACAGCACATATTTCTTCGCTGGATGACAATAATTGAGAGTCTTGATTTCACCATATAGATTTTTACCATTATGACTACTAACATTAAAATGCTTTCTTATAAGAGCTTCCGTTGCTATGCAGAGGCAAACAAATTATTTACAACGCAAAAATACTGAAAAATAAACTAAACTGCTCGCCTATTCAGCTTCAAGATAAAGTTGTGGCAAAGCAAGTGAGGACAATATAGTTCTAGATTGGTTTTGGCAGAGTTGAAGAAGTTCAAAATGTTCCTTTTTTTTTCTCCCAGGCATAATTTTATGATCCAAAACAGTCCTATACATAACTTGTCATTGGCCTGCTTAACTCATTCACTCCCAAAGACGTTTTTAAACGTCTTTTCAGACTTGGTTTAGAATTGGCTGGTACTGAATGAGTTAATGTAGTCTAAAATTAAATACATAGTATAAAACATTTTATCATCACTCCAAAAGATGTTGTGACTGAGCAAGCTTGTGTGGCTTGACCTATAATTGCTTAATCTTCGGTTCGACTAGATTAGAATTTTTTGGGGGACCCGACGTGTTTGATTTTTGCCACAGATTTTGTTTGAAACTATGTACTTGTGACTACCACATGCTGTACATGGCTTGTTCCCAACCTCTAGTTTTAAGGAATCGGTGCAGGTTTCTAAAGCGAGCTGGATTTATTTCTTTGAAGAAAGATCAACGTCTCTAAATTTCCTGCCCATTATTTTTTTTTCTTGTTTTGAAGCCCTGTTTTTGCAGTGCACCGCAACTTTCTCACAATTTTGTCCAGTCGTCATCATTCACCCAATCACATTTTTGTAGCGCTCAAACACTTACGTCAAAAGTCGAACCAATCGCAAGCCCCTGTAAATAATTCTGCAGGTTTTTTTATTTGCTCTTGGATAAAAGTGTTGTTCCATCCAGCTCAATTTACAAATTAATATGGCGCGGATGTGGCCCCTTTTTTGCGGAAACGGAATGAAATGGGCTCTCGGCTCAAAGCCTAGCCAACATCACATTGTGGGCCTTAAGCACGTTTCTGTACTGTACAATGAGACGGGGCCAGCGTCCCTGCAATGCAGCTGACTGAACCTTGGTCTCCCAGCAATAAGTGCTGCCCTGCATACCAAATGCTTATCAATTCGAATGCAAATATGACCTTTAATTTTGGAAAGAAAATGATGAATAGGGATTTAAATTCAAATCGCTGGCAGACACATGACATATGCGACGACTTGGCAACGGACTCCCAAATGTCACTTGACACAGCTTTATCCAAGAATGTCTGTTGATGATGCCATCATTCGAACATGTGCATTCCGGTCCATCTGTTTGTTGAAGGACCCCTGATTGAAAATGTTCGATGGCTGCGTTAGCTTCTCACGCTTCGCTATTAGCTTGGTTTAATGGTACATTACTGATTGATTTAAAGACATACTTGTGTGACACTTCATGTTTAAAAAAAATGAGATCGCACTTTCAGTCGGTGTCAGGCAGCTTTTTGTGAACAAAGAACTTTTATTTGAAGAGAGGGAGCACTGATTGAACATGTACTCGGTTCCATTAGCTTCTCATGCTAGCGGTATTTGAGTGGCTTCTGTGGATTACGTTTTGGATGTTATTGTGACTGGTGTGTTGCATGAGTCCATGTGTTTGTGCTGCTCCACTATAAGGACCGCTGAGTGAAGATGTAGACCTCTATGTTAGCTCCCGATGGCACGTTAAACTCGATTTCATGTTCTGTCTAACATCTGATGACAAAAAAAATGGATGTGTGACATTGATTACCGTGCCGAAATTGTCATTCATTTCAGGAGAGTGTTTTCCTGTTCTTTAACTAATCAATCAACTTCTGAATCTACTCGTGGAGCAATTAATAATGTAAATATGTTACTTAAACCACTGCCGAGGGTTTTATGATGGCTCTAGAACACAATATCCCAAATGCCACTGCTCTCCCATTCTATAATCCCAAACGAGTGCAGTTTGGCCCTGTAATGCATTATTTAGGCAGTGGTTATCTTGTTTATCATTGACTCAGCATTGAGTGTGCATTCTTACAGTGCACCCATATTATCACATGGACAGCAGGCTTGTTTCACTCCATCAACAGAGTCTTCATCAACTTTACAGCAAATAGAAATTCCACGACCTGATAGACCAGCGACGATAGTACCTGTATGTTGTCAGTTATGTTATCAATTCATTGCAGCATAATACATGCAACAAGGTAGGCCCATGTGCTTCGCAAAAGACTTTTCTGATTCAAAATAGGCAAAACGTAATTGAGACATTCTTCGGCGAGACTGGCCGCACTTCTAATTAGCTTCACAGCTGTGGGGCCGTTGCAATAAATGACTCCCCTTCAATTTTCTTTAATCAGATGCTTCAGCACAAAGGCTTTTTTTCCCGATAAGGGTTCTTTTGCGACTGACTGCGCGTGTGGGTGGGTGTGATAGTGTGTGTGCAAAACGAGCAGCTATAGCAGGCGCTTATTAGCACTAATCTATAGGATACATATATATGCAGATTTGAGCGATGTCAACCTAAATGGACTCAGAGGAGTGCCGCACTTCCTCCTCGCAGAACTCTGAATGCACAGTTCAGTGATGTGGACACGACCGCCATACTCTCTTTTGAATTGTCTTTCAAAACCAAATTTCCCATTGAGAAAAAATAGATTTGTTCAATAATTAGTTCCGGAGCCAAATTTTGATCATCCAAAACTTGTGAGCGATCGCCCGACTGGTGAACACTTTTCCTGGGTGATTCAGATTTACATAAAACTATTGGATCACCTCATGGCCCGAGGGGCAAATGACGAGGACGCTGCATAGACACATTCTATCTATTTACACACATAGACACATGAGGTAGAGGCCCCTCTGAGTCAATGGGATGCCAGGATGATGCTAGGTAGTAGCCAATGGCCGAGCAGCTATAAGTATGTTGCATTCAGGAAACTCGGAGCTGCGACTTCCAGGCCATACTGTATTTTTACCTTTCATATCTTGAAATTTCTTTCGGAACAAGAGTGCAATAATTTCCTGTTGAGACGTTTCGTAACTTGAACATTTCATATGAAGAGACGTTCGTAAGTAGAGGTACCACAGTACAATAAATTATGAATATCGTAAATTTGACAGTGGGGTGAATCATACAAATTTTGGGGCACTTATGGCAGCACTATATGGTCAAATGTTTGCATTGTTAGAGTCTCGCAAGACTGCAGCCTGTTGCGTGTTTTTTATTCTGTTCGCCTTGAGCAAAGCTCTATACCACTCCATCCAGGGAGCGATGAGCCCTGCTGTCCAGATTGAGGTGAGACAAGGGTTGGTATCCTGCCTCGAGCACCATCTGCTCCAGCGGGCCACTTTAAGATGCGCTGAATAGACAATCAAGTCAGCATTATCCGTAGGGTGACATCATCAGTGAATACAAGGGATGTCTGTTGGTGGGGGCATAAACTGCATCATCATAATTGTCTTTGCTATCAGAACGTTGATGAGGTAAAATGTCACGGATACAGATGCCTCCCTTCAACCGTCACACGAACAGTAGAGGTAAGTTTGTATACTGGACTTTCAAATATGCCAAGCACTTTTGGTCAAAAAACGTCATTTTAAAATCACCTGTGTGTTGTCAGCGACTCAATTGTGATTCACAAATGCAATGCATCACGAAAGAAGTAGCACGGGTATCAGCACTTTCCTTGAGTGTTTCCATTTCTGATGACTTTTTCTTTCACTCCCTACGTTTGAAAACAGATATCCATAATTGCTTCTTCAACCTCCATGGATGACGATCCAATGTAATAAAAATGGAAAGAAAAAAAAATCAGCACATTACTCGAGGAGGGCCTTGGCCAGAGGGTGGCGCCAAAGAAATACAATAGCAAATGGGCAAGTTCCATTTTTTTTTTGACAATTCCACAATGGAACCTTCGCCCCAAAAATCTGTGACAACATATGTACCTTAAATATGTGAGTCGCAACGAAAGGGCGTTTATGCTTTGTGAGAGAAAACACAAGTGAGCTTTTCCATTTGGATGCGAAGAAGCATAGTTTGGGACTCCAGGCAATTTCGTCTCAAAATTTTGTTTGTAAACCAATTTGCTACTGGACTGACATTTTGCTCAGAGGTTCCACCTTAAGTGCTCTATTTGTTTTCACTTCACTCAAGTGGTGGAGCGTCTGAAACGTAGGTCAAGGTCAAAAACACAATCAACCGATCGACAGCTCAACTCTGGAAAAACGCGCAAGTCAAGTCACTTGTATCTCAAGGCACCAGTGCGTACAGTGATGCAAATGCTCATTCCCCCTCCTGTAGAAAATTCAGCATGTGTACTAGCATCTTAGAGCATGTGGACCCAAGTCACCTTGAGTTTCCTTGTCCAATCATTTGAAAAGCTCGCCTCTCATTACGAGTACGTCGAGACGAATCAGAGCCTTAAAATAGGAGAGATGCTTCCAATCCTACCCCCCTTGTCACACGTCAACTCTGAGAAACAAGCGGTGCCCGCCGAGAGACGTGATCAGAGAGCCTTTGAGAAGCGACGAGAGGAAGTCAACGCCAGCGACAGCACTATTGACCGAGAAGGGGTGAGTCAGTAAGTGAGATCCGAGCCCGAGAGTTTCCAAGCCAGTGGACTCATCTTACAGCCTCCCTGACGGACCGCGCTGACCCCAAGGGTGCGGGCGGGTTTCGGCGGTCTGTTCGGTGACAGCTGGTGACGGGTGGTCAGGGCTCATGCATAATGGGGGCTCGGCCAAGCGCTGCGTGAAGGCAGTCCCCTCCTACTCGCTCTTTCTGAGTGTCAATACCGAGGAGCTGGTGGAATATAAACTGCTGCTTTTATTTCGATAGCGCACCGCAAGGGCAGACGCCATTTGAGAATTAGCTCCGAAGCAAGGATTCGACAGATAGTTGGTTTTTTTGTTTGTTAGTTTTGTTTTTTACGGCCGATACTGATTCCAATATTTGACAGGGTGAAATTTGAATCACTGATTGATCCACCAATTCATTTTAAAAAAAAATCAAACAATTCATTCAAAATTCAACTGAGTCATTAAAAAAATAAAAATAAAGTTGGAATGTCATTATCATTCTTTTGGTAATGTGTTTAAAAAAATGGTGCATAAAATAAAGCAAAACAAAAAATTCTAAAAATATGCCACATTTAAAAACATATACTGTATAGACTTCTTATACTACTTAATATTTACAAAAGTATTTGCTAAAGAGTATAAATTTTATATTCTTGAGAATATGACAGTGAGTAAAATACAAAAAATATGACTGAAAAGATACTACTATATTCTTGAAACTACCAATTTTTTTCTTGAATATGGTATTCAAAACTATAAAACTTTGCACTCAAATGTTTCATGCATCCTTTTGATCCCCAAAAATACACTCTGGTTCTGAAGAATATACAATTGTTTCAAAAAGGTACAGTATACACCTAGAACAAATTTTACTAAAAGAAAATAGACAACTTTTCTTTTTTGAAAATATTTTTTTCCAAAAAACATTCATTTTCCCTCAAAAATAGACCACTTCTTTCTTCTACATATATATGTATTTCACCCCCCCTCACAAATGTTACCTTTTTCACTCACATTTTTTTTAATTCTTTTCATCGAAGCATTATACAACTTGTTCTCTTAAAAATATATACTTATTTTAAAATTCACAAAAAAATATACAACTATTTGACTTAATTTGACTTAAATATGCTGTTTTTCCTCTCAAATTTAAATTAGGTTGTCAAAACAAGCGCCTAGCCATGTCAATAATATAATTAATTGTTCTTTTCTCAAAAACTACAGTAGTACGTTTTATCTCGAAAATATGCAGCTCTTTTTCTGAATAAAATAACTTTTTCCTCAAACTACGCAACAAGCGTAATGTATAGCTGTTAGGTTGCAAATATCTTTTCCATTGGAAATATAACAATTCCAAAAATAATATACATCTTTCATCTTTTAATATACCCTTTTTCATTTTTTATAACACTCCGATTTTAATCTCATTTCAAAAAGCTTCTATCAAAAGTCCAATCCCATTTCAAATGGTTTCCCGAAGCAATTGTCCCTGAGAAGCCTTTCCATCTCCTCTGTCGAACATTTCTCGCTATTACAAATCCGTGTCGCGGAAATGCATCAGGATAAGGTGACAAAATACCATTTTCAATATTAATTCCCATAAAAAATATATCTGAAGTGATACATTTTAAATCCAGCAAATTATACATGACCCCGTGTGGAACATTATCATTTTACTTATTCATGCGTTCCGCCTGCTTTATTTGACCCATTGCGCGGTCAAGCACAAAGACAGCGTCGGCGAGATGACAAGGCTTTAGCAGAGTTCACCCCAAACCATTTGTGACTTCCTCAATAAGAGCTCATCGACAAATGTGAGCTTTACATTTGCACCAGTGGGCTGTGAGTGAGTTGCGCAATCGGCAGCCTCCCCACACCCCCTACTCACCACCCCTTGTACAGCAATTGTGTTGTGTTGTGGACACACTGCGGCACATCACCTCAATCAGTCAGGTTGCTACTAAAGCCAAGACAAGCGGACTGCCGCACACACACACACACACACACACACACACACACACACACACACACACACACACACACACACACACACACACACACACACACAAACACACACCTTGAGACAGAGCAGCCGGAAAATGCTTACCTCGGAGAAAAAGAAAAATTAAATCAGTGAGCATAATATTCAGCATGCGCCCTTTCAACAGGTTAGCCAATCTCACCTTCTGTTTCAACCCTTCGGAGTGTAATTGAAACGGCGCACGGGCAGATTAGCCAATATGTTACGCTGCTCGGCATCTTGTTTGGAGGCAGCACAGTCCACGTCACAGTAGCATGGAACCCATATGGACCTGCATGACCCACAAGATGTCCAGTGGAATACTATATGTTCTTTTTGCACGTGCACTTCCCTCCAAAAGTATTGGGACAGTGAGGCCAATTCTGGCATTTTTGGCTTTGACAGTGAGAAGATGAGTATGAGATGAGGGATGATATTTTATTTCCGGATACTGTTCAGTGGACAACAAAGAAGAGCTCCACCACTCACCTAAGTGACTCAGGTGCAATCATTGTCCTATTTCTCAAGAGGATAAAGAATACAGTGATACCTCTGCTCACGAACTTAATTGGTTCCCAGAAAGGGTGTGTGAGCCAAAAAGTTCGTCTTCCGAACATTTATTTCCCATAAGAAACCATTAAAATGAGAATAATCCGTTCCCAGGTCCCCATAAACATAATTTTTGACTAAATAAGCCTTAAAACTACACAAAAATATACCTTATTTTATGTATAATAAATGTGCTATTGTATTGAAATTAAAGAAATAAACTGTACTGTATAATAAAGTCGTTTTATTTACCTTTGTGATCTTTGTGATCGTAGTTGATGGCTTGATGGAATGGAGTGGGGGGGGGGGTTACGGTTTGGAAGGAGAGTCACCTTCCATAAGGACTATAGGTAACTCAACCTCCGGTGTGGCTTCTCTTCTTTGCTTCTTAGAAGGAGACTCTTTATCCTTTTTGCTGACTAAAAACCTCTTAATTGACACCTGTTGCGTGTTAGCGTACTGGTACTGGGACGCCAAGTCACACAAACGCACACCTCGTTCGTGTTTTTCAATGATCTCCTTCTTCTACTCGATCGTAATTTTCTTTAATGTCTTCTTAGGCTTAACACTAGCCTGTGGCGGGGTCTTTTTCTGTCCCATAATAGCAAAAGTACACTCAATATGGTCCAAAATGTCTAGCAAACACAAACCACGTCCGCATTCAAAGAAAGGGGGTGACGAAGTGAACGCCGTGAGCGTGTGTCAGCTCCTCATGGCCCCCACCGTGGCGCTGTTCGACCGCTTGGTTTGGTTCGTCCGCCGAAAACTAGTTTGTCAGCAGAGACTATATGCTCGCGAATGTAATGTTCTTGAGGCGAAAAGTTGGTGAGCTTAAGCGTTCGTGAGCCGAGGTATCACTGTATATGCATTTGAGTATTCTATCGTCTTTCTGCATGTGTTGTAACACCATTTGCGTTCAAATAGCCGCAGCATGAAGGGTTGAAACAAGCAAAGTAAATCAATAAAATCATGCTCTTTGGCATTTAAGTCTCAAGATTGATTTGGCCAGTGTAAAAATGTCCACTTGCTACCCATAATGCACTTTGTTATGGGACCGTGTGTTTGTTTGTACAGTATCGTTGTTTCAATGGACAAACAAAATGCTTTTTGAGACATTTGTGCTCATTTTTGCTGCCCTCATCATGTTTTTCCATTCATGAAGATTAAGGTGCGCGTCCCAGAAGAAGCCATGCAAGGGGAATCTATTTTTGACATTTGCATGCAAATAAGAAAAACAGCATTCATTTGTGTTTGTTTGGCCTCTTATACAGTACATCACCGCCAGCTCCTTAAGTCATATTTATTTTTGTATGTCTATACTGCCGCAAGGATTTTGATGGGACGATATTTTATGGCAACGGTTTGGGAGAAAAACCTAGTTTACCTACAATGTATCACCTTTCCATTACTCTGCCCCCGCCCCAACAGTTAAATAGATACATTAGGAATGTCTTTTTAACCCCCCCCCCCCACCCCAATTTATTGTGTGAAAGATGAAAGCATTTACATGTATAATTCCTATTTTTCGCAAGGATTTTTCTCATTCCAAAAATTCAGTTTTCCCTAAAGTCAACATTTTCAACCCCAAAAATAAAAATCCTGATTCATTCCCAAAAGCACATTCAACATAAGAGATTCACATCTTTCCCATTTGAAATTGAAAACATTCAACTCATTCGCTGCACCTCAGGAACAATTTTCAACATGCCAAAAATGCAACTTTTTCACCACTAAAATTCTTACCAAAAAGTCCCTATTCATTCCCAATGACAAATTCAACAAAACAGATCCAAATCAGTGTTTCCATTTAAAATTCAAAACATTCAGCACCATGGAATTCACCTTGGTAACCATTTTCAACATGCCATTCAGTTTTTCAACGTCATTCAGTTTTACAGTCAAAACCTGAGTATGACCCATAACCAAAATGAGCTCGACACCTCCCCTTAAAGAGTCACGCTTAGCTTTGGCATGCACTTGACACGCCTCGATTTAAAAAACAAAAGAAAACAAAACACCACTGAATTCATACAAGATGATCCTCCTAATTATTCCCCCCACCGCCCTCATTCGCAGCTGCTGTGCCAAGGCAGAAAGAAAAAACAAAGCCCGAGGAATAAAATGCAGTTGGTGTCTCTTTAAGAAGAGCGGCATTCAACGCACAGCTCGGTGTGAAGTGTTATTCGCCGGTCTTCAAAGGACAAGCATGTCCTCCATTGCCGGATGTTACATCACACAGCTTGATTCTTCGCACCCCTCTTGTCTCGCTCCCACCACCTGTTTGTAGCCGTTTAAGTGCGACGACCTCACGAGGCAACCGCCAGCCAAGCGGCCGCACAAACAAGGCTAATCAACAACACAGAGAAAGAATGTGAAAAGACTACTGAGACGCTTGTTCAATGGGCTCTTGATCAATCATCCGCTTTTGATGTTAATTAGTGGGAAATAAACGGACAAGCGGCTATTCTATTATGCGGGAAACCTGCACCAGATAAGTCGAGCAGAAAGCGGCGGAAATGTTATTCAAAGCCAACTCTTTTATTTTTAAAGCCGCGTCAAGGTTGGCATTATCCATCCATGCCAGTTTAAGGTCGACCCCTCCACATTTGCAGTCTGGCAGTCACAAATTCACCTTGACGCTGTATAGATTTATTAATTATTTTTTTGGAATCGGGAATCAGCAATCCCTCCCTACACACAATTTTCTCTGACGTGGTTATTAGATTTTTATGACAATGCTGTTTGTAGGATGAATGTGTGCACTTTTGTGGAACATTTTGGAGGCTACAATAGGGCCGAAAGATTTGGAATGATTGAGTTGACAACGTGAAAAATGCAAACAAATCTGTGGCATGATCACTTCAACAACAATACTGTAGTGCAGTGGTTCGGTGAATCGGTCTTAGGGGTTCCGCGGAGTCTCTGCCATGCAGGTTAAGACACACACAAAATGTCAATTAGCTATGACACGCCCGCTTGGCCATCACTGGCTACAGATGATTACATGACATTGCTTGTCCAATAAGTGCTGCGGGAAATTTAGTTCGCTCAGTAGTCAACGTGTGATTCTCGTAATAGGACGTCGTAAAATGAAAAAAAAGAAAACATACTTGTCTCTTGAAATGTTACTTACTTTTTCAGTTTTTAATACATGTAAAAACTTGTTTTTTTGTTTTTCACGAATGAAGGGTTCGGTGAACGTGCATATGAAAACTGGTTGGTTGGGTTGGGTTAAGAAACACTGCTGAAGTGTACGTAAACCTGTGGACTGCACTTCTTAAACACTTATCTCGACCTGAACACGAATGAACGTTGTGAGTGATTGGGGTGCATTTTTGTTCATTTTTGAATGGGCTCGGTCAGGGAGGTGACCTGTTTTAACATGTTTTGTTCAATTTAAGAATTGATGGTTGAATAAAATATGTAAAACTTGATGAAGTTCGACTTTGACAAACCTCTCAAAATTGAACACGTTTTATTGATATTGATGGGCATAAATGTCTGCTGAAGACACAACAAAATGTTCACATCATATTCATGACACCGTTCCGAAATTCCGAAGCTGAGCTTCCCATCTAGAAAACCAGAAAACCAACTTCCAAAACCAAATTCTGCTGGACCCGAATGGTTCCACTGTATATGATTTTTTTTACAAATATCTGTTAACAATCCTTCCATACATTTCCAATGAACTGTTTTGGCACTGTCTAGAATGGATGTAATTAAAACAGTGGCGCTTGCTACTGTCTCGTCGTTGGACTGCGGGTCAGAGGTGCTTCGTGGAAAGCTTTCAGTCCTGCTTTTTTTCTTTTTTTTAAAATTGGCTGCCAGCTGACAGCTGCTAGAACAGGACACCTATAGGCAAGCCCACACGATGCCAGCGAGACACGAGGCCAAAGCACTTGCGTCTAGACGGCTACTGATAATCAATCAGAAGGCTTTGGTCTGTCAGCCACCAGGAGCAAGGAGGAGGGGGCAGAGGAGTGCGGATCAAGGTTGTCCACCTGAGCGGGGCTCCCCTCACTAAAAACAGCCAACTGCTCGTTCGAGTGGCATGACCATTTTTTCTCCTTTGTTTCAAAAAGAGTTGAGGATTCACATAAGTAAATGCGGCGTAAGTAAGTCTTGGAGTGTTGCTGTCAACATTTTGTCTCTCTCGCTGGGGTGCCTTGATGAAGCAGCCGTCTAATTGTGCCGCTTTGCAAAGTCATCTCAGTGTGACTTGGAAACAAACAGCCAAGGTCCCAACTGCAACAAAGTTAATCAAGTCTGCGTTAAGAAATAAGCAAGGCGATTCACAAAGCCCGGGAGCCAAATTGAACCAGCCAAAGAGTCGCACGCGGCTCGCGAGCTGCGGGTTGGCTGGCGCTAATGTAATGTTCGTGAACCAGCTCAAAACCAGGCTTGAATTATGCAACTTGCCAAATGATGCTCTCTGACCCTCAAAAGCTGCAATCCTCAAGCTCATAATACGACGTCAAGTAGTGGCTGTGCAAGCTAATGGTTGTTAGCCAATTAGCGCACACGTAATCATGCTAAAAATTCCATATGGGACTTAGGCCATATCAAGAAAATGGTCCAAGTCTTTGTAGTTCAAAAGTTGCAGTGAGCATATGAGCACATGTCAGAATGACACATGCAAATTTGTTTAATTTGCAACGCGTGGGCTCGTCCTTGAACGCCATTTCGGTCGAGTCGTGTTTGATCAATAACGGGCTTTCATTCCATTCAAAATTTCATCACCATTTTTTTTTCTTTGTTGTTGCCGTGAGTGAAGTGCACTTGTGTTCTTTGGATAGTTCCTCAGGCACCGTTATGCAAAATAATACATGTTCAATCGCACAAGTTGTGGACCCCGGACTTTGCACTTTGCCTGTGGTTGTCAATCTTGGTGTCGACCAGATATGAGAGGCAAACAGCAATCCAAACGGAGGTGAATCATTTCAGAGAGGGAGAGAGAGGGAGAGGGACAAGGGCATGGGAAATGATCGAGCGGCACAAACAAGGTGGCAGTTGTGCTTTTTAAGCAGCTCAGGCTTTATTAAACTAAAAGGGCTCCTCTCTCCAATCTGGTTGCAGTGCCCAATGGATCATGTCAGGCTATCATCGGGGACGGCACACAACTCAACAGGCGTCTTGCCAAAAGGCTGCGTGTAGGTTTAAAGGACAAACGTTCCCTGGTTTCAAGGTTGTAAGAGTTTAAAATTAGGGTTTGAATTCCAGGTTGGGTTTTATGCATGTGTTCCGGTCTCAAAACAAGGGTTAGAGTTTTCAATTGCCTTTGACAACAAGGCTTGGGTTCGAAGCCTGAGTTAAGGTTTGAAACAAGTGTTGGGTTTTCAAATTAAGGTTTGAAAGCCAGGTTAGGGTTTCAAATGAGGGTTTCAAACAAGGGCTAGGGATGGGGTTTCAAATCAAGGTTGTAATCCAAGATTGGAATTTTGAAACTGTGAGGCTGCCGCTAGAGTGTAAAACTGAGGTTTCAAGCCAACAACAGGGTTTTAAATTGAGCCTTCAAGTAGGATCAGTTCAGAATTGATTATCGCAATGACTCTTCTCCTGAATAATCAAGTACAGTAATCAGAAATGTGTTGTCTATGGTTTATTATGGATTTGCTCAACTTGGTGGAACCCCCCCCCCCACACCCCCAAGGTTCAAAGCCTGATTTAGGGTTTCAAACAAAGGTTATGGCTTCAAATTAGCGTTTCAATATAAGGTTTGGATGTCAAGTTTGGGCTAAAGGATGGTGATGAAGTGGTGCCTCCATGAGTGAAAAATAAAATCACTGCTTGTGTACGCTTTACAGTAGAGGGTGTAATCACATCACGTCACGGTAATTCCACGGGAATTCCTCGGGCTGGCAGTCAACTTTATCTTTAATCACAGGACTAGGACGGTACAGGATAAAAAAATACGGGAGTGAAAATCCGATCCTGTGTCACCCTATACTTTACAATTGACCATTGCTTTTTTTACAAATAGCAACTTCTGAGCTCCACCCGTAGCTGTCATGGTAAAGAAAGCCGGAGTTGGAATTGGCCGAGGAGGAGAAGGGTGAGCAGTGACAGGACCATGCCCTCAAAACAAAACAAAAAAAAGGCAGGTTGAGCCTTTGGATTTGTGACAAAAGCACGCATCGACAACACGGCATTTAATTGTTCAAAAAGAACATTATTTCTCTCTTGTGACCTTCCATTGACATATTGCCACCCTCTCTAAAGCATAACCGAATGACAATTTTGACAAGAGCGGTGTCCAACGACACGGGCACACGGAGCACCATTGTGTTTCTTGGCAGCGGCGTTCACTTCATTCATCATCGACGTAAAGGTAATAGGACTTTAAAGCTGGACTAATGGCCAACGACAGGTTCTCTGTGAAATAGATGAAAGGTGTGCCATTATGGGCTGGGCTCATGTGAGGAAGAGGCCATGCGGCTAATGACTCATTAGAGACATCCATAGCCAGACAGGCTGGGAGCCAAAAGGCCAGGAGTCTTTTTTAAAGACTCACTACCCTAGCTGACATTAATTGTCGCCGTCAGGACAGCATGGATTTTCATGGCGCATCGTCTGCTCCCCTGACACGTCTCGGCGTGAACGGTGGCAGTGCCAAGGAGGCCCCGCCGTCCCCGCCACCTGAAGTCCGACAGCTTGACCGCCATTCTCGCCATAAAAAGCGCACAGCGCTCTTGGCACTGATGTGGCAATTCAAACAAACAGGAAATGGCCCGGGAGTGGGCCAAAACACAGATGCCTGGTGTCGTTCTTTATTTTAATATTCCTGCAGGCATGAACTGCTGGTTGAACTGTCCTTTGAGACTTTGCTGTAGTGAACACCTAATTCTGCTTCACTTCAAATGTGTTTTTCGTTATTTTTGTGACATCAGAACAATATTCTCGGGGCATAGGGACTGAGGCGGTCCATCAATGGTCAAAATCTGCGTATAATTGACACCCAGATATAATTCTCTCTCTCTCTCTCTCTCTCTCTCTCTCTCTCTCTCTCTCTCTCTCTCTCTCTCTCTCTCTCTCTCTCTTTGTATAAATGTGTAAATAGCAAACAAAGCTATGATTCTAATAAAAAAACATTCTCAACTCAGAAAGTGTCTTAAGTCATATTTTGCTTTTTAATTGGAATTTCTGTGACGCTACCACTATATTGTACCAGTGATGAAAGAGACAAAAAAAAAGTCTAATCAAATCATTTTACTGGAAATAGAACAGCCATCTAACTGCAAATGTATATTTGTCATTTTCTTTGGCTTTCTTTTATAAGCCAATGATTAAAAAAGAAAAAAAAGCACTGATAACCACAGAACCGTAAATTATTCCCATGTTGGAAAGTGGCACACAACACATGTACAACAGCTTGACGGCTGTAAACCAGCAAGTGCTTTGGTGCCGCTGTGACAAAATTGCTAAAACGGGAAAACGGGAGCGTGTGTCTAAACTTCAACGCGGGAATCATTTTCAATATTCCAGTCCAGCATTAGGCATCTGCAGTGGGGGCCGTCGCCGCATCCCTCATTTGGACAGCGCCGAAGAAAGGATGCTCTACCGCTCTCGCCGTACCCTGCCCGCTACGCTAATGTGATTCACTTTTTTTTTTAAATGTGAGAGGAAATGAAGAAAGCTACTCTTGGCCACCCCTTCTCGCTCACACACAATACGCACGGTTGAGCTTCATGCTTTGTGATGCGTTGAAACAAGAGGTGTCCAAACCATCCTGCCAAGGGCGGCTTGAAACATGCGCTGGCCCCAAAGCCTAGCAGGAAAGTAGTGATTAGTGTCAAGGAAGTATGTTGGGGAGGAGCTAAATTTAGCCTGGATTGTTCGCGTAAATTAAGGAGAGTCGACACCGCATGTGAAGAGGGGCTATTAATAGCTCAACAGGTGGACACTCTTATTTTGAAAAGACAGGAAGTAAATCACTCAAGAGGCAATAAAAGGAAGAGAAAGTGGCAAAGCAGGATGTGAAATGAAACAGACAAACTGCTGGGTGAATGAATTACTCTTTTGATAAAGATAAAGAAAAAAATAAAGCAAAGAAACCCAAGCGAAGAAAGGAGCACTTTATTGGTCAAGCTGCAGCAATATCAGTGCAAAGATTGAGTTTGACTATTTGGTTTCGGTATTTTGACTATTGGTATTCGGTTATTGGAATTTTAGTCGCAATAAGATCCATACTGGTCGACTTTTTTGGTGCTTTTTCTCTGTTCTCACTTTTTCTCTCTGTCCCCTCTCAAATCTTAATTTCCAATATAATTTCCTCAGAATATGATTAACCAAATAGATTAACCAGATAGATTTGATATACTTATGAAATTAGTATTACAGCTGTTTGTTCTTGTTTTGGATTTTGATCGGTTTATCATTTGTGCTCAAGAAATGCAGTAATTACAATGAATATGAGAAAATTGAAACAAAAAGGTGAAAGAATAATTATAAATGCACAAACCGAAAGGTGTATAAATAGAAAAGTAAAGTACCACAATGGTAGAGGTTTTTGATGATATGTAGACTTTTCTTCTTCTTCTTTGTTTTGAAAATGATCAATTTATATTCTACACAATAAGGGGTAAGACTAGATAAGTTGTTTACTTTTTCCTACTCCATTGAGCATACAACTGTGATGATGTGTTTTTTTCTTTTACATACTATTTTAATTTTCCTTTCATAAATTTTGCCTACCTTTTGTCAATCTGTTACTGTGTGTAATATATATGCTCAATAAACAATAAACAAACAAACAAACAAAGAGGGAGTATATCAAACTCCTCTGTTGCAGAGAAAAACTGTTCCTGCATGAAAATGGATCCAGATCCTTCATTCTGCATGACCAAACAGTCGAACAGGACAGGTACAAACAAAAACAAGTAATGGCTTCAAAAATCGTATCGTCAGTTTATAACCGATTGTGCTTGTTTTAGATTTGAATGTGGAAATTTGATCTGTGCAGGGTCAGCTGTATCCTCGTGGGGGACAGGGTCGCCCTTTTGTTTTTCAAAACTATCTGGCAACCAGTTCAGAGTGTGCCCCACATACTGTCCGATGAGAGCTGGGATAGGCTCCAGCATGCCCCGCAACCCTTTCGTGAGGTTCAGCGGATCAGAAAATGGATGGATGGATCATATATAAACACGATAGAATTGCCTGATGGGTTGTTTTTAGCATGTTTAATCATTTTAAGTGGCCCTCGGATCCTTCTATTTTTCTGGATGAGCTCCTCTAATGAAAAATTGAAATGCTGAGGAAAAAAAAAAAGATCTGTGAGCTTCTTGATGCTGGATTTAAAAGTCATGGCAGGCGGTGCGTCATTTCACTTCAAACTAAAAATGACTGGCAGCAACTCTCCCCTGGGCTTGAAGCAAAGAGCTGGATGATGTCTCTTCCATACACACACACACACACACACACACACACACACACACACACACACACACACACACACACACACACACACACACACACACACGCACATTACACAAAGCATTTCGCAGGAAATAGCTAGATGAATTGATGGCTGCGACTGCACTATTGATCCTTTAATAAACAACTGCCGGCTGTCAAATGCAAGAAAACATCCGGAGTGAGACAGAAATTGAATTCACCTCACCGAGTGTATATTCAATGCTGTTGATGCAAATTCATTCGTACCATGTTACACAAAAAGCCTAGCAAGAGCTCAGTTCAGTGAGCATTGCAGGGATGAACTGATTAAAACATTTTCTTGTGATGGGGAGAGGAAATGTGGGATGATAACCGTAGAACATGAAAAAGTGCTTATCGTGAGACGTGTCTCCTGTTGCATCTGCTCTGTACAAGTACCACAAAGGATTCATTAGAAGGATTAACTCCACAAATGCATTTTGAATTTTCTGGTTGTTGGTGGGGCTAGGGCGGGTCACCAGAGATGGCAAAAAAGGTGTGACGATAGCCATTAAACAAGCAGAGCCACTTCCAGTGATTCATATGTCCCGGTTGCTCGGTAAAAGTACCAACAAGGAATAAAGGGATTAATTAATTATGGATTAATTTAAGGATTAACTCGACAATTTTTTTTTTTTTTTTCTGGCAAGGAGGGTGTGATGACAACCATTGAACAGGAAATTGCTCTTATTACGACACACGACACTATGCTGTTTTGCTTCTCAATACAAATGGAAATTGGGAATTACAGAGTGACTCCTTACCAAAGAAGAAAACTGTGATCCTAACATAATGTCACCAATGGGGATGTTGTTTCACTCGGGGAATTTAAGAGAGTGCAGCTTTTAGCCATGATTGATTTTGTAGTATTTTTTTTCAGGTTAACGGAGACTCTTTCAACATGAAGAAGATTGAGAGATTCAACTGAACTAACCAGAATGTTATTGTTTCGCATACAAATCACAGTTTAATGTACACAAACTGCCATTTAAATTTGAATAAGGCACAGTCGAGGAAATACGGGTAACAGAAATACACTTAAATATGAAGTTCAACAAACATATGAGGGAAAAAGGTTCAGCATCGCATGCATTTTTTCCCCACGACAAGAACCATCGTTTCAAGTTTATTAAGCACATTGACTTGCCCTGTCTTCCTCGAGATTACCACAACTGTTATGAGGTGGTCCTTGGACTGATGTAAGGTTTGGGAAGCCCTGCTCTGCTTTACGCAGCATGGAATAGGTTTTCGGTAAAAACATTGCCGTTAGTGAGCAAAGCGGAATTCCTTCCGGTTGAGTATGTCAAGCAGAAGTCGAGTGACACCACAGTGGTGTTGCTGCACTCCCGTAAAGCAAGAGAAAGGGGATTTGTGTGTCGATTAATTTGCCCGTGTTTGCTTCAAAGGGCTTACGGAAGCTGAAGTTAAAAAAAAAAATAAAATAAAAACATCGTCTCACCTTTCACAATCGTGAAAAAAAAAGAAAGAAAAGTGTGCCACCATGTGCGAGCCATCTCAGTGAGGGCAAATAAATCCATAAGTAGGCCTTTAAAAAGCCATGGGACCGACAAACCTTTTAAAGCCCACCAGCAAGGGAAAAAAAAATATGTGAGAGACAAAAAGGTCAGAGGAAAAATGGACTTCTTCAACAATAGTTTGACTGACTCCCGTAGACAAGAAGAAAGCGACTGCTCAGCCAGGGCTTTGACTTCTGAACCGCGCGGTCTCCTCAGGCGCGCGGCGTCGAGATGCAAGAGAGAATTAAAGAGCAAGATTTAAGATGTTCTCAAACTAAAAATTCAAGCGGCACTCCAGGGAATGTTGACAATTTTCATCAATATTTCAAGGTAATGATAGCAAGGGCACAGCCGGACCCCGCCTCATGTCCGCTATTACCAGGCTAATCTGAGCTCTCCACCCCCCACACCCCCCTCCCCTGGGAGTATTTCTAGATTTAATTTAGGCATTTGGGGGATGATGCTCAGCGTTGACAAGGGCCATCCATCTTCTCTTAACAGTCCTAATCTTTATAGAGGCTCCAGACTTCAGGTAGTGTGTGTGATGGATAGCACCTCTGGCTGAGGACAGTCCATTAGTGAAGTGGGGGTGAGTGGAGGCGGCTGGGATGAAACCACAAATCCAAAAGGCCGCTTTACACTGTCTTTTGTGCAATTCGGACAGGCCTGGCAGCGGCGTCTAGCGCTTTAGCAGGGCAGGGGACGTCCAGCCTGGTTAAGTCCTGTAACCGCTGATTCATTGATAACTAATGGACTATACAGTATGTACGCATCATTTCCGCATTTAGGGTATGGAGACATGCTAGCTTCTGGTAACACTTAGCAATAGCATCAAACGCTTGAAAAAAAAAAAGGCAGTCGTCTGACATGATATCAGGTAACCGTAAATGATGTATTATATTATTAACTGCTCCAGTTATTCAAGTGCCAACGAAGTGATCGGAGCGCCATAGCTGAGCCAATTTTGCTGCTTCACAGTACGGCAGGTCCGTGTGCAGATAGGCTAGCGCGGCTTATATTGACATTCTCAAGACAACTTTGACAGACTGACATCCTCAATTCCACGTCGCAATCGTTAAATTGTCTCGCCAAATGTAAAAACTTTCCATCTCCTCCGTAGTATCGGCTTCATTGGTAAATGTGTTCATTTAAAAAGCTGAACATACATCCCACCTCATCACACCGTTGGCTGGAGGAGATATTTGTTCGTCTTTAAAAAGTCACCACTTTGGAAGATATTTCTACCTTTGAAAAGCACCGGATCCAAGCAGCTACAGAATTTACCTATTACAAAAAAAAAAATTAAAAAAGGAATTTTTAAAGAAGGAGGTTGGAAAAGCAGCGTAGCCCCAGCAACACCATATGAATGAAGTGAAGATGTCAATAATCCAGGCTGTCACAGTGTCAAACGCCATCATAGAACGATTGTGAAAGGTGAGACGATGTTTGAAGTGACATTTTCTTTCCTAACAGGTTTAAAAATAAATAAAAATTTTAACTCTTACAATGCCAGCCATAAAAAAAATAAAAAAATAAAATAAAAAACGAGAACCGAAAACCCCTGGCTGATGCGTCCCCTCGGTGGGTGTGTCGTAAAGCTTGCGTATCGGCTCGCCTTTTGCCTCACGTAGTGTGTCGGTGAGTTACACACACTGTTAGTCAGTCCTTCCTGTCTGAGGTGGCAGCGGGATGGCTCTTTGGAGGCTTCTCAGTGTGACTTGTGTCTGGGATTCCTCATGACTTCGCCGGTATTAGTCATTCCGTGCTTTTTAACACCGTCCCCGGCGGTCCAGAGGGAGGTCATAGAAAGACGGTTACGTATGTAACGACGGGTGGATGAGTCCTGAATGACCGCCTGGGTATCTCTTTGATCGAAATCGTTACATGTTCACACGTGAAGGATCTGATGAACTGTCTTCGGAGTGCCACGGGCTTTTATTCACACCCTGGATCACACGGGGGTCACTAATGATGTTTTTACTGGCATGCACCGGCTGTGTGTGCTCGACGGGGAATTCTGTGCGGAAGTGCTTCAATTCAAAGCTTGTTTGGGATCGGTAGAAAGAAAGCGAATCACAGAGAAAAAGAGGGTGTTGTTTGGGCTGAGGGATATTAAAGCAACATTTTTAAAAATAATGCTGTTGGTATTTGCGTTGCTCACCCTACAGGAAATTTTAAAAACAAACTTGATGAAGAAACGTTTCTAAATTGAAACCGCTTATGACCTAGAACAAGTCAACTTGAAAAAGCTAAATTCCGGCCTGTGAGTTTTGTGCTACCACTGACTCGTTCGTATTAGCAACTGCTCATAATTCCCTCCACCTTGATTTGGGGGGCGGAGGGGTCTTGATACTGCCACCGCCACGCTTTATTGCAAGAATGGTGTTCTTTTGGGGATGAGTCATGTTGTGTTTTCACCATGCATGCCTTGGATATTATGACTAAAATGTATAACATGGTTTCCACAATCTTGCTAAAACACACTTGTGGGAAAATGCATTCTGGTGGAATAAAACCAATGTTAATGCTTTTTCATCTCAATGCATAGCAACGGTATCACCCTGGAAGAGGTAAAAGGAGAAAAAAAACTTGGTCGAGTCTCGATTGGCACTATTCCCCAAAAAGTTTTGTTCTTCATTTAACAGACTGTAACTTGCTTGTTATTTATTCAGTGATTTTTTTCCGTGTGTGTGTGTATGTGTGTGTGTGTATGTGTGTGTGTGTGGGTGGATGGGAGGGCTAAACACTTTCTGCCTCCAGCTGCTAACCTTGAATGATTAAGATATACTGTACACAGCACCTGCGTTTAAAAATAAAAAAATAATACCTCGGGCATTAAATCAGGCTCCAGCTCGGAGTCTATTGCTGATGTTAATTTGTTTATCCAGGAAGAAAAAAATAAAAATCACAGTGACCTTGTATTCGAGTGACATTATGGGGACAATGTTAGATAAAACAGAAAGTTTGCTCGTTAATCAGCCAAAGTGAAGAAGATCTCGGGTTTGCGTCCACCATGATGTCCAATTAAGACCTGTGTTTGTCACAGTGGAGCCTTCTCCTTTATTTTATTTTTTTTCTAAACAGGTTCCCGCTGCTGCAGCCTCTACTTTTTTCGATGCAGACAGTGGGGCGCCAGTTCAAAACAAAAACATGGATCATGTATAAAGTGCACAAGGAGACGTTCTTTGAAAAAAAAATAAATGCATCTCTGTTTGCAGAGAGTCGCTGATTAACACTTTTACACTTTTTTTTCCAAACCACACTTTCAATTTGGAACAATAGCCAGTGTCATTGCAGCGTAAGTTAAAGACGCGATACTCCATGGACAAATCGTTGCAGGGACTGCTGTCACATCACAGCGTAGCATGCAAGTCTGTCACAGCTTTAATTAAGTGATGGTACAAGCGTTGATGACGAGCTAAATGGAGATTCTAGAAAGGGAGGGGCGGAACAAGGAGCGTGGGCAGTTACTATGGAGACTCCAAGTTTGGCTCGTAAGCAATAATTACCCTCAGTCCTTTTCTGTGCTCATCTGACTAGTTTGTTTGATGCCGACATTCCAATCTAAAAGTATTGGAACAGTCAGGCCAATTCTTTTACTGATGACTGAAAAAATGTTGGGTTTGGACATCAAAACAGCTCTTTAATGCCAACCCCAGTTGGAGCTAACTGTCAAACTAAACATAAAACAAAAACAATTACATGTGTATTTAAAACAACCACAGAGTAGTGCCTTGGAAAATATCAGCTAAGCTTCATGCTAACAACTAGGGATGGGCAAATAACGATACCAGTAATCAGTATGGGCCTGAGACAGCTTTATTTTAAGGTATTGAGTACTTAAGAAAGCTGCCGATATCAGCCATTAGAAAGGCAAAAATATATGACGTTGAGTAAGTCCTTCTCGGCAGTAGTTGGTGCGTCAGAAAGAAATGTATTTGTTCACTTTTTTGTCAAGTGTGTTAAATGAAATTGACTATATCAGAAGTACAAAGCGGTATTGGTACTCGGTAACCGTGAGTAACTACAGAGTGAATACTCATACTGGTATCGCTCTGAAAAAAAGTTGTATCAAACAATCCTACTAACAACATTCATTTTATCCGCCAAGACAGAAGTCCTAAAGTTGGTAAAGGTACCGGCAGAGAGCATCATGCATTCTCTTTTCTTGGCCTCCATCAAACCCAGACACAAAAGCCAGATGTGGCATTAAAAATGCAGTAGTACTCTCTCCTCAGAATATTGATTATTTTACGAACACAAGCCGTGATTCCATTTGGAAAGTGTAAAGATGAAAAAGTCATGGATTGACATTAAAACAAGGCAACTGCTAGGTCACTCAGTCTCAATTTGGACCCGGAGGAAGCAAGAAGAGCGCTTGCAGCCGCAGGCATACTTCAAATCAGACTTGCTGGCGTGAAAGCCTCCCCTCAAGTGAGACAGAAAGTCATGAAAGATAGCTGAATTTTGTGCTTGATCCAAAGGGAAAGACAACACAAACATGAACCGAGTATTGTCCCTTGGCAAAAGTTAATTTATCATCTTAAAAGATACCTCTTTTATTGTCATATTGAAACGCTCTTAACGGCTTTTCATTATAAAAACAACATAAAATAAAGGCAAAACAGAAATTTGTTTTAAAATCTACATGAATGCCCTCCACGTGAGGCTTCCACTGTACACAACTGAATGTAGTTGTCATGTATTGCTCTGGAATGGGTGGAGTGCAGCAGATGAGCCCCAGAACATAAGTGAGCCTCCTCCTCGTTTCAAACTTTCTAAGAATACTGGGAAGCATATTTTGCCCAAAAGTGCCTTGTTGGTCTTGAGATTTCATGGTAGACTGCACAGATTTAAGACATACAGTAGTCGAGCAGTCTCAGAAACATAACAAAGGCGTTTTCCATGTTTACAGCTTTATGACTTAATAGCCATGTAACATTTCAAAACACCCAGTGCAAGATGGAGCAAAGCAGCCCCAGAACATAACCACGTCTCTTTCATGTTCCAGTCATTACAGCGCCCCTTTCTCTGTTTTAGAACAAAACAACTTCAACAACTATTCCGAATATAAAATATCACTGCATTAAAATACAATTTAACTGCTAATTTTGAGTCATAGGATTATATTTGCTTGTTTCTTTAGTTTACACTTGAGCCACCATCCACCACATTTCTCTCTCTTCCCACTCATATAACTTTAATGGCTGCAGTTTAATATTCCCTATTCAAGCCATCCAAGACATTCCAGATGAAGATATATTAGGCGACGTTCGCATGCACACTGGTTAATTTGAGGTGTATAGAAGGCAAATAAGGGCAAAGAAGCCTTTCATGAGTGTGACAATGAGCGGCCACTAAGGCAAATTAGATTTTTCAAGTAAGATCAGGTGGAACGTCAGATTTCCTCACGGGGAGGTAAAATCTATTGTGTCGCTGGCCTTTTTTTTTTGTTTCCTCCAGAGTTTCTTTAACACAGGGATAATCTACTTCAAATGACACCATATTGCTGATAGCAGAGTGGCGTATTGTCCCGCTTTCAGTGGGTTTGATAAAAGAAACAGAAAGCCAGTGTTCCAACCGCGGGGATTGAGTGGAGAGTGCCATTACGCTTCCTCATCTCCATAAAGCCCCCATTCATCCATTTACCTCTCAGAACGGTGGGCTCCGGTAGCCTCAAGGCAGAACCGGTCGAGCGCAGAAAGCTGCTTCATTCGGACTCAGCAGACTGATGTGTCGAGTCGTGGCAGTCGGCGGATTCGCTTTGTTGTCGCCAACAAGGGGCCCGTTTGCGTTCAACTCGGCGCCATGAAAGAACTAGAGTTGGCGTTAGTTTTACTTTGTCACTTTGAAATCCAAAAGCCATAACCATCTGTCTATCTCGCTCCAGAAATTCCCGCCAGCAGAACCGGGGATTTTCTTTTTTTTTTTTCCCCCATTTCGACTCCAACAGAGTGCACTGAAGTTAGCGCGGGCTTATCTCTGCGGCACTCATGCAGAAACTGGACAGGCTGGCGGTTATCGCGACTGAATATTAATGTTCCTTAATTATCCTGCAGGGGAGATATCAGCCCCAAACATCACTGATGGGAACGCTAGACTTGCTGGAGCGTTTGGAGGAGCATTTTAACAGCTCATCCCTCATGGCGGGCGAGCCGGCAAAAAAAAAAAAAAACAGGGGGGGGGGTAAAAGGGGATATAAAAGCCACAGCTTCCAATAAGGTAAGTGTTACCTTGAGATTCAATTTGGGCAACTTTCAGAACAAAATCTCCAATTGAGATGAATTATGAACAACGATTAACTTTTGATCCGAAGCATCAAGCATATGGCGCTAACTGTCAAGAGAAGCTAACGTAGCAAAGTAAACGCATGGCACAAGTCGCAGCTAAATACAAATTGAAAAGCTGGTCCGTATGGGCTTCCACAAATGGTCTTTTAAAAACCTAAGGCAAACCTGCACATGGTCACTCACAGGACACACACATTGTATACTTTTCAAAGTGTGGTCCAATTCTAAATCGGAGAAAGTTTGAGCTTTTTGTTTAGTAGGTGAGGCTACACACTAAATCCGTTCGGCATTTGGGGAAAAAAAAAATTGGTCAAATACTAAAGTGGACATTTTTTTCACTGTCTTCTGCATTCTAGTTTTAGGGCTGCACTTTAGCAGACGGAGATGGTACATGCAATTCACAAAACCACGAATCAGGACGCACATTTCCACAACCGTACACACAGGTAATATGTTTCCAAGCCAGGCCAGGATGAACAAAATGGCTGAGAAAGCCTTTTGTATGCTTTGAAAGGACAAGGAGGATGACCCGCCTCTCCCCACTTAGCCATCTTCATTCAAGCCTTGGTGAAAGCACAGAGAGCTGCGGGCCAATGATGAGGCGATCCCCCCGAAAAAAAACAAGAAAACTCCTCTCAGTACAATAGAGTGAGCAAAACACACACAAACAAAACACACAAACACATTGACGTCTTTTCTCCCTAGCTAAAGGTCATATCCAAAAGTGCGACGATCGTCTAATTGCACATTTCATACAGTCGCGAGGCTCTGAATGGAAATTGCAAATGCATTGCGAAAGATAAAAAAGCAATACGAGATCACACAATATTGTCCCCCCCCTCCGCAAACACGGCGGAACCTTTGGCATTCAAATGACGGCAGTGTATTTTCCAGCTGACGTACCTTAAACAAGATAATCATCAGCAGAGGGAAGTGGGCTATACATTTCACTGAGCCTTGCAATGATTGTTTTATTCATTAGCCAGAGAGAAAAGAAACCGAATATCAGATGGCATTATCTTCACAGTTCATATGCTGTGTTAAACGTTTTTATTTTTCAGAACTTTGGATTCAACCACGGCCCTCTACTTTTGGTGGAACCTTCATTTAAAGGACTCGGTCGGACTTAACAGACTCCGGATTTAATTGGACAGAAATTGTGCCCAGTGCACTCCAAACGCAACTTGGTACGGTAGTTGTCGAAGTCTGTTCGTTCCACAACTGTTATTTGCTGGCGCCGGGTCACAATCTACAGAGAGAGAGGTATTTCTGGGTTGTGCTGCTATTGTCACAGCTATACAGTACAGGCGTGCCTATTTGGCAGCCATGTTGGCAGGGGCGACAGTCACCGTCAAAGGCAAGCAATGGCGAGCAATAGCTTAGCAAAGGCGTAGGCCAGCAGCTCAAAAGGCGTGTCCTATCTTTGTATTTATAACTATGGCTGTTGTATGTCTTATCTTGTAGTACGTGCCCACGTCTGTCGTACATGCTATTTTTGGCAGGGCTGTAGTCAATTCCGTACTTTAGCAAGCCCAAGTCAAGCTCGAGTTGCAAAGGTCCAAGTTCTAGTAAAGTTCAAGTCACAAAGATGCGAGTCCAAGTCAAGTCCAAGTCCAGTTGAGGTCAAGGGCATATCTTAAGAGAGAAAAATAGTTTTAAAGGAATATTTTTCAGGAATAAGAATGTGATCGGTCAAGTTGATAGAAAGTGAAGCTCCAGTGAAAGTCCAGTGGCCAAGACAAGTCCGAGTCCAAAACCAAGGAGTAAAATCCAAGACAACAAAAAAATCATTTAGAGTCCAAATTCGAGTTCAGATTCAAGTCGGACTCAATTTTTGATGCGGTATACTGTTGTTTTTGTCAAGCCTCTCAATGGCATCCAATCGTAATTGAGGTGCAACATGAAATCTTGCTAACATCTCCGGCCGGTCGACCAGCTAGGTCTGGATCAACTTTAAAACTTTCAAGCCTTTTATATTGATTTAAATTCAGCCTGTACGGTACTGAGCATTTTTAAACAATACTTTAGTACTGTTCACTTCAACTTAAGGAACAATTGGCTTGAATGGACAACCCCTTGTTAGTCAAGTTGAACGGACTTTCCACTCTGATTATGAAATCCCCAGCTGTAGTTATGGCCACTTTTTCAGACCTAAAATCCTCATTTCACCACGCCACTCCACATTTATTCATCCACCCAACCGACTTACATTTCTGTTTAATTAAATTAAAGAGGTTGTAGTCATTGACCAGATTTATTTGCCGTAACTGTTTTATCTACGTGTGAATGATCCGAACGGCGCTTCTGACTGCTGGTGAAGTCACTGGTTGTCATAAATCAAGCAAGCGATGCAACCTTTCGACAAAACTTTATGTGTGTTCTTCTCATCAATTTTTCTCAAATGGATTCTCTGCATCTCTAACACAAGTTTATTCAACCTTCAACACCCTGGTAACAAAACTCCATTCCTCCCCAATTTGAGGAGAAGCCAACTTCTATTAACCATGTTGCACCATATCAGGCGTCCAGCTGCTGCTTCAACGCCTCACCTGCCAACGCCGAGGCTCTTTGGGAAAGGATTAGGACTTCCACACGCATTGCTTTCAGATGTGTTCTTGTTATTTAGACGCTGCTAAATTTCCCATCCAATTCCAGTCTTCTTTATTCCGTCAGGCAGGTAAATTGTATCCGGCTGGTTTGTGCTAATCGGGGTCAGTGTGTTTTTGCACATTTGGGGTTATTTCCTCAAGTGTCAATCACATTCCCGCAGCTGCTATCCATGCAGCTTTTGAAAAAAAAGGAAAAAAAAACACTGCTGCATTATGTATGCTCGGCCACTAGTTGGTGATGTCATTTTGTCAGGAAACATGATGTAAATCAGCGGTGCCCATTCCATCGATCGCGATTGACGGGTAGCTAGCTGAGTGGTCCCAAGTCGATTGCGAGCGGTGTTGAGGGAAAAAATATAGTTTTTGTGTTAATGCACACTGCACACTAATCATCCTATCAGTCTGACTTAAAAAAAAGAAGTATTTAAAAAAATAAATTAAATAAAGCAGGTCACCTTTAACTTACGGTGGCCGTTGACCTGCATCACGGGAAGTTGTTGGGCTCAAGCAGTCTGCAATTGCAGCTTGCAATCAGAGCTGTTGCAATGTAGCCTTTATTATTAATCTTATTATCAGGCAAAGTGCGTTTTGTGTACAATTCACCCATGGCACTCGCAAAGAATGGCAATCTGGAGGGCAGAGAGAAGCTTTTTAAAATGGCACGCATGAGCTACGATAGCTAACAGGCTACAAAATTGGGTTGCGTGCCTCCGCGTCAGGTCCCACTGAGGTAGCAGTAGCGGGTCAATCACGGGAGGTGGTTGATCGAAAAGTAGATCTTGTGTCCAAAAAGTTTGGGCACCCCTGATGTAAATCATAAAATTAGAATTTTGCAAAACATTTTTCCAAAATATTTCACGTACCTGTTTTTTATTTTCATTTTTTTCCACTTCTGGCTTTCCTGTTGGTAACATGAGCCAATAATGAAGCTATTCTTTTCCAAATACATGATACAAGTTTGAAGATAATTACAGACACTCCCCGAGTTACGAACATCCGAGTTATGAACAAACGGTACATACGAACATTTTCACGGGTCTGTCGAAAAAAAAAAAAGTTAGATTGTGTATTGCGCGCCTTTTTCCGAGTGCCGAACGGGGCGGAGGAGGACGGCGGAGGGGACGGCGGCGGCGCCGTTCGAAGGCGGCCGCGGGGAGAGGCGTGGGGGGCGGGCGTGTGACGGTGGAACGGGCGGGGAGGCGTCCGTGCGCCGGTCGACGACCGGTCGTCTACTCTCCCCCGCTGAAGCCGCTGCTAGTTTACCTGGCAGCTAACCCTCGAGCCCTGAAGAACGTGACGAAAAGCTCTCTCCCCGTTATATGGATGTCAATATAAGCCTTAAACATACATTCCAGACAAAATATAGCACTGAAGCAACTTACGAACGAATTCACCTTATGAACAATCGTCCGGAACGTAACTCGTTCGTAACCTGGGGAGCGTCTGTACTGAAAACCTTTAAAGACTGCAACCTACATTGCACTCCATTGTGCGGATATATGATGGATATATTTTTCACCGTTTCAGTTTTTACTGATCTTATTTCATATTTAACGAACGATAGTGTGAACAATTTGCCGTTTCCATGTTAACTTTAGATATTAGATCTTCGGTGTCTGGTTTAACTTGTATATCACCCCCATGGACTGCCACTGCTCTTCCCACGCATCATTTCGAAGCATCTCTTGGTTTAAGAATATTTTATTTTATTTCTAATTATGGACCATTTGTTCAATTCCCCTCCCACTCCTACCGACTGCTGGGTGATTTGTTCTGGAGAATAAATCAATGCAGAAGCTCAACCCAACGAGAGAATATTTTGTCCCACTCACTTCCCCTTTGTGACCCTTCTTTCCTATTTTTTTAATATGGTGTGTTTGTCACCGTGAAAACAAACCTATAGCGATATGAATAAAAACCAGCAAAGAAAAAGCTTTAGAGATAATAAATGTTTTTTGTCACCGCCAGACAGAAGGGCTAATGTGGTGAACAACAATCAATTACATTTACAAGACAGCGAGTCATTAAATCCCACCTAGCCGGTTACATCATTGATAGACAAATCTGTGAACGTATTTGATTTAAACATGGATATAAATCTCCCCAGTGGCTTCATGAACATGGAATAAGACTGATGTATCAGACCCTTCTACAATAAGCTGCTCTATTTTCTGTTTCGGGAATGAATATTTAACAGCAGCAGCAGACCACTTTACAGATCGTATCCCAGGAATTTATCAGCACTCTGTCGGGGAAATGTTTTTGATGTCACGAATAAAGTACCCTCCACCCCTCCAAAAAAAAAAAAAAAAAAATTGGGACAGACTAATGATGAACTGCACTCCGACAGCACAATGGAGCCAAACTATTCTTAGGCAGGAGAGCATCAGATGTACAAATGGGAAATCCACTAAAATAAACTTGAAGTGCCAATTCCTCACTCGCAAAGATGACTAAATCTCTTTGCGGGGTTACGTTCTATCGTCAGCATTTGTTTTGTCTTTTAGTGTTTGCACAGCAGATCGTGAGATTAAAGCACCAAGTGTGAGATTGAATGAAGATATACTGTACTGTGTTCACGATTTATAAGCATTTCTTTAAATACGACTGGTACAAAAATGCATGAATTATGACGCAGTTGCCATCCTAAAGGCGCGTTCCCACGTTGCAATTTGTGGCATAAGTTTTGTGGCATGCAACACATTGCAACGTGTGAACCCCGAAGTACTTTTGGAATTATGGAATTATGGGACCGATATTTGCTCCTTCCAAACCGTAACTCCCTCCCTCCCTCCCTCCCCCTCCCACTCCATTCCATCAAGCCATCAACTACGATCACAAAGGTAAATAAAACGACTTTATTATAAAATAGAGTTTATTTCTTTAATTTCAATACAACAGCACATTTATTATACATAAAATAAGGTATATTTCTGTATAGTTTTAAGGTTTATTTAGTCGAAAATTATGTTTATGGGGACCTGGGAACGGATTATTCTCATTTTAATGGTTTCCTATGGGAAATAAATGTTCGGAAGACGAACTTTTCGGCTCACAAACCTTTTCTGGGAACCAATTAAGTTCGTGAGCCGAGGTACCACTGTAGAAGCAAACTGGAAAACAAAAAACAAACAAAAAAAGACATGACTGACGGACAAGCATGAAAGGGAAAGTTCAAAGGCGTGTGGACTTGCTACACATTGCGTCATGAGGGGGGCGCTCTACACAGTCGTTGGGCTGTTGCCGCACCTCCCCCCCAAAAAAAAACTGCAACCAGCTCAGCGTGAGTGCGCGCACGTGTGTGTGAGATTGCCCGTCAACACGTCACTTTATTTTAAACACGTCTCCCTCGTCGACAGTTAACAAGTCAAAGCTTTCATCTGTTTCAATGTTTTAAAAAACACACAGAGGGAGAAGCAAACAACGGGAAAATGCACAAACACAACGTGGCTGCCGGGCCCCATTCAACATATTTTCTAAGCAAAATGAGATACATGAACACATCCACTGTTTGTCACATGACCTCCAGCAAGAGCTAAATCATAGGGTGTTTTCCCTCAATGCAAGCCATGATGATACATTACTATTTCTGTTCCGGCAGCTGGTAGGCGGCTGCGACCGGGAAGTCAGTTATTCTGCCTCCATTTGCCCACTGAATCACGGGAGTTTTAGCTGAACACCAGGAGTCAGTTTGCAAAATGATTATCAGGGATTTTAATGAGAAACATTTCAAGGAAGTTGTGTGCTAGACAGGGGGGAAACAACGCTGAGCTCTAAAATAACACATTCAAGTGTCACATTGCTGTATTTGCTTTTTGCTGAGCATAGCATAGTGCTATGAGAACTAAATTAAATTTAATGTGAACACTGCTATCCATCCATCCATCCATCCATTTTCGGATCCGCTTATCCTCACAAGGGTCGTGGGGGGTGGGGGGCTGCTGGAGCCTATCCTAGCTGTCTTAGGGCAGTAGGCGGGGGACACCCTGAACCTTTTGCCAACCAATGGCAGGGCACAGAGAGACAAACAACCATCCACGCTCACACTGACACTCACACCTAGATTTTGAATGTTCAATCAGGATACCATGCATGTTTTTGCACTGTGGGGTCGACGCGCCAACCAATGATCCCCAACTATTGGTGCATTTCTGCAAAAGTAGTTGGTGAGGAAAATAGCCACACATGTAGCAGATACCACGTTCGGCCAGTTAGCTGTTTCGGCTCGGGTAGTGTTATTCATACATTATAATAGCAAATGTAGTTGATCATTTCTTCATAGATCCACCTATCAGCTGTTTAAAAAGGACATTGTTTTTGCTCGTCAGATAACTGGGAGAGTCTCGCCTTAGCATGTTAGCACACATCACGGCCATGTTTATTCGCACAATCTGTTGACAACAAGTGATTAGCTCGACTTCTCTATTCCACTTGAATGTAATTCAGTTTAAGATGTAATGTTTGTGTAAACATTTTGAGAACCAGGCGTTGTGAATTTTGAAGAGAAGCGAACTAAAATATGTCATGTGTCACTATTCAGAGTTGTCACATGCCCAAGATTACGAGAAAAAAATCTCAACATACTGTATTATATAACATTTTCAAGATGTAACCAGAATATCTGCATTCTCACTAATCTAATATTTTCATACTTGAAAGATAAATATTGTCATTCCTGAATAGCTAAATGACACATCAGTTATGTTTCCTGTGCTGTGCACTCAAAGGAAAGTGGAATATTTTCTTTAGGAATTAAATACAGCACTCATGCACTCAAAGGTGAAATGAGTGCTTTCTGGCTTATTAAATCCTGAGGTGAGAGTCTTTTGATTATTTTCGCTCCTTCACTTGCGCTTCTAACTGCTGTCACACCTCAAACTACAAATTAACTTGCTTAAAAATGCAAAACCTTATTGTCCTCTGGGTCTACTCAGGCAAAAAATATATCTTCGGCTAGTTAACTGTTTCCACCAAATATATCAAAGTTTTAATGAACACGGCCATCCCTCATAAAGTCAACCACTTCAGATTAAACATCTACCTCGAATAGGCGCTTTTCCTTTTCTTACTCCAAAAAATATGTATCAACCAGTTCAGACGCAATCGTTCATGCATGCACAGGACAAAGATGATTGGATTCTAATCAAATAAAAGTTTTTGGTTAAAAACATTTGGCCAAAAAAAAAAAAACATTTGGCCAGTGATTTGCTCACACTGTGAGCCTCTGTCAAACATTATCAAGGCACTGTAAATAGCTTGCCTAAGCCCAATATTGATTTTGAGCTGCCACAGCGCTCAAAGTCAACTTGATCCAATTTCGAAGCATTTGAGAACCCCAGCTCTGTTCTGTCCTGTTCCACTTGACAAGCTCAAGCCAGAAGATAAATATTGTTGGATACATAGCAAAACGTTTTCTACTTAAGCGATAATATTCAAATATGATTTGTGTTAGCTAGCTAAGAGGAGCTAGTGCGTCAGACAATGCGACTGATCCCCCCCCACACACACAAAATACCCCCCTCGAAACATTCAAATCATACAGTACCATACGATAGTTGATAGATTTTCATTTATACAAATGTCTACTGTTGAAACGGCTAGTTCTTGAGAGCTGGCATTCCCATATTATCGCCCGTTCAAGCCGTTTTTTTACCAATTTAGGTTGTTATCTTCAAACGGTTATCTTGTTTTTAACTGATGCCAGTACTTTTGGTGTCTGGGATAAAACTTTTATGATGAAATGTTAGCATGATAGAAGTATCAAGCTAGCTATTCCTAGAAGTTGACATAAACTTCTCATGGGCATGAATTTCATCTCAACCTGGGGCATTTTATGATTTATTTGAGCCCTACAACATTCATCCGAGATTATTTTTTTGATTCAAGAAATGCAAACGTTACTCTGTATCTTCTCCAAATTATACAGGCTCAAATGGAGACACAAAGTCAGTTAAATCATTTTAATGAGAGGCGGTGAAGGTTCAAGAATGTCTTAACTTGATAAAGCCAAGCAGCTGTTAACCTCTTGCCATGATTCACACTGGGCAGCTCGTTTCTCTTTGCCAACATGAAAATGATTTGGATAACAACATTGACTGGATCGACCAATTCTCAGAACAATGGGGGCGTAGAATGCTACGAGATTATAAAATGTGTACCGCATTTCACGCTTAAGACAAATGAACGTATCTGATGCCAGTTGCTTTTACTGGAAAACGACACACAGCTCTAACTTCTAGTGGCTATTATCATTTAAATAAAGGTGAGGTACAGTCATTTCACTGACTATGAAGGGGGCCTCCCTATCCCAGAACTCCAAATGAATAGATTGCTTGTATTGGATTCTGATCAAAACTGCTACTTAATGGCCGTGTGCGTATGCATATTGATTTTGTAGCTTTTATTCAGAGCTCAGCTAAATCCGTCCACAGTGAAGCTCCAGATAAGAGGTATAAATAAATTATGCACTGAAGGATTGATTTCGTTAGTTGTTGTGGCAGCCCATTAAGGTGCCCTACTTATCATAAATATGCTATTTATATATCCTTGCCGGTGCACCTGAAAATAAACTTTTCTGAGGTCAGAAGAGTTCAAACGCGTGGACATATGCGACGGGGTCACGATCTAGGCGGCCCAGAAAATCAGAGCGGGAATATTCATGTTGCCGTCCCACTGGGAGTTTTTGGAGCCTTTTTGCTCTTTCATGACCGTCACACGACTCTTGCAGTAGCGCGCACGTGGGCAGGATGCCTGAACGCCACACACCAAAAGAAAAAGTGCAACCAGATGGCCTCTGTATCCTTTTACCCCGTGGTTAGGGGTTAACTGGTTGACGCCCACTCGGAGATTTTCACTGCAGAGCTGCTGCTGTTTGGACACAAAAAGCCCTTCAGCTGGCAAAAAAAAAAAAATCCACAATTGGACTATATAAAAAGACATGATAGCTTGGGTTTTTTTTTCCTTTGTTGTCTTGTTTTGAATGTGTGGACTGTTTACAAGGACAGGCTGGCTTGTAATTGAACAGGATCAGAATTTATTGGAAAAAAATGCCAACAAAGATAGTTAAATTGTACACAATCCATTATGGGAGGGTGGTTAAGCACCAGTTGGTTTGGATTTAATAAAGATCCCATTGGAATTTCATAACATGTAATGTAACATTTTGACTGTCCGACACCTAAAAAGAGGACAGCCACTTTCAATACGGACGTTAAAAACAATATGACAGTCTTTTGGTGGGGAGGTACTACAGTTGCCAGTGGGCACAACTCACATCAAATGGGGACAAATTAGCAGGCAAATGATTTTCAGAATTGGAAAGCCGTCATCGGTGGTTTGACTTGCCTACTACATATATACCCAGATTTTTTTTTTTCGGTAAAAAAAAAAAGATCCAGATTTGCGTACTTTGTGAACATCTGGCGTTCTGATGCACCCACAAACAAACAGCAAGTATAACATTTATTTGCCAACCCGGCTAAAAGCTTCATAGAACTCACGCTCAAATGGAAATTGGATGAAGTTGTCGACGCGTAATGCTGCTCATAAACAAACGTCGATAAAGACCCGACCTCCAGAACACCTCCGCTTTCTTAACGAGTTTCCTTGCACTTAATATGAGAACGGTGAGCTTCATTTTCCCGGAGGCGGCTAGCCATTCGCTGTGTTCTGTTACCCGCCACCCCACCCCACCTCATTTAGCCGGGCAAGTTCTACCCCAGGCTACGAGGGCACGAGAGGACAGACGAGGATAAATTACAGCCTCCCAACCACCGGCTCTCTCATGCTTTCATTTGCGCCGGCAATTAATCAGCCATCACTGGAGAGCTCTTGCATGTCAGGATGAGAATTTTATTAGGGATGTCCTTTATGGATCTAAATGCGACTTATGTCTTCCTTGAGTATTTCATTTGCCACACAAAGCCTCGCCACTCGCAAACCTTGAGGTGAGGAGTCCTTTTTTGAACGGCAGGGCTTTTTGTTACTCTCGATGATCATGACTCGTTTTTTGAGCCGAAGGCCGAGTTCTCCCCGCGTGATTGCAAATTACGCCGTTGCTGCGCTTGTCTCGCTTTAGGCGCAATTAAGGTTCAAAGAGTTTTCGGTCATCCTGACACTGTTTCAAACATATCGCGAGCGTTTGCAAATCTGACTGAAGTCTGACTGTTACAATGACAAATTGGAACGTATTCATGCTGAATTGTTACATTGTGTAGTGAATCTTTGTCGATATATCTCTGCCAGCGACTTATGGTCATAGACAAAACACATGAAAAAAAAACGATCTTCACTTTGATGGCAGAAAGTATAAAATTGACACAAACTCAGCAGAGATTGTATTTCCCCTCGTGGAGGCAGCAATTCATCAACAGGCCGCCGAATCGCCAAATCGATTCATGTGCAGATCAGTGGATGTGGGGCATGCATCGGACAGATCGCCAAACACAAATATTTCACTGAGCAATCAAACTAACTCTTTTAATACAAGTGATTAAAAAGTTCCATATGTCCCTTCAAGACAAAGATTTTTTTTTAAACAATTCAAATGGACAACTCCTTTTTCCCTTCAGTATATACATGAATAACTAACCAAATAAATAAATAAATACAAATCCCATTCACGTCAAAAACTGACAAGGGTGACTGGAGCATCGTCAGCGAAGAAATACGGCGGCCTCAAAAGTGACCTAAAATATATTCTTGGCAGTCACAGATAAAGTTAAGTCTGCTATTTTCTGACATCCCGCTCAGCCATCCATCAATAATATCACATAATCTTCAGTCAGGATATATATTTCATCGTTTCATTATCTCCTTTTGTCACACTGCTGTTTGTGATTAATCGTGAACCTTCCCAATGCCAGGAGGGCAAACTTGTCAAACATATGCGTAATGAGTGTGTAATTGTCTCAATAAAACGCTGTAACGCTTTGCCGTCGATCATGTCGGAATCGGATTAGAGCGCTTTTCACGGCGCATGGCAGAAAATGCCTGAAGAGCAGGAGATGATCTATGGTGGCGGCTGCAGCCCAGCTTATGACATAGACGCGGGGGTCCAAGGACAATCTGGGCGCAGATAATGCCCATCTGAGGCCACACACACACACACACACACACACACACACACACACACACACACACACACACACACACACAGGCGCACGTACACAATGCATTCGCACACACCGCTGCCCACAAACCCCACTAAGTGGCGGAGACAGACAAAAAGCATTACGAGGAGAACTAAAGCATGTGCAGTGAATATTTTTACATCCATATTGTGGTTGTTATCTGTCAAAATCTGTTATTCACATTAGAAGCAAATCCTTTTTCACAGTTTGTGACACACTGTGTAAAAAAACAAAAAAAAAACAATTGCCAACAGGTTGCTACACTGACAGCACGTTGCTCTTCGCGCATTATAGTAAGCATACAAAGTGCCAAGAAAAAGTATTTTCCCTTGTCCAAAATTCATATTTTATGCATAGTTTTCACACTTTAGGATCATCAAAGAAATGTAAAGATCAGATAAAGATAAGATGCCATTTTAAAGTCATTATTTGATTTTTCAGTTCATTTTCATTGACCACACCCAAGCCTGATTACCTGCCGACCTTTTCAATCCAAAAAAAAAAAAAAAAATTTAAATCACCAAAATAGAACTAGTCGGACAAAATGATGTTACCCAAAAGATCCCCAAAAGTTGCAACAAAATACCATGATCCATAGAAATTCAAGAACGGATGAGGAATCAAATAATTGACATCTATCAGTCTGGAAAGGGTTACAAAGTCATTCCTAAAGCTTTAGGACTCCAGCGAATCACGGTGAGAGTAATTATCCACAAAACAATACAGTTCAGTACGTGCAACAAAGTGCTTTACAGAACATTTAACCAAAAATAACAATACTACAACCGAATAAATAACATGAAACACATTGACAACACATAGAACAGTGGTGAACCTTTCCACAAGTGGCCAGACAGCACACCTGACCCATGATCATAGCACCGACTCATACAGGAGGTCACAAAAGCACAACCTCTAAATAACTGTTGGCTTCCTTCATATGTCTCGTTACTTTGGCATAAATGTAACATGCAATTACAGAAAACGCACTTCATAACAACGGTTAAATATGGTAGTGGTGATGGTCGTGGGCTGTATTGCTCATGCAGGACCTGGATGGCTTTCTGTGATTGATGGAACTATGAATTCTGCTCTTTATCAGGATATCTGCAGTGAGAATATTTGGTCATCATTTTGTGACCTCAATCTGAAGCGCATCTGGGTTATGCATCACAACAATAATCATGCTAGCATAAATCAACTCTTGAATGGCTTGAAACACACAAAATGGAGGTTTTGGAGTGGCCTAATCAAAGTCCAAACTTGAATCTGATTGAGCTGTGGCAAAGCCTTTAAAGGGTAGTTCATTGTTTGAAAACTCTCCAATGTGGCTGAAATACAACAATTCTGCAAAAGTGAGTGGGCCAAAACGCCATTGTGTTCGAAGAGACTTATTACAAGCTAGCAATTGCAGATGCTTGATTGCAGTTGCTGCTAAGGGTGGCACAAGCAGTTATTCGGTTGAGGGGGCAATCACTTTTTCACACTGGGCCATGTCGGATTTAATTATTTTTTTCATCCTGCATAATGAAAACCTTTATTTAAAAACGGCATTTTGTGTCCAGTTCCTCTCTAGAGAGAGAGAGAGATAATTTAAAATATAATTTAACAAAATACATTATTGTATTTGCATTTCTTATAGCGCCCTTGGATTAGACATCATTTGTGCTATGTGTTCAGTTAATTAGGTAGTGTAAGGTGCACGTTTGGAGTGTCACTCTCGGTAATGGGACTCAAGCAAGAATCATGATCTTCCCATGATCCCACCTATAGTGAGTTTGATAGCTCCAAGCTAGGGCTCACTTTCCACTTTACATATGATGCCTTCAGGGACATCCATGATTACGAACTGACCAAACATTCAGCAACTTGTGTTATTTTCGGGATTTAGAAATAACATTATGAATGTAAACATTGGTCACCTGTCATCTGAAAAAAACAAAATCTTCATACAACCTTAACAAAACTTTGCGGAATATCGGACGCATTTGCCGAATGCGGCCGTTGAAACGAGCTTACCACTGGTGATACATCACGACAACTGTCGTACAGCTGGCTGGAGTGATGATGATTTAAAAGGCTGGCTGATAGGAGACAGCTTGTCTAAAAGCCTCTTGCGTGTCTGACGGCACAAGAGTCACCTTCACGTCTCCTGTTTTGTCGAAAAAAGAAGCCTTGATGGCTCTTGTAAATAAATAGCAACGGTGATGATGATCGGGCGGCAAACAAACCAACTCGTCGGCCATCCCGGCGAGGGCGTCAGTGACGCTTTAATACTCGGTAATTACGCTGTTTGATGGCCTATCTGTTCAGGGTTGGCCAACGGTAAGTAGCGTTGTTTTGCTTTGCCATAAAGTGCATCATAAGAGGCGATGAATATGCAGAGGTGACCGACGCTTGGCTAAACACATGCAATTGCCTTGTCTGACATGTGTCTATGAGAGCGTTTAACAAGACACTCGTCACACTAAAAGTTTGTTTACCGACAATGAAGGCGGCAAGGGAGGTGCGAGCAGGCGGCTAAGAGTTCATGGGCAATTAGAATAAAGTCCTGACAGACAGGCGCCGACCCGCCGGCTGCCATCCACGAAGCCGTGAAGCCACCTCCTGTTTCATCCGTTTATCGACAAAATTCAGAGTCAAAGGTGACGACGCAATTATCTCTTTATGAGGAGGGAACAGAAGCCACCGAGCAAGAGGATTCTGCTTTCGCGTACGACAAGAAGAGCGACCCGTTTGTTATTTTTCACTGTAAATAAATCACTCAAGTGCTGATTGCCTCATTCATTGCTCTCCATTTTCAAAGCTGACAAATTAACAAAAACAAGACTAAGAAAGGGATTTTGATTGCGAAATGACATAATGTATTCATTTATTTGTTGCAACAAGCCCCGGAACCAAAATTGAACAAAATTTTCTTAGCCAGCAAAAATGATATGGTACCATAATTTTTAAGTATCAAGATTTCATCAGCATTTAAAAAAGGGGGGGGGGCACACATTCAAGGACAAACTTGTGAATCAGAAAATCATGCGTCAAATGTTTGTATGCACAATTTAAGCAAAATTGAGCATACGCACTGTTCGGGAATGAGGCCCTTTGTCATCTGATCATATATAGTAGCTTGTTCTGTTGGATTTCCAATGCTGTCCAGTGTTGCGACACAAAAGCACAAAAAATGGTAATCGTGACGTTGCACTTAAGGAACCTTAGATTCATCAAGTACAACCTTAGTTCAATTAAGGGTAAAAGTTCTGACCTTAACAACAACAAAAATGCTGCTTGGATTCATTTTTCCACTCGGGTCCCTCGCTGGACCTTGAGACAGCAGATGACTCCCATCTGACGTGTGTGTGTGCGCGCACACACACACACACACACACACACACACACACACACACACACACACACACATACACACATACACACACACACACACACACACACACACACACACACACACACACACACACACACACACACACACATACATACACAAACGCACACACACACAAACACAAAAAGCGTCAATATATGAGCTATGAATGAAAGCGCTCGGAAACCGCTTGGGCCAGACCTCCTTGACTGCAAAATTAGCCTCCTGGCAAAAGTACTATTGGTTGTTTTCACTTTAACTTGCACTTCATTTTTCCCAAGGTTGTTCAAATGACAAACACGACACTGTCTCGCAAGGCATTGAATGGCTGTTTATGTTCCATTTTGTTCAAAATCGCAGAAGAAAAAGGTGGGAATATTGTTTATTGAAGCATCTGGAAGTAATTTCATGGGCACAATGGATCGGCCTGCCGATTTAATGGGCCAATTTGAGCAATTTTACATTCGCAAGTTTTGCCCATTTGTGAGTTTTACACATTAACACTTACAGTTAATGACAAAGATGTCATTCAAATGTCCCTCTAAAAAAATGAAATTTAAAAATCCTCTCCATTTTAAAGGACATAAGGACACAAGGATATATATATATATATATATATATATATATATATATATATATATATATATATATATATATATATAGAGCTGTCAGTTTAGCTGCGTTTTATCGACATTAATTTAAATGAATTTTATCGGGATCAAAAATTTTCTCGCTGAGTTTAACGCGCAGACGTCACAGCGGATGTGACGTTGCTCTATAAATAAACCAGAAACAAAACATCAAGCGCTGCACAAGTCCACGCACGTTTGTTTTGCCAGCCACGGCAGCGAGACACCGAAAACGGATATTTAAATAGTTTATGAATGGAAAGTTTACTTTTAAAAGTTGCCAGATTGTTCCACTGACAAGACCAAAATGACCTGGATGTTTTGCAGTCGTAAACTGAGCTATCATCATAGCACGTCGAGTCTGAAATACCACTTAATTAATGGCCAAGCACACCGCTGGCGTGAGTTGTCCGCCCCTCGTCTCAGACAGACGGCTATGGATCATTTCAAAGCGAAGAAAATGGATGACACGACAAAGAACAAAGTTGCTGAAGCAATCGGCAATTTAAACAGCGTGGGCTAAAATGTTGCTAGAACAGGGTGTCTTTATTTAGCTCATTTGTGCATAGTTGTCATGTTTGTCCTTCTGCAATCTGACGTTTAAAGAAGTAAATTGCGTTGCAGCCGGCGCTCCACTTCCGGTTGGACCTTTGGGACTTGTAGTTCTTTTGTTCGATTCGACTTGATACGTTCATGCCGGCGCTCCACTTCCTGGATTGAGTTTGGGACTTGTAGTTCTTTTGTTCGATTCGACTTTGTTTGTGTTGAATGGTTTCTTACGTTTAAAACAATGAATAATGATGACGATAATGATACATAGTGAAATCAGGGTTGATTACATTATTTATTAAACGTATTGTTAGATAAAGGTATTCATTAATGTCAATTATATACATATTTATATTGCGATGCAGAAAGATAGATATATTAATTTTTTACTGCATTTATGTGTAGTTTAGGTTATTACCTGCTTCTGATACTTCTGTTACAACTACTACTACTCCTACTTCTGCTGCAAAGTGCTCCAATAAATGATCCAAAAAGTACAGAACGAGAGATCCTTCCATGCTGACCGACAATCCCTAACTGAACAACCATTACTGATTGCCAGCGAGAGCCTCCATTACAAGAATCCGAAATGATGTCGACACAAAACCGTAGAGAGACTTCCGAGCAAGAAGGACCAACAGAATCAGCATAGCCTGACTGCTGTGTTCAAAGCAAATTTGAGAAATTTGGAACAATCTGGCAACTTTTTAAAAGTAAACTTTCCATTCATAAACTATTTAAATATCCGTTTTCGGTGTCTCGCGCTGCCGTGGCTGGCAAAACAAACGTGTGTGGACTTGTGCAGCGCGCTTGATGTTTTGTTTCTGGTTTATTTATAGAGCAACGTCACATCCGCTGTGACGTCTGCCGCGTTAATCTCGCGAGAAAATTTTTGATCCCGATAAAATTCATTTAAATTAATGTCGATAAAAGCGCTAAACTGACAGCTCTAATATATATATATATATATATATATATATATATATATATATATATATATATATATATATATATATATATATATATATATATATATATTAATTAATATATATATATATATTTTTTTAATTAATTGGCGCATGACATTTTACTCCCTCAAATATTGGAAACAGCTTCAAAACATCCATACTGTGTTGTGAAAAGAGACCAAGACGACTTCAGTGTTACGTCGGTGCTAATGCAAAAATACACTGCAAAAAATGACGGATAAAATATATGTAATTAATACAATTATAAATCCAGTCAAAACTACAGTAAACACACTTGCCAGTCAAAGCAGTCAGGACAGCGGCAAACGAATTCACTGCGTAACATATTGAAACCCAAAAATTTCTAAACCATCATAAACTGAGGAGCTCCTCTTCAGATATTAAAAAGACAGACACGCACCACACTGCAACCTCTACACCATGAAATCCGGGCAGTGAAAGCCGTCAGTCTTTATTCTGCTCAATATTTCAGAGCATCAATTGGAGACTGCAGTGAATCCATGCCAACATCTTTTGATTAACTGCTCAACCTATTTTTTTAATGTAAAAATAGGCATTGAGGACAGAACGGAACGATTCATTTCAATGTTCAATGTAGATTTTAGCTTATGTTTTATGCATGTCTATTAAAATCAAGCCGTTTAACATTAAACGCCAATAAAGAGGATGTAAAATATAACGGCAGGCACACCGAAAGCAGGTTCTACATTGTGAAATCATAACAAGCGTTGAGAGTATTATGGTGAACAACTGGAACTAAAGCGCAATGAATTAAAAAAAAAAACAGACAAAAGAAAAAAGAAAATTGAAATACCAATCCAAATTGTGATTGGATACACTTTGTAATACACTTTCGCACTCTCATTTCATGCCTCCTATTATTTATTACCTCTTATATCCTGAGGCACACAACACACATTGGTGTGAGATGAGAATGGCGAGTTCAAGTCATAAACAATTCTATATACTGTGTGTGTGAGTATATATATACCAGTATATATATATATATATATATATATATATATATATATATATATATATATATATATATATATATATATATATATATATATATATATATACACACACACAAACTAGATGAGTGGTTGCAACAGATATATATACACACATATATATACACACACACACACACACACACATATATAAGAGATGACCTTGGAAAAAATGCAATTGCAATACTGAGGGGGTAGAAAAAATCAGTTTTTCAAAATCATCCATCCCTACTTAACGTGCATCTAAAAGAAGAAATGCCAAACCCTCTCTAGGTGAAATCAAACATTTTGACGGATTACCCAGTGTTAACCTCCAGTGGGCCGAGGCTGCTATTTAAATAAATAGTAGATGAGATACAGTAGAAGAAGAGGGGAGCTGACATGTCAAAATGATACACAGCTGCATGCAAATACAGCGGAACGAGAGCCGTAGCGAGAGTTGGAGCATCTTCGCGTAACGCCCGCAAAGGGATTTCGCCCACTTTCCCCTGGCACTGAATCAGAATGGATTATGATGTTAATTGGGAGGATTCGGGTTGCTGTCACACCTTGTTAAAAACTTTTACATTTGCTGTCATTCGTAATTCAATGTCACGTCATTCTGAAGGGGAAGTTAAACTGGCAGGGAACGTGATTGGAGAATAAAAGAACGATTTGCGCTCTCCTGGTGAGAAACAATCATCTCCAACATTACGAGATGTTTTGATGAATGTGACAAATAGAATTCGTGTCGCACATTTTTAGAAGCACAAGGCCTGAATAATCCCAATGTGGATCAGTAGGCAAGGCAAGGCAAGGCAAGGCAAGGCAAGGCAAGGCAAGGCAAAACAGTCTTTTTGATCAAGTGCATTTCACACAAAATACAACTCAATGGTGTGTCACCTAAAAGTACAGTGTTGAAAAGCATTCAGAAACTCAAGAGTTAAGTGGCCATTACCTGCCATGGCGGGAATGCGTCTTGCGCACCATTCCACATTGCAAAAGAAAAATTGCTCTGTGAACTGTGGGTATAAAAGAAAGAAAACCGCTTGAATTCCCTGACCTCAACCATATTAAGAATCTTTGGAGCATGCTCAAAATTTGAATCAGAAAGACCAAACAAACCTCTAAACAGAAATTTTGGGAGGCAATAATTTCATCCCCTCATAACATAGGCAGAAGTCATGGTGTAGCCAATGACCTCAACCCTATTGAGAACCCTTAGAACATGAGTCTACCAACAGCAGTTCTGCAAAGCAATTCTTGCATCTTCAAACTTCATACAGACAGAAATGGAGTGGCCACCACCGTCCCCTGACCCCAACCCTATCGAGAACCCGTGGAACATCCTAAAAACAAAGATCTATGAGGGGGAAGTTAATTCAAAACAGCCCAATACTTGTGTCCTCAAATAAGACACAGACAGAAACTATCCCTGGACCTGACTGACATATTTGTTAGGTTGAGACTACTTGGGAAAATTGAGAAGAAAAAATATATACATATACAATGAATATCGGTGCACAGGACTGTGGACAATGACACCGATACCCTCAACTCTATGGAGAAACTTCCCCATGAATGCGGAGTGACACATTGACTGATATTTTGATAGAGAGCAATACAGCATCCTCCAGGTCAAACCCATTCATTCTGTCACACTGCACCTCCAGGCCCGACCAAGCATAGCCGTCCGCTAACAAAACCATTTACATCTCCCGAGCAGCCCATCCACCATTTCCAATAAAATGTCTGAATTGATGGATGCCATCTTCGTGCTCATAGGCATTAACTCCACTTGCGAGCTTCCTCACACAAACAATATGCAGCGGCTTTATGAGGTCGGGACACGCTATTCTTTTTAATAAGGCTTGTTTACATGTATTGATGTATTTTACAATTGGTGTGTCTTCCTGAGTCAAACACGAGATTTGTAATTCCCTCACTTAAATTGCTAAATTATTTTACACTTGGTAATTGTGTGGTGGCGGCCCAGTGGTTAGCTCGTCGACCTCACAGTGCAGAGGTACAAGGTTCAATTCCAGCTCAAGCTCTGGCCTCCCTGTGTGGGGTTTGCATGTTCTCCCCGGGCCTGTGTGGGTTTTCTCCGGGTACTCCAGTTTCCTCCCACATTCCAAAGACATGCATGACAGGGTGATTGAACACTCCAAATTGTCCTTAGGTGTGAGTGTGAGCGCGGATGGTTGTTTGTCTCTGTGTGCCCTGCGATGAGCTGGCAACCAGTTCAGAGTGTCCCCCGCCTACTGCCCGAAGACGGCTGGGATAGGCTCCAGCACGACTCGCGACCCTTGTGAGTATAAAGCGGTTCAGAAAATGGATGGAGGGATAATTATGTGGTGCCACAGAACAGGAAATGGAAGTCACCGATGATTAGGAAAGAGTCGAACAAAGGACTTGTTTTATTCCAGCAATAAGTAGCAAGTAGCTTTATTTTAGTTTCATGACACTGTGGTTAAAGAGGGAATTTGATAAAAAATAATAATCACAAATGTGTTAAAAACATAACTATAACAGTAGTAGAGTATATAGATGAAATCATCTGCGGAAACATTGAAGAAGATTTGTAAGAAATTACTGTGCCCGAGGAAACACAACCAATGAGAAACAAAGGCGTGAGAAGCTGAAATGTCAACCATTTGTCGTGCATTGGTGGGTGGGCACACACACTCTTAGTGAGCACATCGCCCCTGCTGACCTGTTACCTTGGGCTTCAGGATAATTGCTGAAACTATGGGGGAATATGCACCTCGGAAAATGCAAAAGATGCCTTGCAATCCTTTGTTTCTCACTTACATATGAGAAAACAACACGTTGAAAATCACAGGGACTTCTGATGGAAGAAAACAGCTTGAAAAAGGCCATCTGGCCATTTCTAAACCAAATTATCTTGTAAACCCGCGAAAAAGACATCCAAAATTATCTACTCAAAAAACAATGCTCATGTAGTGCTTATTGTGTGGGGTTTTTTGCGCCCTTAATCTGTGCATGACAGTGGAATGAATGCCAAAATGCGACTGCTGAAAGGTCAGTTAATAAAGGTTCTGTGACAATTCATTTCTACTGTGCGGGATTTCATCTAGTAGAGGAGCATTTCATTATTCTGACTGCCACTCTATGTCACTGGCACAGATAGATTAGAAGAGACTATTTGCAGTGAATAATTTTGGAACCATTAGAATGAAATTGACTCGTTTCTCGTGACGCACCTGATGATCTCTCCCGGCACGCTAATGCGCTGCAGCACAGTGGTTGGGAATCACTGTCGGATTGGAAAATTAGAGCTATTGTCCCCTCAGGTTGTTTTTAAGGTGGCTCAAACCAAATACACAGACAAAATGCATCCACACCTCCGTCCTGAAAAATACATGTCTCTTCGTGTGCCGATTCCTGATTCCCGAAACAAACCGTTCGCCACGCTTTTCCAAGCTAATGGTCTCAACACCTGTAGCTCTGCCGCTTACAAATGAGATTAGACCTTCAGTAGCAACGGAAGCCATGACAAGAATTTTAGCGAGAGTGGACCAGGCCACATCTGCCTCTCTCTGGTCAAAATATTCATCCACACATACATACTGTACAGATTATTAAAAAAAACAGAATGGGCTTTGGGTGTTTTGTATAAGTAGGTGTATTAATATATTTTGGGACAGCATGTTCGGTTCACTTGCGTCGCGCATTCTCATTAAATTTGTTAGCGGGAGCAAACACGCCATGGAAATGAAGCTCATAAGTGAGTTTTCACAAGGACTGTCGCGCTAGAAGTGGATGTTCAGGCACAGAAGGGGAGCCAGTACAGCAGTAGCCGTGATAAATGCATGGACAAATGGCATTATGATGGCAAATGCAAACAACAAGCCAGCGCTCGAAGGTCCCCCTCTCTTGTTAACCCTTGTGCAGTATCTGTCCCAAATTTGGACATTTTTGGACAGTCAGACAGTTGTACACACAGCCAGAGTGTGAAAAATAACCCCACGAAGCTGAAATTTCCATAGGATGTCAAAAGGGGTCAAAGTTCAAAATGACAGCAAGCTGGACATTTTTGAACATTGCAGTTGGTATATATGACATTGTAACAAATTTGGAATACCTTGATAGTAGAAATCCCAAATTTGGCATATTGGCGCCATTATAAATTCAAATTTCAATAGACTGTAAAACTGGTGTTTTATCGTGCATTTTCTCAATTTCTGCACAAATCACATCACCGGCTCACCAGTACTATCAAAGCTTGAGAATTGTGGTAGTGAGTTTTTACCTCACTCTCCACGAGATGGCGCTTTAGCCTAAGATATCATTTTCGTGCCGACTCTTTACGTCATTGAGAGTACTTCCAGTTCGTCATTTTCATTCGAATAAACGGTGTAGTTTGTTGCGAGAGGTCTATTTGCATCTATGTGTGTGGATATGATCGTTTGTGCACGTCACATAGAACAGTACTGAGCAAAGACATCGAAGCAGTATTTTTCCGCCATTTTGTGCACATTTGAATGTGAGGTCGTGCACGCGTCTCTTGCAGAGACGTCACCCAGACAGACTCAACTTCCTGGTGTCACCTCTTAAGATGTCCCACCAGCGTATGTTGCACATAAATTACATTGGTTTGCACGTGCGCGCATCGCGCGCGCGCAAAACAATGTAATGCAGTTTGTAGAGCATTGCTAGCTGGGTGTTTTGGAAAATCAGGTGTTATTTTTTGAAAATCGACTTTTGAATTGGTCAAACTGTTATGCAATGCACGTCCCGGCCGTGTGGGCTCGTAATGAACGTGGCGCGGCTCGCGCAGCGTTCACGTGAACGCGCTCAGCACAGGCGAAACAGCCACGTTTTAGGAGTGTACTTACGGCCATTTGAAATGATGGGCTCATCAGTCTTTTTCGTCTTCACGCCAGTAGATCGCGCACTCACAATGTGCATTTGTGCACGGGCATGCCCAGTGCCCTGATTGATTGGCATGATTGGCTTGTTTGAGGGTGCAGCACGCGAAAACTCAACGCGTAACGATAGTTACTGGCTGGGCGTTGTTTTGAAAATCAAGTGTTATTTTTTGAGAATCGAGTTTTACATTTATCGGCGGTTCGGAAGATGAATGAATGAATGAGTTTTACATTTGTTTATGCACGTAAACACACCAACACTGCAACTGCAGCTGCACAGCAGCCGGTGCAGCAGCTGCAGGAAGAGGACATGCGAGAAAAGAAAGCAATACGGATAGCTTTGCGAAAAACCACTTCGTGCTTGAATTATTGTGGCAGATGTGGAAAGGCCAATCCGCCACAAACACACTACAACCATTTGTTCTGATTGTAAAAAAAAAAAAAAGTTTTGTGTTTGTTTTTCGTTTTTGTTATCAAGTTTGCATATTAGTTGCTGGTTGTTTTGTTTGTTTGTTATAATGTATGTTACTTCAACATTTTTCATAGTTTTTGTGACTTTTATACTTTTTAAGGTTCTAATTACCATGTACAACATTTTTTCACTCTGATATCTATATAAACGCTATACACAATATTGGACACATAGAGTTAGAGTTACTTATATAGAGTCATAACCCAATACTCATTTTGTTATTCAAGAAAAAAAGTAATGCAAACTATATATGTATGGCTAGATCTAATGCCACTGAACATTTTGAAAGTGAAAAAAATTCAAAAGTGAAAAAAAGTTGTCACACCTCAAAGCGCAACCCAATTTGGGACAAATATGTTTGATGTCACATTTTTTTGAAATGGCCATTACAGAAAAAACAGGCATGAAATACAATTCTGTTCCTGCGGTTTGGTGACATATTCAAGGCTCTATTTATGTCATATGCAAGATTTGGACTGGGTGGGTTTTTATTTACATATGCAGCATAGTGACTATGTGATTGACACACTCCTGCTGCTGCGGCTCATACAGGGCGCCAAATATAAATAAATAAATAAATAATTATATGTATGTCTTGGCCTGATGCCACTGAACATTTTGAAAGTTGAAAGTGAAAAAAATTCAAAAGTGAAAAAAAGTTGTCACACCTCAAAGCGCAACCCAATTTGGGACAAATATGTTTGATGTCACATTTTTAAAAAATGGCCATTACAGAAAAAACAGGCATGAAATACAATTCTGTTCCTGCGGTTTGGTGACATATTCAAGGCTCTATTTATGTCATATGCAAGATTTGGACTGGGTGGGTTTTTTATTTACATATGCAGCATAGTGACTATGTGATTGACACACTCCTGCTGCTGCGGCTCATACAGGGCGCCAAATATAAATAAATAAATAAATAATTATATGTATGTCTTGGCCTGATGCCACTGAACATTTTGAAAGTTGAAAGTGAAAAAAAATTCAAAAGTGAAAAAAGTTGTCACACCTCAAAGCGCAACCCAATTTGGGACAAATATGTTTGATGTCACATTTTTTAAAAAATGGCCATTACAGAAAAAAACAGGCATGAAATACAATTCTGTTCCTGCGGTTTGGGGACATATTCAAGGCTCTATTTATGTCATATGCAAGATTTGGACTGGGTGGGTTTTTTATTTACATATGCAGCATAGTGACTGTGTGATTGACACACTCCTGCTGCTGCGGCTCATAGAGGGCGCCAAATATAAATAAATAAATAAATAATGATATGTATGTCTTGGCCTGATGCCACTGAACATTTTGAAAGTTGAAAGTGAAAAAAAATTCAAAAGTGAAAAAAGTTGTCACACCTCAAAGCGCAACCCAATTTGGTTTGGTTTGGTTTGGTTTGGTTTTATTTGAACATAACATAAAACATATACAGTAATAATAAGGTAAGAGAAATCAGTCATCATTCAGCACAGTCATCATTAAAACAGTTATGTTCAAGGGAATAGGAAGAAGTAAAGAACTTATCTAGTCCTACCCCGTGTTATGTGTTTATATCTAATAAATAGTTTTTATATCAATCAGAAGAGAAAGTGAATAAGAAGATAGAAGTCTCTATTAAGGCTCATGCTTTACCCTTAACCATGATATTTTACAACTTTTGGTGTGTATCGGATTTTATACATACACACCCTGGCACTCTTGTGTCAATTTTCTCTTGTATTCATAATGGATATTTCCTATTTATCAACTTAGTTCTAATTTATCATTATATTTAACGTTTAGAACTTATCATTTTAACTCTGATTGATGTAGGTTGTTTGTACTATTTTTTTGAATTTGTTTTTGAACTCAGCAAGCGATTTACTCATTTTCAGGTCCGTTTCGAGATTATTCCACAGATTAACACCTTTGATAGATACACTTCTTTGCTTGATGTTTGTTCTTGTTTTTAGTTTTTAAATAAGTTGGTACCTCTTAAATCATAGCTGCTTTCTCGAATTTCAAAGAACTTTAGAATGTTTTGGCAGAGCAGGTTATTGTGTGCTTTGTACATTAATTGTGCAATTTTGTAGTCAACCAGGTCATAAAATTTCATCGTATTTAATTTGATAAATAATGGATTTGTGGGTTCATTATATTTTGATCTATTAATAATTCGAATTGCTTTTTTGTAGTTTTAGAATCGGAGTGTGTTTGTTTTGCAAGCATTTCCCCATATTTCCACACAGTAGTTCATATATGGTAATAATAATGAAGAGTATAATGTGTACAAGGATCTCTTATTTAGCACTTCCTTGGTTTTGTAGAGGATCCCTATAGTTTTGGCTATTTTTCTTTTTACGTTATCGATATCGGCTTCCAACATAGTTTTGAGTCTATTATTAATCCGAGAAACTTGGTTTCATTCGCTATTTCTATCTCAATTGAGTTTACCATAATTTTAGCTTGGTGTTTGATTGGTCTTGTGCCAAAACAATTAGCTTCGATTTTTCAGGTTAAGTGACAATTTATTTCTGTCAAACCAGTTTTTAATTTGTTTAATTCGTTTTCTACGGTTGTCAGGAGCTGTTTCAGATTTATTCCAGAGCAGTAGAAAGTTGTATCATCAGCAAATAGGACACATTTAAATTGTTTTGTGACCTTGCAGATATCATTTATATATAGGATGAATAGTTTTGGACCAAGCACTGACCCTTGAGGAACTCCATGAGTGATTTTCAGTTGATTCGTTTTTTTATTATTGAGCTGCACATACTGATTTCTGTTTTCTAAATAACTTTTATCCATTTATACGCTATACCTCTAATGCCATATCTTTCTAGTTTTTCAATAATATACTGTGATCTATTGTGTCGAAAGCTTTTTTAGGTCTAGGAAAACCCCAACAGTAAATTCTTTGTTGTCTATATTAGTGGCTATTGCTTCCACCAACTCCATAACTGCCATTGAGGTGGTACGGTTTTCCCTGAAGCCATATTGATTCTCACTTAACAGCGCATGTTTTTGTATAAAGCTATCAAGTCTGCGAGAAAATAGTTTTTCTAATATTTTTGAAAATTGTGGTAGTAGTGATATTGGTCTATAGTTTGTAAACAGATGTCTTTCTCCACTTTTATAAATTGGAATAACTTTAGCAATTTTCATTTTTGATGGAAAGATACCAGCTTTGAATGACAGGTTGCATATGTGCGTGAAAGGTCGCACTACATATTCTATAATCTGTTTTATTATTGTCATATCAATATTAAAGCAATCAGTTGACTTTTTATTTTTAAAGGTTTTTACAATATTTAATACTTCTTCTTGTTTTACAGCAGTAAGGAACATCGTGGAGGAGTTCTTTTCTACGTATCTATCTATTTCAAACAAGTTTGTTGGGTCAGGAATTTGTTTTGCTAGGTTACTGCCGATGTTGACAAAGTACTCATTAAATTCAGTTGCTATTTCTGCAGTTTTTCCAGAATTGTGTTTTTGCCTTTGATAAAATACTCTGGATAATCCACTTTTTTAGGACTATTTCTGATTACTTGATTAAGTATTTTCCATATTTCTTGTGTATTACTTTTATTCTGCTCTAATAGTGCATGATAATGATCTCTTTTACTGGTTCTTATTATATTTACTAGTTTATTTTTATAGGTCTTATATTTCTTTTCTGCTTCTTCAGTTTTCAATTTTAAAAACAGTTTATATAAATTGTTTTTCTTTTTACATGCGTTTTCTATGCCTTTCGTTATCCACGGCTTGCTTGGGTCTTTATACTTTTTGGAGACTTTAGTTAATGGAAAATGTTTATCATTTAAGGAGATTATGGTCGACTGAAATACTTCAAACGCTGTATTTGGGTCTTCGTTTGAGTAGACCTCGGTCCAGTTTTGTTTTTCTAGGTCTTGTTTAAAAGCATCGATGGAGCGTTGGGTTCTTAGTCTTATTTCTGATATGTGAGTTGTTGACTTTGTTTTTCTATCAAAATAGTTATGTAAAACTGCAAAGACAGGTAGATGGTCACTTATATCATTAATGAGAAGTCCACTTTCCATTTTTGATCAATCTTATTTATAAATATGTTATCTATTAATGTGGCCGTTTCGACTGTTATTCTGCTAGGTTTCAGGATTACTGGGAAAAGGCTGTTGCTGTACATAGTATTTATAAAGTCAGATGTTTTTTTATGTCCATTTGGGTTTAATAAGTCAATGTTAAAGTCACCACACATTATTCGTGTTTTCTTATCGTTGTTGTAGCTGAGCATATCTGTTAGTATTTTATTGAATGTATCAATACATGATCCTGGTGTCCTATAGATGCAGCTTATGATGATATTTGATGCCTTTTATTATCTATTTCAATAGTTAGACATTCCATTAGGTTTTCTATTGTCTTTGTCAATCTCTCGATTTTACTGCATTTAAGTGCTTTGTCTACATATATTGCAACCCCTCCTTTTTGTTTTCCTATTAATTGCAAACATTTCATAACCTTCTATTTCCATTTCACTTATTTTATCATCGTCAAGCCAAGTTTCTGATATGGCAATTATTTTAAATTTATTGAATTTAGCCAGGTATTCTTTGATTTTTGTGAAGTTTTATAGAGACTTCTACTGTTTAAGTGTATTACTGAAAGTGCATTTTCCAATTTAATATTAGTATTGAATTGTTCATCCAGGTAATAATCGGAGTTTGTTACCCTTTGTTTGTTCTTGAAGAAGTTATTGTCCGGTCCAAATTGTTCTCGGGTCGAATGGCTTATAGTCAGTATCTTCAAAGGGTTGGAAGTCCATGTTTTTGGGATGTGAATTTCCTGCTCCCACGCGGTCGTCGCTGGCTCCTCGCGATCGTCGCTGGCTGCCTCATGATCGTTACTGGCTGCCTCGCGGTCGTCGCTTGCTCCTCGCGGTCGTCGCTTGCTCCTCGCGGTCGTCGCTGGCTCCTCGCGGTCCTCGCTGGCCCCTCGCGGTCGTCGTCGGCTCCCTCGCGGTCGTCGTCGGCTCCCTCGCGTCCTCGCTGGCCCCTCGCGGTCGTCGTCGGCTCCCTCGCGTCGTCGTCGGCTCCCTCGCGGTCGTCGTCGGCTCCTCGCTGTCGTCGCTGGCTCCCACGCGGTCATCGCTGGCTCCTCGCGGTCGTCGATGGTTCCCTCGCTGTCTTCGCTGGCTCTCTGGCTGTCATCGTTGGCTCCCTCGCTGTTTTGGGACAAATACTGAGAACGTGACAAACTGTATTACTGCACAAGGGTTAAGGTTGCCGATGGGGAAAGGCGAATGGAAAAGTCCAACGTTGTGTGCCAAGGGGATTGGCTTTGTTTTGGGGAACAGGTCACTTGCACCGAAAGCGACGTCATTTGACTGTGCATGTCTCATTGACGAGGAAGAAAAACAGGCTGCTACAGCATTTAAACAGCGTAATTCAGTGAACGGGGTTTCTCCACTGCTTGAGCGATATTGTCACTGCAACAAGATCTGTGCTTTCTGCAGAAAATGCGGATTAACTCATCTTTTTAGCAAACATCTTGAATAGTGACATTTGAGTGGTTAGCGCGTCGACCTCACAGTGCAGAGGTTCCGGGTTCAATTCCAGCTCTGTGGAGTTTGCATGTTCTCCCTGGGCCTGCGTGGGTTTTCTCCGGGTACTCCGGTTTCCTCCCACATTCTAAAAAACGTACATGGCGGGTTAATGGGACACTCTAAATTGTCCCTAGGTGTGATTGTGAGTGCGGATGGTTGTTTGTTTCTGTGTGCCCTGCGATTGGCTGGCAACCAGTTCAGGGTGTACTCCGACTCCTGCCCGGAGACAGCTGGGATAGGCTCCAGCACCCCCAGCGACCCTTGTGAGGATAATCAGATGAGAAAATGGATGGATGAATGTTAAATACTCAAAGATTTCAATGCCGAAAACGTTCACCAAATTTCATAGACTTGACAAGTTATTGTAATTTTTAGTATCAAAAGAAGAGTTGAATTTAGTTTACAGACTTTTAAGTGTTCCTATATCCTAAACTGTTGCTGCCGAGTTCTCAAAGATTTCAGTGCCTTCATTGTAAATGAGACTTCTTTAATGTAATTATTTATTAGAGTGTGATTTATTACCCAAATTGTCAAGGAGTGCGTTATTCTGTCAATCAATAATAACCGTTGAACCCCTAGTATGGGCTACTGTGCATCCAGATAGAGCACCGAGAGGTAGCTAATGCATCGTCTCGGGCACACAAAACCAGGAATAAAAGTGGTGGTGAATAAGATTGTGAAAAGAAACAACTGGCTTTGATTAACCACACACGAGTGGCAGAAGCAGAGAGCTCTCACAACAAACGGAGTGGCAGCTTACATAAGAGAGATGGATTCTTTTTTTTTCTTTTTTTTTCCACCGTCGGCATAGAGCCTCGCACGGAAAAAATCCATACGCTCGATAAACAGCATGACAGCCGAGCAAAGTTCATTTTCGGCACTCGAAAAGTTGAGAGCGCTGAGCTTTGCAAATGGCGTCGCAGTAAGTGTGATGCAGCGCACGTCTACAAGTAGGGCCCCAACTGGAGAGATTTTGGAGGGGTTGGGGGGGCGGTTCTAATATTTGGCAGAATAAAATTCTGATAACGTCTTAATTGGCCGATAGACTTTACAAATGAAAAGTTAATAACATCTTTTTCAGACCCTTAATGCTTACAAGATTAAATATGTGAATCACAGGAAGAACATTTGACTGTTTTGCAATACTTCATCCTTTAGTATTTGTTAAACTTCACAACACAGAGTCAAATCTGTAAACATCAGCCAATTTTTGTGGGATGCTTTAAATGTCATTATCTTTGTCTTATGTTGTAATGCGTGTGGGGGTGGGGGTTGAGGGGGCAATGCATTTTGTAAAGGGGCCACGTGAGAAACTGGAACGCTCACTGAGCGCCAAACCAACATACTAAGCTCAACTTTTAGAGTTTGTATTTAGAAAATCCAGATTGCCTTGTTTCACTAAACTGTATACTGTATGTATACAGTTCTCCTCAAGGATGTGTACTGAGCCCCCTGTTGTTCACTCTCTACACAATTGACTGCTCTCCGACCCATCTCTCAAATTCCATAATTAGGTTTGCGGATGATACGACCGTGGTCGGACTCATCTCAGGGGGAAATGAGTCCGACTATTACAGATAGTTACAGATCACACAAAAGCCGAACAAGCAGATTCAGAGACAGTTTTTTCCCAGAGCTATTACTGCAATAAACAATCACAGAATATAATCAAACTACTGCATCTAAACCCATACTCACCTACCTCACTTAGGCAATAATGAGCAATATATGAGCCAGTCATTTCAAGTGAAATATGTGTCCTGCGTGCGAGAAAAGCCTCAGTCCACACTACCACTACTGTTGCTGTTGTTGTGTGTTGTTTGAATATTGTATTTATAAAACCGTCATTTTATTTATTTATTGATTTTATTCTATTTTATTCTTTTTTTATTTATAAAATGCACTAAGGAGTAGCACCCAAATTTCGTTGTATGCTATACAATGACAATAAAGGCGATTCTGATTCTGATTCTTCCTAGTCAGGAGTCTCAAATACACCAGTCGATTGGTCGGGCCCTATTCGACAACTGGAGACGTAGTGAACTGTGCCCCCCTCTCCTCCCAAAAAGAAGGGATACGTCGTACCGTGAGTTAGCTGTACCCTCCCACCCTTGCTAGCCAAATGTATATCACCTTATCACCTGTCACCCTCAGAGTGTACCCACGTTGTATCCAGTTAAACATTTGCTTGTACAAGTGCTTGCAGACCAGAAACAACACAAAAAGAAACAAAAAAGAAAACATTTTACTGTGGTGTCAAGCACCGGAGCTCATTAAGGAAGACCAAACAAAAACACCCCCAGAGAGAGGAAAGAAAGGAACAAGCAACAAAAACTTGCGCTGATTTGGGGATGGTATTAGCCTCTCATTATTTGCCAAACCACTGTGAGGCTTATGTCTAATTTTAGAAGCAGGCCGCGTTACAAAGAGAACAATCAACTGTTGTGTAAACACCAGAAACAACACCAGGTTAGGTGTGGGAAAGCATTGAGATCATTCACATCTGCATATATTTTTTTTTTACTTTTCCTTTTGGTTTCAGTCTTTATTTCATTCTTTTAATATGGAATGAGGGGAAAAACAGTATAATATGAATACAAAGTTTCTCCAGTCGAGAATGAAATGGAGTGGAAAGAAGACAAGTCTTATTTCATCTGCTCCTTTTTTCCCCCCAGAATGAAGATTAAAATATGTCATTTAAAAACCGCGACCAACAACAAAATAAAATAAGCATAATAACTAGAGAGAAAGAGAGTGAGAGAGAGAGAGAGAGAGAGAGAGAGAGAGATGTGTATATACGTGTGTACGTGTGTGTGTGTGTACATGTGTGTGTGTGTGTGTGTGTAAATTTAAAAATACATTGAGCTCATTCACATCTGCATGTACTGTACTATTATACTCATGTGTAGTTGCCATATGTCAACTATTTATTCATAATTTTTAATTTTTGTTCTACTTGCCATGCTGTTGACTATTCCTACTAGTGTTCATAACTACATACAAACTAAACAATGCTGGGTTGTTTTCCCAATCCAATTTGGGTGAGCTGAAGAGCTGAAGCCGGTTACAATATTGGATTCATTTTTTTTTAAGAACTGAAGTTCAAGTAAATTTCATGTCACATTCTTAGACAACTGGTATGACCAAATTTAGTTACAACCCTAATCACGTTACAAATTCAACTTCTAAGTCAAAGCATAATATATTTATTCTGAACTCGCAACTCAACTGCATTTATAAAGCACTTTAAAGCAACCACGGCTGTATACAAAGTGCTGTACATGGAACAAAAATACATCAATACAACAACAAACGATAAAATGCTAAATTAAGGATGACGACAGTAAAAACCACAAAACAGTCAAACTAAAAAATCAAGCCTCATGCTGAGTCAAATTCCCAAAAATAAAAATTACTTTGAAGATGAGTTTTAAAGATGGGCATCGCGAGAGGGCTTGCCTAATGTTTAGCAGGAGGTCGTTGCAAAGACTGGGACTGGCAATGGAAAAGGTTGATCCCCTCTGAGTCTTCGCTTCCTCCTCTAATGGTTTATACAACCCCAGCAGCAGGCTCGGGTCAATTCGTGGAGCCCAGAACTCAAAGCAAACATGGTGATACAGCATTTAGCCAAGTTTTCAAATCGAGGTTAAAAATTAGTTGTTTTTTTTCACATAGCTATAATGTGGGTCTTTCAGAGCATTTCTCGAATTAATGTGTTCTTTTAATTAACGACTTGCCATTTCTCCACTTTGCTTTCAAATGCCTTACATTTTTTTGTGTGTCTTACATTTGCATTTAAATGTTGAATTTTGCCTGAAAATGTTGCCTTTAAATGTTGTTTTTGTAACTACAGTAATGTGCCGTACCTTGCGTCTGAAATGTGCTATACAAATAAAGTTGCAATGCCAGAATGGTATTTACAGTCCAGAGCGTATAGTACCACATTGATTCATGTCTGGTTACAACAGACCGTGCTCTCTATCTGCCGAGTCTCACTGCCTGATGTTGTAAACACATACGTCGATATATATATATATATATATATATATATATATATATATATATATATATATATATATATATATATATATATATATATATATATATTCCCCCTACATGGATGGACGATGAACTGATACATAATATTCCCCTTATGGATGAAACATAACATGTTTTGAGTTCACTGGTTGATGGTACAAGAGCATCTTGTTCGATTCAAAACACAGGGCCATTTGAGAGTCAGCACATCATGTTTCCTCCCAAATACATTTAGCTGTCATCTGCGATGTAAACAATGTGACTTTGACTTTCCCCCTTCCATTAGCTTTATTGCCTCTCGTGTGTGTGTGTGTGTGTGTGTGTGTGTGTGTGTGTGTGTGTGTGTGTGTGTGTGTGTGTGTGTGCGCGCAATGACTCAAGTATGAGAAATAATCAATAGGCTCCCGGTCGGCCCCGTTGTGCTTGGTCTGCACACTCCCGATCAGGCTGACAAAGATGGATTGGAGCGCCACGTCCAAAAGTAATTAAGATGGTCTGTCGTCATGCGGATGAAATCAGGAGCATGACGTCCCCGAGCCAGGCAGCACAAAACCTGTTTCAGGGGGGGAATATTATGGGAAAGTCACTTCTTAATGGTTTGTAACGGGGGTGGCTCCGTTTCTGATTGGGGTTATGTTACCTACAGCGGTGACATATCCGGGGTTTTTTTTTTGGGGGGGGGGGGGTCTTTTTATCCAAGTCTCAGCACGCCATCAAATTCTGGGAATTTTTGAGGTTGGATTTTTTTCCATGGGAAACGGGAATAAACCTTGAATCCACAAAACTGAAGGGCGTTGCTTTAATAGGGAGCTTAAATATACTTATTGGACATTGATTTTAGCATAATTCTTACTAAAACAAACACATTTAAAGAAATGTTCCACCCCTTTGAAACCCTGTGCAGTATCGTGTCCCCCCCACCCCCGCCCCAAGCCCCAGAAATAAAAATATGCAGGTCCCTGGAGACGGCCACAGCTTCTCAGTGAACACCAGTACGAATACTGTTTGTTTGGCCGCACAGAATGTAGAATATATGCCAGTGAGTATTGTTATATGATGTGTTTCAATGTTTTACACCATTGTTTGTGTTCAATTATCCATGGTGTTTTGCACTGTTAGTTAGCATTAAGCTAAATGGACTTGACTATGTTAAAGCTATGTGGTCGCTTTAAAGACAGACGGATGTCCAAAAAATGTATACAATAATAATAATCTGAACGACAACTTATATCTTGAAAAGCTTTTTAGTCGGGCCAATGGTATTTCAACGCATCACTGTAGTTCAGTCTTGGAGTGGCTGCCGTTCAGATTTTGGTTGAATTGTGACATTTCAGTGACGTGATGAAGTGCTGCATCAATGATTGAAAAGCACATCTTTCAGTAGAGGGCAAGCATTGGCTCATTAGCTTATGAGAGCATTGACCTCTAAAACTGTCTGGTTTCCACAAGGCCTGGGAAAACAAATGTCCCACGTCGTCATGGTAACATACACCCTCACATTTTCACAACTCGCAGTAGAGGGTGAGCAGAGCATTGGACATGGATGGACGATTGAGACTCTTGAAGAAGCATGAGGAGAATTTGCAAACTCCACACGTGAAGGCCAGAGTAAAGATTCAAACCCAGATCCTCAGAACTGTGAGGCAGATTTGCTAAACACTAGCACAATGTCCTATGGAGGATAAAACACCCATCATGAATGTATCTTAACATATGGGAAGCATAAAGAAACCATTAGACATAAGCAAGGACAAAATATTCTGACGACGCACATCGAGAGGCAGCCAAAGGTCTCGCAATTGCTCTTTTTGGTCACTTAATCTTGTTAAGATAAAGATTAAAGGTCATGTGACTGCATGGGAGAGAGCTGGTCTCGCATCTTGTTTATCTGCGCAAGTAAGATAAGTTGCACTTGCCATTAATCGTGTCTCGGAGCAATGGAGTCCGATGAGTGCAGTACTTGGGTGTTACCAGCAGAGGCGCTGTTGAGTAAGTATCAACAAGAACGGAACACAACACGGCGTCAAGTTGAGCTCCAGCAACGCAACAGCACAACTCCTCCACTAAATTTGACACTGCCATAGAAACAGCAGTTCAGAACTTTCAAATGGATTCAGACATGAATGCCAATTTTCATTGAATGTGATGTCACAGAAACTTTTACAATGAACCCTCGCTAAATCGTACTTTTTTGCAGGGTGTATTGCAGATGTTTTACAGTATACAGGACTGGCAAGTCCAAATTTAGAGATGTACCTTTAGTGTCTTACCACATCGGGCTGCAACATGCCACGCAGCACTGTACGACATAATGGTAGCGCAAGAAGGAGAGGCAAAGTAGAACCCCAACAAAACACCAGTAATTGACATTACCCTCATAAAGCAGAGAAAAATGTGGCCGGACCCAACTCCTGAGCAACCTTTGCTTAAGGAAAGGTAATAATGTTACACATGATACTTTAGGGCAGAAATATTTAAAGAAGCCACCGACAAGCCACCGACAAAGTTGAAACAAGTCTACACAAAGATGGTTGAGAGTTTTAGACTAAAGATAATACCAACCAATAATAAACCAACCAAAACCAACCATACCTTCAATTCAAATAAGTTGATGCGTTTCAAAGCTGTTTTCTAATCCAACTGATACACTTTGATTTCGCGATGTGAGGACATCACTTTTGGCTCGGGGGTTATCAGCATTTTCTAACATAGCGTCATATGATCAGTAATGAAAAATCTTTCCAGTCGGCGCCTCACGTAGCAGTTGGTCCGCTAACAATGCACAAACAAAAGATTATCGCCGCAATATTGCTTTTACATTATTGCATTTGGAATTTTCTAACTGGAATTATTGCTGGACTTTTTTCAACCCTTGTTTCATTTCTGAGTGGACTGTTCAAATAACATTTGAGAAACATTAGAGTGCAGGGAGAAGGAGGAGAAAGGAATAGTAATGCGGATGGACGCATCTATTCTAATGTTGTCGCTGTATTTTGCCACGTCCCGCAGCGTAAGGGAATGACGTTTCATTTCATGCGCATAAATGCATCAGCAAACAGTACTCCAGCTGGAGAGATGTTAAGGAAAAAAAAAAACAATACCTGTCCCTCGAATTTCAGCCAAGATATAAATCAGGGCCACAAAGTGATTTCCATTTTCCATTTTTATTCTTATCGGAGAGTGACAGTTTCGGCACATAATGGGAGATGTAAAGGTTTATCTGTGACAGCTAACTTTTTTAAGGAGACCCACTATTAACAGTGAACATAAAACAGCTAACATGAACATAATGGCTCCGCAAATTGGTCTTAAAATAGCAGTTAGACAGACAGTGAATCATTCTTCAAATGAGAGAGTTTAATGCCCCTCCCACTTAAAAGATTCCTGTCGAGTAAAACAGAAAACATTTTTTTTTTAATTACAATATGCATCGGGTATTTAAAACAACCACAACTTCACCCTAAAGTCTGCTAGCTTGATTTTTGCCACATTTACTGCATGAATTCAATGCACTTTGTGGGTGTGCCTCCGTCACTAGGAGGCAGTATAATAATAATAATAATACATTTTATTTATAAGCGCCTTTACAAACACACACACACACACACACACACACACACACACACACACACACACACACACACACACACACACACACACACCTAAAAGCCTTCCATTTTCTTAAAAGGTCATAGCGCCTTAATATCCGATGCGCCTTGTGCATGGTTATTACGGTAATATGTCGGCCCCAATATTGCTTACAATGCAGAGTTCAAACTGAAGGCGATCGGTTTCGCAGTTGAACACGGAAATAGAGCAGCGGCAAGAGAGTTCAACGTTAACAAGTCAATGTTATAACTTGCTGTTGGTTAAGTGAACTGTGTTGCTGATTTATTAAATACGTTTTACTGATATCTGATCGTCGCTATATAAATCAGAGTGTAGTATAGTGTTCTGTTGGCATTTCCTTGAGCGTAGCTACATCTAGTGGATGCATTGTAGATTGCGTCTTATAATGCGGTGCATACAATATATGAAAAAAATTACAAAATAGGCCATTCAGTGAAGGTGCGCGATGCATAATCCAGCGCGCCTTTTAGTGTGGAAAATACGGTATATCACTTTTGGCACGCACTGACTGAGTGCTCTTTTTTTTCTTCTTTTTTTTAAATCAGGCTGAGATGTGCCAAAACAAGCCAAACGCCATTACAGTACAGTGGACACATTAGACAGAACCACACTGGCCACACATCATCAAAATGTGATAAAAAGGTAGCAACATTTAATAATGGAATTCTCTTTCAAAGATCGACTTCTCCCTCTCGCTCAGTCTCCACACAGTTCAAGTCCAAGAGTCTCAAACGTTGGGCTAAAGGATTTAGAAAAATTATCTAATTGTATTTTGTAGGTGGTAGGGGGCTGGAAGTGTTGTTGTTGTTGGTGTTTTTTATACTCAATATTGCGATTGTGATTTAATATGTGATTTTTTTTCAAGGTCCTCTTCACATGTATTTTTTTTAACAAACACAATTAATAAACTAATCAGATTCTGAATTACAATAAACAGACTACTGGTATACATAAATGTTCTGGTTTTATAGGTTAGGCTTAAGCTAAAATAAAGGCAAATTAACCATTATTAATATTGAAAGACAGTTAATCTAGTTGTATTAGAGCTGTAAATTTACAAGATAATTTGACTTTTTTTTTTTAGCGTTCGCTCCAACTTCACAAAATTCCATGAAACAAGTCTGGCATAAGCATACTGTAGGTCAGAAAGTCAAAAGCTAGACGACAAGAACAATGCAAAAAAAATGGTCTTATCACTTGAACTTTTCATGTTTCATGAAATAATATGTTAATATGTGGTCTACACTTCTTAAGCACTGAATTTAACTAGACTATATACAGTACTGTATAGGTATTCCTCTGCATTGCCATGTCGATTTGAATTTGATTTAGTGTTCAGCCCGACTCAAAAGCCATCATTCTAATTCATGCCAAGTGACTGGAACGCAAAGGTTCCGAGGAATTAAGTGATAGCCTGTGCCAGAAACATTTACGACTGTGAGTGTGGGAAAAAAAAAAAGAAAAAAAGAAAAAGAGTGCGAGAGAGCAAGGTCAGAGCGACTCGAACATTCATTTGGACAGAAGCGATGATGCGTATTGGTTTTAGTTGGGTATAAAATAAAGTGAGTAAGAGAGTAAGCAAAGCGGAAAATGCTTATAAGAAGCAATAAAGGGACAATAAAAGCAGAATGCAAAACGCAGGATGATAATTTTCAATAGCGCTAGACATTGGTTAAAAATCAAATCAATCGTGAATATGTTTTCATGATTTAAATAATGTTTCATATCCAGCAAAATAAACCTACCTGGAAGAGTTAGGTGTGGTTTTCCAACATAGATATACAGTACAGTGGTTCCCCTTGAGATTTGGGTCAAACTTGTTCCATGACCACACTCTTTAAAACACTTGTACAGTATCTCAAATCATCTTTGCCCATTGAATTGAATGGAAATGCAATTAATCTGTTCCAGCCCCCCTAACACCACCACCCAAAATAATTGCAGTTTAAAACAGACATGCAGGATAGTAGTTCTTCTCTTCTTCTACAACTAACCCAAGTGACTCAGGAAGAGCCTGCAATATTGATGTCTTTGTCTAGTATAAAGAATACATGCGTTGGAGAATTGTTGTATTACCTGTCTACATGTGTCGATGCTAACCAGTAGCAGTCAATGGCGTTTTGCATTGTTTATTAGCTCAGCTCAAGTATGATACTCATTGTTAAACTTATTCTGACAGTAAACCTTAACTGGGGGTGGCTATAAACAGATTGAAGCCTCTGTTTTGAAGAGCCATTCATTAGGCGTAGAAAAAAAAGTAGTGTGTTTCCGGTAACATGAAATTTCAGCATAGGGTCGGTAGGTCGGACAAAGTTTTTTTTTTTTTAATCTTTTTTTCTCCCTCCCTCCCCCATCAAAAACGTAAACAAAATAACCATAAAACATAAACAAAGAGGGGAAGCTCAATTTTGATCGACATCATAAAATGTGTCCGTTTATTTATACGCGAATTCTACTCTAGCTCCGTTGCTTTGCAAGAAAATGATCTGTGACCCTGTCATACCAACAAGGCGTCTTTTCCCCGTACTTAATTAGTGTCCTACAACTATAGGAACTACAATAAAACCCACCAGAAATAAAAGATTAATTTTTCGCTAGTTGTTTACAACAAAGAGTGTCGCTAAAATGATTAGGAGAAGTCTCCAGCTCAACTCGGAACAGAATGCGAGTTGAAAAAAATGCTCGCACAGATGCCTACACTAAAAGTTCGGTGATTGGCTCATTTCAATGTTAATCACTAAAAGCTCGGTGATTGGCTCATTTCAATGTCAATCGAACTGGCACACAGGCATCCAATCTGATGCAGAAAAGCCTGGCGTCCGGTACCCTCCCACTGCCATCCAGTCCCAGAGACGCCGAACTCCGTGGGCGGGACAAAAACCAGTTTGTATCCAATGACTCGTCTCCGTTCAACGTATTGGGACAACCTACCCTGAACTCACTACCGTTTAAAGCACAGCGAAGCTGCGGCGTGAAGGAAAGGGACTCGCGTCGTACGTCGTAACCAGTAATAAGAAGAAGCTGATTCGAGGCAAAAGTTGAGCACGTTGTAGCGTATATTTAGTCAATGACATGTACACACAATTACATTTACATTCATATATTTCATCACTTATTCTTTGACATTTTAGGGGAAGCCAAGCTTCCCTTGCAGTCCGAGAGCAATCGCCACTGATTGAAACCCCCGCTCGGCGGCGAGCGAGTTGGGTACCCAGCGGCTGGGTGTTAGAGCCTCTGCGTCCCGCGACCTAGACGGCCCGTGGTGGTCGTGGCCCGGCCTGGACTAGGGTGCCGTAAGACTAAGGCGGACGGGGTCGGCGTCGCTCGCGGGGTGGCGGCGCGCCGACGGGCGCCTGACCGGGTAGTGACGGGGACGGGCGGACGCGGAGGTGGCACGGCGCACCGACCGACCGCGCCCGACACCGTCCCCTCCCCGCGATGCCTCCGCCGCCGTCGTCCCCGCCGCCGCCTATTTGGGTTCGCTCGCTCCGGCTCGCGCGCCGCCGCCGCCTCGCGGGGTCGGGCGGGGGCGGGCGCTGGGTGTTCGTGGCGGGGGGTAGAGTAGACGACCGGCCAACGACCGGCCAACGACCGGCCAACGACCGGCGCGCCGTACCACAACCCCCGCCCGTCCCACCGTCACGCCCGCCCCGCCTCTCCCGCGGCCGACTTGAGCGGCGCCGCCGCCTCGCCTCGTTGAATCTTTTCGATACAGCAGTGGATGCTATTTTCTTAATATTATGGTGCGAGCATGCGACTGCAACACACAAAACGCGGTTTAAACTGTTATCGGAGATCGTGGCCGCCGCCACGATTCAATGTTGTTGACAGACGACAGGGCAAACGACGCAACGTGAATATCGCGAGAGTTTGCACCAATGTAAACGCTCTAAATTCATTTTTCCTTTTGTTATTTATAATTTTGTCTGTGGTTTTATTGTTCTTGTTTTCATTGTAAAGCGTCCTTAAGTGTTTTGAAAGGCTATTATTACACAAAAATGTAGAAGGTTTGAAAAAAATGCCGACCGTAAAGTTTTTCTTTGAGGTAGAAATTCTCGGTCGGTCGGGTTACCGGAAACACACTACTTTTTTTTCTACGCCTTATCTGCCTTACTGCTGCTCGTTGTGAAAAGATACAGAAATCAAATTATGCTTGCAGTCGAAGAGAAAAAAAAAGAACGAAATCAGCGAAACTCTTAAATCTGACAACAATTACAACTTTCCTGTTTTCGCCAGGGCTTTGGCTATATCTTAAGTGTGTGACAGAAAAAGCACAAAAATAAGCAAATAACTGAGAATATGTGAGTTTTTCCAGTGAATAGATGAAGATAAGCTCTAGTGAAAATGCCAAAAGGTGAATCTGACCTGATCTGACCTACAACAAGGATGGGCAATTGGCAGCCTGGGGGGCACATGCCCATGTTGGAATGGCCTTGTTCAACAGTTAACCTTTTGAGCGTTAAAATATATTAAGATACTGTTTTGTCCATTGGTTCAAGAAAAAATATATATAAGCCCATATTTAGTTTTTATCTAAAATGGCCTTTTCGTAATACACCTGGTTAACAATTGTGCGGTCTTGTCAATTCCTCCATCGTTTAAGCCGCAGTCCTACAAAATCCCCAAAATTGCAGCACTTTCGAATTACGCCCGAGCGCTGACAACCCGTCATCTAGACGAAGCAGTGACTTTGGCGTGACACAAGTGGCAGCCCGAGATTGAGACGCCTGCGAATGTTCCACGTGAACCGCCCATTCGCACAACCAGAGCGAGTGTGATTGCAGCCTAGACCGCAGCGCCGCAGACTGAGATGCGTCCATCTGGAAAGCGCAGAAATCGTTCTTTAAAATAACCGCACAAGCCGCAATCCAATCTCGTGTTGAAAAAAGGAAAAGGCCAAGATGAGCTTGGTGTCACAACAAAGAGAAAATAGTAGTGTGGGCCGCCTTTAATGGCGGCTTGTGATTGCTCCATCAGCCATACTAATGTGCCCTGTATGTCCCATTCCAAATCCGACGGCGGCATTTCCAGTTTTCCCTCTCGTTTGTTAGCGTTGTAGCGAGCGCAGCCAATCGGGTGAGAGCAAGAGGGAAAACAATGCGGTATTGATGCCCGTCCTGCTCATTAACACGGCATAGCTATGAATGGAGTCTTGTGTCTCCACCGCTGTTCGATGGCCCTGTCATCTTCTCTGTTTGTGCTAATTGACTGCTTTCAACATTCCAAACGTAGCATGTTGGAAAGAAATTTCCCAAGGTTTTAACTTTCCCCCGTTCCATTTCATTTGTGTATGGCATTATTCAGAGTTGACTGCGGCACTTGTCGGACGTTGCAGGAAGTAAAAGTGGTTTTACATTCAAGGATTTATTTTCCTCGCGCCGCACATGCCCATGGAACTCTTTTTGTTACAAGCTGTCAAACTACCATCGCCAACCTGAAAACCTCATACTTGCTTTGAGTGGTGAGAGACCTTTGCAGCCCTGATCAATTCTATTGAATTTTTCCACGCGAGTACAGACACGCTTTGGTGTTAATCAGTGATTCTCAACCAGTGGGCGGTCATCTGGTGTTCTGAGGGGATTTTTTTTTACTTCATTGGTGCAAAAATTGTTTATTATACTACCTATGCCAGAAACGTATCGTGACAGGCAGAACAAATAAATGTTCTTTTTTTGTTGTTGTTGAAGTTGTCAGAGTCAAAAGACAAAGTCAACGTGTTAACAAATGAACAACTCGAACCCAAGTCGATAAACTGTCTTCCATATAAATTCATGGTTCGTTTGCTTTTACTCTAACCAAGCCTAACCTTTATTTATAATAAACCTGTTTACTGTAGTGCAGATTAATTTATTGCTCATGCTTAGTATACAAAAAAATACATATACTGTAGAGAGAAAAATAAAAAACAATCAGACTTGAAATCTCAATTGCAATATTGAAGGAGGGGAAAAAAATACTTGTTCAACGGCTAATTTTAATCAGAGACGGCTAGATGCATCCCCAAATGTATTTTTGAACCTGATTTCAAAAATCTATTTCCCGGTCCGTTTTTCGAGCAAATTAGTTGTTTTTTTTTGTTTTTTTTAATGTTCTCATTTTTTGGTTTTCAGTTTGACCAATAAAAGCTTGCGCAATCCAGACTTTAACATATGTGGTAATTTATAGCTATGCCATTTCTTCAGAAACTTCACCTGATATTAGTCTATAACATACTTTATATTATTTTTTCACATCATTATAAATATTATTATTATTGTTGTTGGCATTTCTTGTTAAGTCCTGATGCGCTAGAGAAAAAAAAATGAGGGCAGATTCAAAATAAGCACCCCAAAAAAAACAAAAACAACAAAATCTAGAAAAGTTTCCTTGCATCTCTGATTGAAAAATCTCAACAATCTGTTATTTTTCAAAATCAGTGAGACCTACATGGCTCACTAAAAACTGGGAAACACCCAGTGTGAACAGAAGGAGAGCTGAAAGAAGGAAAGGATCACAGCCACGTAAAGTGTGATGAGCACAAGGAAGTGGCCCAAATGACTCCTGACCTAATATCCAGTTACTTTTCGATGTGACGCTCCCTTCCAATAATAAGATTAGTTAGCAGCACATTAAGTTGAGCCATGCATTATCTCGCAATTAGTGGGGAGGGGGCTTATTAAGCCGTTTAATGTAAATTTAATGAGCAATATATTCAATTTCTTTAAATAGAAGAGCAGAGTATTGTTATAAATGATGTACTGGGGTGATCTAATGCACAGGGGCTCATACGCGGGCACCATCAACGGCCCATTAAATTCAGGATTATTATTATCCTCGCGTACGCTGCTGGAATAAGAGTCTTTTTATGAAGTCAAGTGTGTGAATTAGCCATGTGACGTCCAAAATAAAATGTGTCTTTTTTACCGTACATGGTTGCTCTGGTTCTGTGTGGCTTTGTCTACTCTACGGCATGACAAATCACTTGCTTTATTTATTTATGTATCTATCTATCTTCAATTAAAGGAGATAATTTTTCATGATTGACGTGTCTGCAAACATGTCTCGTTCCCCTTACCGCCGTCTTTCTCTCGCGCCAGGGAAATCAGCCTTTTTTGAGGAGGTTGGTGTGTCTCATGCAAATGAGCCAGTACTCACCACACCTCCACTAAAATAAATAACCAAATAAATAAATGAATTGAAAAACCTGTCAACAGCCATAATGACAATAAAAACATGGATTATGTTTTCACTCCTTTGTGTTTCGAACATTGCAGCTCTGGTTATCTTTGGCTTTTGAAATGGTAAGAATTGGATTGCTTGAAAAGGGCAGGTCTTCATCTAGTTCAGCTTCCCAGTCACGGACGGAGAAACCCGGTGTGGGACCAGCATGAAGTTGTTGGCTATTAGGTCGCAATCTAGCAACATTTTTCTCACAGACGCTTATTTGAAAATAGGTTTGCCGAATCACACACTTGATGGGTGGACAAGCACTCCAAATTATTCAGATACTCAAGCAATTAAAAACTCAATCTCTCATGGCTGTTTGAAAGACAGGATCGCATGTAAGAGCCATCTTTTAAGTATTCAAACCAGGCTGAAAAATATGTGTTGATTTGCAATTACCGGCAATTACTGAAAATAAAATCACAGGTCAAAAAAGAAAAAGAGACTTCAATCACATTTCTCAAATGACAGATAAGTCTCATTCCGCGTGCGCCCCTTTGACAACAACTCCTGTGACAGTGTGTTCTAATACGATCTAAGGGCCCCCGCCACCATCCCAACAAGTCAATCTGAGTGATCTCAGCCCTTGTATCATCACGGAGGGAGCAGAATAGAGGGACAGACATGGCCGATCACTCACTCACGCTGGCAAACTGTTGGCTGTCAGGCGGCGGCGGGCGGCTGACAGGCAGGGTGGGTGGAGCGCACTAACTGCATCGCAACTACCACAAACCACCACCCACCCCATCCGTAACAACTGTATGTTTCCTTTTATTTCTCTAGGATTAGGATTTATTTCTCTCAGCAGCACCCGCGGGTTTGGTGACAGCTCCACATTGATCCATTTCGCCATCGCTCAGGCCTGACAAATAGCTACAAAATGACAATAAGTGGACTACCTTTACCCACATGAAGCCATCGAATACAAAGACCCCCCCAAACCTTCACCACCACCAACCCTCCCAGGGGGAAGATGTGTCGTGTCGACTCATGATGAGCCCATGATTAGCAATTGTAATCTGGTATTAAGCACTCTTGTGCCAGTATGGGTCGCCCATAATCCAGTGTCAACATCAGTTTAAAGCAGTGGTGGGAAGAACGAGGGTACAAATAACTTGACTGTAATTAAGTAGATTTTTTTTCCACATACATTTTTGAGCACAAAAGTAGATAGCTCTAAAACAACATGCAAATTGTACACGAACATGACTTTTTTTCCCTTTCTCTGGATTTACAATGGTGCCTTGAGGAAAAAGGAAAAATTAAAACTTTATTTTTTTTCCAGAAAAAAAAACATTCTAGTGTATTGTACTTTGTAGAAAAAATACATTGATGGCAATTAATAAAATGAAAATATTGAAACAGTTTTTGCTACACTCGTTTCACTTCAATTCAATGGACGTTGTGCTGCTCTTCTAGTGTGTGCACCATAACCACCTGGGGGCAGTGTATTACCAATGGAGACACACAGGAAGATTATTAGATTGGAGGGCCCCACTGATGAATTGGCTCGGCCGATTTTAGCTTTGAAAAAATCTGCCAAAATGGCTTTTTTGTTGTTCTTACAGCCTAATGTGATGCACCCTGACACCACGTTGGTGACCCATGTTGTAGGACAAAATACTGTAATCAAATGTTCTGCCTGTAATTCATATATTTATTAATGAGAATGTTCGATTATTCATTATATGTTTGAAATTAATCATATAATTAATCAGTTATTGGATATTATTCTGCCAAATGCTCCAAAAAAATTCTGATCAGACGAGCCCACTTATATTGTCTGTCAAGGCTTTTGCTTGAATTGCTTTGCATTGCTTGAAGGTTAAAACACCACGGCATGCTATTTCTTAGCATGTCTATGATGTTTTGCATTGTTTGTTAGCATTAAGCTAAATGGACTTGTTTAAGGCAAAGGTGTGGCCGTTTTAAATACTCTATGTGCAATTGTTCTGTGTGAAATTGAACCAGTCGTGGCCATAAACAGCCTGAAGGGTGTTTTTGAGAAAAATTGTAGACAACAGCATGTGCCAAACTGCTGCTTGTAAAATTAGTTGACTATGTGTACCGACTTCTGTATAAACATAGTGTGAGCATTTTAGTCACCTCTGGCTTGAAGGTTGTCGTTTTTTTTGTCTGCATCCAGCTGGCGCTGAATGCAATATGAGTCCACCTACTGTGCGACACAACGCATACACAATACATTATTCCCTTTGACAATATGAGGTTCATTATATTAACGCCAAGATGGGGAGCGGAGGGTAAGAAAATTCCGAATGCGGTTCCACCCCAATTCAATGCATAATACAATCAACAACTGTGAAATACAAGCTTTACACGCAGCCAGCTGAAGGAAAACAATCGCAGTGAGACAACGGCGACGACGGCTATGCTTGCAGGACATGTCATAAGGAAGGGTGCTGTGTCCAACAACAATAACAACAACAACAACAAAAAATGCGCTCAACTGCAAATAGGTGACCTGAGGACCTGAGATTTTAACCGAGAACCGCAGAACTGAACCGCAAACCATTAAGCAGTGACAATCAATGTCATCAAGTGACAGTGGAGAAATTAAGTAAGAAGTGAGCAGGGCTGGACCAGTACGTATACATGAACGCAGACCACAATGCATAAGACATAATGTCTGTTAATAGCAGTTTTATTTTAGGTGTCTATTTGGAGAAGGCGTTAAATTATCTTAACTGGTGAGTAACTATATGTCAGAGTCTTCAGTTATGCAAACAGTCGCAAAAGACGCCACACTCATATAAATTAACATGATATTTAATACCGTGCATATAACACTATAATTCACCCGAGAGACTGGTTTTGGTAGTCCTGTTTTGGTTAGCAAAAGAGTACCACATGAACAATGGATTTAATGAAAAGAGATGATGACAGGTAAGAACATTTCTTTTCATGACAGGAAAAATGAGACATTTATTCTTCTGGGCGATGCCTCATGTTTCAGACTCCGCTGAAATTGTAAAAGATCCATGTAAGGTTCGACTATTTTTAATATTACATGCGGATGTCAACACTGCTTGGGCTTCAGTGTTGCTGTTTTGGTAAGCAAATGAGTTCAAACGGGCTCAGCAATTAACTCTTGAATGTCCGTTTGTGAACAATTGCATCAAAGAACAATGACCGTATTGGTACAGAACATAAGCTCATAATGAATTTGAATTTGTCCGAGACTGTTTACTTGTTTGGGTGCTGCTGTTTTGATGAGCAAAATGTTCAAAATATGCTCAGCCTTTACATCTTGATGTGTGTCAATAACAGTTTCTGAACTGGGATGACTTACTAAAAACGCCCCCTGTGCTTCATTTGGGCAAGCATTGGGATGTCATAGATATTGCTTTGAGGCGCGGTGATGATGCCGTTTTAACAAAAAAACAACAATAACAACAACAAAAAGAGAGCATACTGTATTGTGTTTGATCGCGTCCACGTTTAAGACACATGCACACGTTTTCCCGCGCCCGTGTGAACCTGTTGATGCGTTCACCGCACCTTTTCCAGCCAAAGAAGCCCCCCCACACACACACACATATACACACACACATACCATTCCATTTAGAAATGTACATGCTTGCCACATTTGCTCAAGCAAGGAAGTGAAAACAGCAGCAACAACAACAACACCAAACACACCGCTGTGTCGGATCGAACCCAGCAGCACGCTGACATTTTACCCGCAACACATGCGGCACCAGTGTCAGCAGGGATATCTCACCCACACAGACGCATGCAACTCTGTTGCAGGGAAACGACCAAACAGCCAGTCAAAGTGCACACAACGATTCATGCATTCGTGCACAGACATGTCCGTTAAACACACACAATTTGTGGAGGACACGGCGAGTGGAAACACAGCTGCAATGCGTGTTTTCCTGCCTGCGTGCACAGTTAAAGACAGTAGTGTTCCTGGATATTACAGGACGTTCAACTTGATTCAAACTGCGCTACTTTCTTGCTGCACCGACAATTGTGCGCTACTTTCCCCACATTTATGTGACACAACATCGCGTCGTAACAAATGACAACACACATAAAACCAACGCCGAATTGACGGCCGGGATGCAGTATGAATATTGACTGTCGTAATTCCTCCGTCGCGGACTCCAATCACGGCGTGAAAGGATGCAAACAAGAAAGACGCAAAAATGACGGAGGACTCTCGTGCGCCATCGCTGCGCGCGAACTTCTCCCAACACCCGCCCCCCTTTGCGCTCTTCCAAATCTCGCCCAAACACCCTTTTTTAAGAGACTGTGTCGCGCAATTACAAATGCATTATGACTTACCTTTGTGGAATAAGGCCATTGAAATCACGACAAGAGAGAGGGAGAGAGCGAGAGATCCGCTTGCCGTGCTCGCCATGTTGGACACCTGCTGGAGAGTGGCGGCGTTGGATCACCTAGAGAGGGCCATGGGATGGAAATGTGCACCCACTAGGAGAAGAGAGGGAGGGGAGAGAGGAGGGATCAAACGTTGAGTGTGCTATCATCAAGTATTCTGCATTATGTTGCAAATAGCAAGCAGGACTCTGCATGCATTGCTCACTTTTCAACACAATATTTTGTATGAAAAGCAAATTTCTTCATGCGGCGATCCACCATATAATGTTTACAGTATTTGTTACTATTGGAATATCCCAGAAAGTTCACATCACATTTTATACTTACACATTACACATTTCATTTTAATTTGGTAAAGTCTCGTGCATTCATGTGAGACTGATGGAATATAATTGGATTGACAGTAACACTTTTGGAACGGCATAGTAGTCGACTGCTTAGCACATCCGCCTCACAGTGAGAGAGGTCCAGCGTTTTGATTGTGGGCCTTCCTGCGTGGAGTTTGCATTTTCTACTGATGTGTGGGGTTTCTCCACGTACCCCGTTTTCCTCCCACACACCAAAAACATGCACGTGAGGTTGATTGGGCAATTTAAATTGTCCTTCGGTGTGGTCGTGAGCGCGAATGGTTGTTTGTCTATGTGTGCCCTGCGATTGGCTGGCAACCAGTTCAGGGTACACTCCGCCTACTCCCTGAAGACGGCTGGGAGAGGCTCCAGCACATCCATAACCTTCGTGAGAATAAGTGGCTCAGATCATGGATGGATGTAAAATTGTTGCCCTCAAAATGTAAATGTATAAAATAGACACTTTTGGACTGAAAAAGCTGCCCATACAAAGTTCATTTTTATAATTATGCAAGACAAGGCAGTCTTGCAGCGCACGCAGTTCGCTTCAGTGCTATATTTTGTCTGGAATGTATGTTTAAGGCTTATATTGACATCCATATAACGGGGGAGAGCAGGGCTTGAGGTTAGCTGCCCGCTAAACTAGCACACACACACACACACACACACACACACACACTACAAAATCTAACTTTTTTTTTTTATGACACATATATATATATATATATATATATATATATATATATATATATATATATATATATATATATATATATATATATATATATATATATATATACTGTACCTACATTATATAGGCTACATCGATACTGTACATATATGCATTTAATACCGACAGATAATTCTCCTATGCAACCCAAATTATCAAAGGTCTTTGAAACGTCTCTGAATATGATTCAGTGGGGCTCCACAAGCACAATAATGAATGTGCTATTGTCATAGCAAAACGTCCATTACAGTGTCACTCAAAAGTGAGCATGAGTATCAAAAATATTTGCATTGAGTGTCATTACATTGCAGACGTTTTCCTAATAAAGTGACTGGTGGCTATATAGTGAAAGACAAAGTGAAGCAAGAAGTGAAATGTGAACATGGAAATATTGAAAGAAAGAAATTATGATGTTTGAATGGCCCCAATCATGTTTAATGTTACCACAGACTGCCTCCTGTCCTTTACTGGAGTATTGCATTTAAGAACTGTACCTCATTGCTGTAATTCTACCATAAAGCAGAGGCCTGGATCGCAGCGGATATTCATGTATGTAGGATTGCAACAAACTCAAAGAATAATTAACACAATGTGTCTTCTTTTCATAAAAGTTAGCACACTGGCAATTGGAAATGTTAGGGGAGCGTGACGATCTCAACCCATCCAAACGCCACAAAAGGCCGCTAATTGCGCAATCTATTCGGCAGGCCCGTCGTGTCAGTCCTCATTCCATGGATGAGCAGATAGTATTTACAAGTTCACTGCTCGCTCGCTCTCTTCTCTCTTGCTCTCTCTCTTCATACAGATTGAATTGCGCACATCAAATTTATTTTAGATGTTATTATCTGTGACACCATGCCAGTTGCCGGTTCTGCCTGCCACTCAGACACTCAATGTCTCCACAAGGTGTTTTCAACATGACACGCACGCACACAGCCAAAAGTTGCAAAAGTACTCACACTTTATGTTTGAGTAGAAGTCTAGATAAAAAATGGTAAAAAGAATAAACGTTCAGGTAAAGTCGAAGGACTGATTCAACTCCTGTTCTGAAAGATCAGTTGTGAATTCATTTGAGAAAATCCCAAACGAAATATTTTCATGTCACAAATAATTAAACAAAATACATTAAATAAAGCGTGAAAAAATTACTTCTATTTTGTAAATTTGACAAAGTAATCATTTTCCCGAAGTGAGATCCTTGCGAATGACAAACCCGGAAGTATGACGTCACTTTAAACCAACAATAGCGTTGCTCTCTACTGAAAGTATACAAAGCCAGTCAGAAATTGATTCAGAAAGTGATGTTTTAAACTTATCTGGGGGATCCTGGTGTTTGAAGAGTTGGGAGGAAAAGGACGTTGTTGACAAGATGTATGTTGGATCATACACGTACGAGCCAGATGCCCAGGATACGGAAAATGTTCTGCCTGAACGGCCGGACATGGATTGGAGACGAGACCCATCGGGATTAGAATAACCTTTAAACTATGTCGGCTGCAGTTATTAGCCTAGCATTAATGTTTGAAATTCTATATATATATATATATATATATATATATATATATATATATATATATATATATATATATATATATATATATATATATATATATATATATATATATATATATACACACACACACACACATATAGATAGATATATAAACACACACACAAAATCCCTGTTACAAAATACATGTAGAATAGAGAATAGGAATCGAGTTCCTGGAGCCAGCAAGATAAATAATGGATAGGAATGGATCAGATGACTGAAGTGTTTTCATCTGGCTCCTCAGTGGTAATGGCCCACCACAGATGCTTTCACACATTCTATGTTTGAGTGAGTGTGTGCATTATGGGACCCAGGGTGGCTAAGTAGCCTGCTAAAGAGCAAAAGATGAGCATGAGTGGTGGGGAGATCGATCCCAATGTTGATAGTATTGATACCAATGTTGATATTGGCCAATACTCCTTCTGTATGCATCGTGCCCATTCATTAAAAAAAAAAAAAAAAAAAATCAATTTAAGCCAGGAGCGTAGCCTTAATTTTTTCTGTGGCGTTGCCAGGCTGGAGGGAAACGTGTAAAACAAATCTACTTCTCTCTCAAGGAATAATAACAATAATAATAATAATAATAATAATTAGCAGTAGTAGTAGTCGTAGTAGGAGTAATAGGAGTAGCAGTATTGATTGTTTGATTTATTGTGAATAAATATTTGTAAAATATGCCCATATGTATATTTTTTGTTATTATAAAAATGTATAAATGAGAATATTTTCATTTTTTAAATTATGTATTTTACATATTGTATATACTGTACATTAAAAACAAAATCTAGTTCATCTTCAAATGACCCAGTCCATGCATCTGTTTTAAGAACTCAATGTGGCCACTGTGCGCAAAAGATTAACCGTGCATGAAATGAATTTGACTGCCTTAAAGTTTCTCTGCCACCGTATGTCATGTACAGTACATGTGCTGTACATTCATTGGCCGAAATAAATAATGTGCCAAAAATGTCACAAAAATATTTTTCCTTCATATAATGGTGAAGCAGATTTTATAGAATGCCCTCCCTCTCACGATTTCCCATCTCAACCAGATTGGTGAATGATTCCAGGAAATGATATTCCAAAAATAACGCCATAGGCCATCAATTCTTGATGCCTTTGAGGTGCGAAACACGTTCACCGGTAGCAGGTGTGGTACCTGCTGACTGTGTGTGGGAGAACCCTCTGCTTAATGAGTTGCATATTTGTGACTACAAAGGCTTGCATTTTGTTTTTCTAACATTATGACTGTTTTATTTTACTATGAGTCTCCTACACACTTGTCAGTCAGGCAAGTCAGCGGCTGTAAACTGTGTGCATAATAAAAACTATTGTTGTAGTCCATCTACTGAGCATTACATTTTAGGACTTCCACTTTCAGGTCTCTTCAAGCCATTTGGTGCTTATCTGGACTGTTATCGACTTGTATTTGATTCAAGTGGTCCGTCTAATTTTATCAACTTTATAAATGATAGGGCAGTGGATCTCCGTTTCATAGTCACCACTTCAAAAAATAAAGTCAAGATCACCTGCTAATCAACATCACCAGTCCTCTTGAAACGTGGTTAATTTGCATTAAGTGTCACGAAATGTACGATGGAATAGTTTAGGCACACATTCAAGGAATTCATCTCTGATTTACAATTTGTTGTTGATTAGTATTATTGAATGTCAAATCTTCGTCAATCCTGCTTGATACACCTACAACCCTATATCCACACCTTGCTGCAATTGACTGATATAATAAATAGCACCTGGGGTCTATATGAGCATCATAACATTTGCAGCATTATTACATTGATTTTTAGTCCTCCAAGCAGTAGCTCCTCCCCAAAAACTCCCAGCAATCCCCAGAAACGTTTCATGGAGAAAAAAATATATATGAAAGAATCTGATCTAAGTAATGCTTAATTACTATACTGCCTTCCTTTAAAATGACATTTTGCTTATTTCACTCCTACTAAAAATACAACAAATTATATGTCCTATGTAAGAGAGACCCAAACAGGCAAAATTCTCACACAAGGTCTTTTTATTACCATATGGTAGCCCAGCTGCAATACACACTGGTATAAACCGCATCGATGAGGTAGATTGAGTCTAAATCTAAATAAAGTGGTGCCAGTTATGTCTGTCTACGCAATGCACATCACAGTAGCATTTCACCTGCAATACCCAGGTTACTAGATTACCATTTAGTTTTGTTTTTAATTAAAAAAACACACACACAACATATGCATTGCTTTACAACTCCTTTGTTTGTGTGGATGTACCTAATGTTGTGTGTCCATAAACACTTTGTCCAGCTTTTCTAAAAATAAGACAACACCCAGAGTGGTGAAAAAGAACTGAAATGGCCTGCCCTGCATTAACAGGCATATATTAGCAATTTTCTGACGTCTCACTGACAGCTGAGTGTCTATTCAGTTGTCGTGTATGAGGACATTTCTTCCTATTCCTCGAAACAGCATTAAGTTCCCTATGGAACAGAACACATTTGCATATTAATTAGAGGGATAAAAAGTATGTGCATAAACTAAGCTTTCATCTCCTAAAATCCAGATGAAAGGCACCCGTCAGGAGGCCACAATGTCTGGTCGTATCTGGGAAAAAGTCCTAAAACTTCCATATAAATATGATCTTAAAATTGATTTTAAGAACTTGATTTTAAAAATCTTTCTGTGTGATGAATACGCAAAAACGCAATAATCACGCAAACAAACTCTCAACTGTGGATCGTTCTTTACTGGTTAGTTGTAGACGACTTTTTTATGATAGGTTGTATATATTAGTTGCTCCATGTACAGCACTTTGTATGCAGCGATGGCTGTTTGAAAGTGCTATATAAACACAGTTGAGTTGAGATAACACCTCACAATAAAATAATAATGAGATGCAACGGCAATGCTCATGACGTCTCAATGGAGCCAACGTTTGATTGTGTCATTTTAAAATGAACGCAAACCTGTTGATTCTGAGTTTGGCTCACCCAAAAAAATTAAATCGGTCACGTTCATACACCGCAAAGTTCGGTTCAACCAAATTTTTTATCAGTCTGGGGACTTAACCTCAACATTTATGTTGCCATGTTTTTTTTCACATCATGTAGAAAAACACTGATCTAAAACTGTTGGAACAAATTACACAAAGCTTACAAATGGGCCGGTGCCGCTTACATGGGCATGATTTCATCCACCAATTTGCTGACTGAATTATTTAGCAACACAACAGTGTGTGAAAATGAAAGATTGCTTTTGTTTCCACAGTGACCTTAATTATAAAATAAACACATTCTGTGTGCACTGGCCTGGTATGTTGCTCCGAGTAAGGTTGATCAGGTCAGCAAGAATAAACAACAGTCAGCCCGATCAGAATACCACGACTGACTGAATTCCGCACATACTGTAGATACATAGACACAGTGCATAATTTGCTTGCCTACAGCACATAGATATCTAAATCTATATATGCAGCATATGCATATGTAAACATGGACACATACGGTTTATGCAGTACATAGATAGATTCGAGAGATTAGATAGATTAGAGGGAGAGAGGGTGCGATAGAAATAGCAAGAACAAAAGAGAGCAATAGATAGATAGATCGATCGATCGAGGTGTCTACAGATATTACAGTAAAAATCTCGCCTGTGTTTGTGTGTGATGCGTATTTGTTTTTATTTTGCATTAATTTTGTCTGATTTGTATTTTTTCCTTCGTGTAATGTACTTGAGCAAAGAAGTGTGCCACAATAAAATATGAAGCCAATTAAATAGGTAGTTTTACGTCAGATGGTTTATTAAATGGTGAAATATAATTCATATTTTTTTCAAAATGATTATCAATCTATGAATCAATATTTTTGTAACTGGATTTATGGAACAATTTACTTATTGAAGTATAATTTAACATACTTTATTCATATTGTATTTTATAATATAAGTTCAGATTTGCATTTGTCGATATTTGTAAAATAAATATGAACATGACAGATTTATGATTCAGATGTGATTTATACAATTGCATAATTGAATATACTGCACTACAATGGCAGTTGTCTTTGTATTTAATTTTGGCCTTAACAAAATGAAATGTGAGTTATGTGAGGTTCAAATAATAAAAGAACTGACGAAATGATGAATAATGATGATGACTACATTTCTGCATAAATTTTAATGTGATCAACAAATGGACAATTTAATAAATTATTTCAGATTGCGATGGCACGGTGGAAAAACTGGTTAGCACATCCGCCTCACAGCACAGACGTCCGGGGTTCAATTCAAGGTCCCGTCCTTCCTGTGTGGAGTTTGTATGTTCCACCCGTGCCTGCCTGGGTTTTCTCCGGGTGCTCCGGTTTCCACCCACATTCCAAAAACACGCACGGTAGGTTGATTGAACATTCCAAATTGTCTCTTGGTGTGATTGTGAGCGCGAATGGTTGTTGGTCAATGTGATTGGCTGGCATCCGAGCCAGTGTGTCCCCCACCTACTGCCCGAAGACAGCTTGGAAAGGCTCCAGCATGCCTGCGACCCTCGTGAGCATTAGCGCATTAGAACATGGATAATTCATGTTGCACTTTTCCATTTAAACTAAGTTGACATTTCAATTTGCCGCATAAACTAAAAAAAAAAACATTATAATTGGACCAAACCTCTCCCATTGCCTCATTACCACTACATCCGCAATAATAAACCTGTTGTTAGCTGAATACCTCTCATGTGTCATTAGTACCCAAATAAGACTGAACAAGAGGAGCAACACGCTGCAGGTGTTATGTGGCGCATGAATGTCGACTAATATCAGATATCTTTATTATAACATGAGCAGATGCCCAGTCCAGTCCAGCACCTGCCTATTCAACAGTCACACGCTTGTTCATTAAATCTGCCTTTTTTTCTGCTCCCCTTTCCCCCTGTCAGTCTCGGCCTGGCAATAACTCAGCTGAGAACACAAGCGATAGCAGCACCACGCCGGCCCTTTTCAATTAGTTTGTGAGATGAAAAAAATATATAATCCTCATCCTTCACGCCAGGATGCTTTCACAGATTATAAAAAGTGTGTATTAATCACAGAATTTATGAACAAGAAGCCGGCATAGCGCTGCCAGTCACATCTACAAGTGTGTGTATGTGTGGTGTGTCTGTGTGTGTGTGTGTGTGTGTGTGTGTGTGTGTGTGTGTGTGTGTGTGTGTGTGTGTGTGTGTGTGTGTGTGTGAGCTGCTCCTGAACCAGCAAGACAATTAAGGGTTATACTGTGTGCGTACATTACCCCCCCCATTGCCGTAAAAAGTACAAACTCTGAAATGTACTCACAGTCTAGTAAAGCCAAATCATTTGGATTGTCAGTTATTTGTAATTATTTACAATGCCTGTTTTGTGGGTACCAGACAGGCAGTGTGTGGCACATTATGATGCACAAAAAGAGAGGCCGGCCTGTTACGCAGGCTGAATCTGTACATCGAGCAAGAACAGAAAATAATTCCACCCACAAAGCTCTAACAATTAGTTTCCTCAGTTCCCAAACATGTACTGAATGTTGTTCAAAGAGAAGGTGATGTAACACAGTGGCTGCAGCCATAAAATGCTCAGTAAATGATTATTTGTTCAAAACAATTACCGGTAAGCTGATCAGTTTGAACATTAAATATCTTGTCTTTGTAGCATATTCAATTAAATATAGATTGAACGTGACTTGCAAATGACTGTAGTCTGTTTTCATTTATATCTAACACAACATCCCAACTTCACTGGAACTCGGTTTGAAATCAGAATGTCATGTGCAGACGAGTCGAGGTGCATAAAACATTATTGTCACGAAAAAAAAATCGGGTTTGCTTCCCTTTAAGTGACTTAGTAATCTGCTGTAATATGAATCATGTTTCACAGAGGATAAAGAATATATGCCTTTGACCGTGAGTATTGTTATATTACCTTTTTGTAATTAGTATTACAGCTCTTTGTTCTTGTTTTGGATTTTGATCAATTTATCATTTGTACTCAAGAAATGCAGTAAAAAGGTCAATGAATAATTATAAATACACAAACCGAAAGGTGTATAAATAGAAAAGTAAAGTACCATAATGGTAAAAGTATTTGATGATATGTAGACTTTTCTTCTTCTTTGTTTTGAAAACGATCAATTTATATTCTACACAATAAGGGGTAGGACTAGATAAGTTGTTTACTTCTTCCTACTCCTTTGAGCATACAACTGTGATGATGAGTGTTTTTTTTTCTTTTACATACTTTTAAATTTTCCTTTCATAAATGTTGCCTACCTTTTTGTCAATCTGTTACTGTGTGTAATATATATGCTCAATAAACAATAAACAAACAAAGAAAAACCTGTCTGCACGTGTTTGTGGTCAAATATCTGCTTAAAGCTTAACATAGTCACATGGAAGCTATTCATTAGCCTAACGATGAGATGTCCCATTTTATGTTAGCATCAAACTAGTGGACTTTGGGTTTGGGTGGTCCACAGTATACTGGAGTCGACCTCTTGAGGACCTCTCCTCTATACATGTCATGCAATGCAGTGTGAAACTAACATAATGTGTCTTTTTGGGCGAGAGGTTTAATTATGTTAAGCTAACGTGACGTTACAACGCACCACTGACGTGAAGGGAGACTAAATTGATGAGTTCTCATTTTAACTCGCGAAAATATAGCTGTGAAAGTCGTTTCGGTTGATTTTTTCCAACAATCCCCCCCCCCCTTCAAAAAAAGGCAATTTAATGGTTTAATGGGAGTAATCAATTTTCAAGAATTGTCACAATAATGAATTGCAAAGTCGCGATTGTTTTAACTGTCGAGGAACGCTGTGACGAATTCACACTATTGGATTGAAAGTTAATGGGCCAGGTGAGCGCGTGGAGACAGCCCAGCCGTCAAGACAGTTTAATTAATTAACCGGCCATACACATTTCTGCAATACTGCTACTTCTCTTGTCTTGAGAGATGGGGGAGAGGGTAAAATAAGGGGCATTTTACAGTGTGTCACGTATGGAATATTAGAGCAGAAGGACGCCACTGTCTTGCATTGTTTGCCATAAGAAAGGCTCACAACACCCAAGACAATACAATACAGACAATGTCAAAATGCATGCATCAGTTTAGATTTTTTTTTCCAGGTTGTTTGGTACAGAACATAAAGTATTTGGCTGGACTGGATGTTTAACTGCCACAGCTTCTGATGTCATGACAAGCGATATGATTTTGGCAATGCGCAAACTTGTTAACTAATTCAAAGGTCATCACAACAAAAAGAAGAACAACTTCCAGGGGCACTCGACCGCATTCTTCAGATCAACCGAAGCAATAATAAATGTGGCTAATGTCAGAGTTGGGGTTTTTTTCCCCCTTGGAAACAAACTGAAGTTATATGAAGTATAAAGTATTGATTGACATTCAAACAAACTGTATGACAATTGAGAGGTGCAATACAGTGTACATGCATACATACAAATACAGACACTCCCCGAGTTACGAACATCCGAGTTATGAACAAACGGTACATACGAACATTTTCACGGGTCTGTCGAAAAAAAAAAAAAAGTTAGATTTTGTATTGCGCGCTTTTTCCGAGTGCCGAACGGGCGGAGGAGGACGGCGGAGGTGACGTTCGAAGGCGGCGCGGGAGAGGCGTGGGGCGGGCGGTGACGGTGGAACGGGCGGGAGGCGTCCGCGCGCGTCGACGACCGTCGTCTACTTCCCCGCTGAAGCCGCTGCTAGTTTAGCGGGCAGCTAACCTCGAGCCCTGAAGAACGTGACGAAAAGCTCTCTCCCCGTTATATGGATGTCAATATAAGCCTTAAACATACATTCCAGACAAAATATGGCACTGAAGCAACTTACGAACGAATTCACCTTATGAACAATCGTCCGGAACGTAACTCGTTCGTAACCTGGGGAGCGTCTGTACCAGTAATTGAGCGTGGGGTAAATATAGTTTCAGTTTTTAAGGTCTATGACCACCATCAGGGGTGAACAGCTGAAAAATGGGGCCCAAAAACCCAAAGAACTTTTTTCTTTTTTTTTTTTACCCCACATGCGCAATGTTGCCCCTTCGCAAGTACGGTTCATCTTAAGTACCAGTTGCACGGCCATAAATGGTGGCCCCTTTAGACCTTAAAAATTAATTCTCATCTAAACGTGCATGTGTGACTAGTAAACTTGCTGATTTTTTAAAATTCTTGAATATTTGGTTTAATATTATGATTCTAAACACTGAACACACATTCTACTCTACTCTATAATTCTTATGTCACTATTATTGCGTTATTCCATTCATCCACCATCATATGAACTGCTTATTCAAAAAAGAAAAACAACTTGGAATAAGGTCTTATAACACTTATAACACTCTTTAACAAAACTTAACACTAAGATAAATCTTTAACAAAACTTAACACTAAGTTTTGTTAAATGTTTACATAATTAACACTTCGCAGTAAATTAGAATATGTCACTAACAGGGTGGTACTCTCTCACGGTCCATGTTTGAACAATCCACTGATAATTAAAATGATTTAAGTGCTGAAGAAAAAAAACAACTACACATGCAAGTACTTCTTGGCAATATGTTTTTGCAGCCGCAAAACATGGTGCTTCTCAGTGAATCATAGTTAAGGGCATTTCAAACTGCATAATGCAATGCTTACAATAATACCAAATACTTTATATTGCCAGTATCTTGGTTTTGATGCACACTTTGGTCTACTATTTTAATACTAGTCAATATGGGGGTACGTGGAGCGCTCAGTATATTTTTATGTAGTCGGCCACTTGGTCTGGAAAAAAAAAGTTTTAAAAGCCCCGCTGTTGGGGGACTCCATCACTCCGTTTAATGTGGTTACAACGCCCCTTCGTGTCAGAACTTGCACATTGCACGTCACCTGCACCTAGTCGTGGTACTCCATTTAACACGTGGTGGCAGCAGATACCAAAACATTGTAATTCCACGCAGTAATACCGTGCATAATAATACATGTAATAATAAAACTCGTTTTATGTGATCAATGGAAATGTTCTACAAAAAAAACAGTTTTAAAACAAAACTTTTCAGAATACGTTCATGTGTGGAGTATCCTTGAAAAATGTAAAATAGAAACTATTCTACTGCTACAACTATTAAAGTAAAAACGGCATCAAATACACTGTAATCAGAGACTGGATTTTGGGTTCTAGCCCAAGTTTTGAGGTTCACCCCAAAAATAATTAAATAAATAAATAACGTTAATGCGTTTTGAAAAGACAAATGAACATTTTGTAACAATTATGACATAAAAGTTATAACAATAAATATATTTTTCCAGATTTTTTTTTCAATAATCAAGAAAATCTCAATCTTGCAATAAAAAAAAAATCTTCACACGACTGTACAAGAAAAAATAATTTTAAATAGTTAAAATTTTTTTATCATTAAAACAAATGTAGTTCACCATTAAAAATTGTTTTTAATTATTTGTTTCTCTTAAAACTAACAAGTTACATTATTGTGTCATCAGTTGGCTCAGTCATTGCAATGACACTTTATGAACACAGGTAAATCTTTGTAGAATGGCCTGTGCATGTCTACTGGTGCATGAGTGGACACCATTAGATAATAATAATAATATAATATGCATATAGCAGAGCAAAAGTGTGCGTGAGCTTAGTCAGACTCCAGATGTGCGCCTACACAGATTGATATCGAGACTCCACAAAGATGCCCAGTGTGTGCGTGTGTATACTTCCTATTTCCTGTAGCACGTCGGACATTCACAACAATGGCTCCACTATGTGACAACACGCATTCAAAGCTAAATGATACAGGCAGGGCTCAGTCCAGATATGACCAAAAGGCAAGCACGGGAAATTTCCTACATAGCCAAGATTTCCAAAAGGCCCCAATGTCAATTCTTTGAATTGTCTGAATCTAAATTCACACGTTATGCAGATTTTGACTGCTCTCCCCCTCCCATCTTATGTAATGGGCTACAGTATTCCACTATCTTACTGCACATCCGCAGACTTGATTCAAGAAGACAGCTGCAAAATAAACTTGTTGGTGCAGTTGTGCGGAAAATGAAGCTTTCAACCTTTTCGTTGCAGTTACACCGTGTGTGTGTGTGTGTGTGTGTGTGTGTGTGTGTGTGTGTGTGTGTGTGTGTGTGTGTGTGTGTGTGTGTAACGGACAGCGGCAACAGAAACAGCCAGACGCTCTTGCTACTAGCGGCAGCACTGCTATTGGTATCAGTCGTCAGAGGGGATGCAGTGGAGAGCAGCACGTGTGATACTTCATCATGTCAGTGGTCCAAATTGTAAACTATATTTAACGTTGATAAATGTTCTTGTCAATTGAATACGTGTTTTGACGATTCATTTGTTAGATCTTTATCATCAAATCAGACTTTAACGACTCAATAATTGAAGACCATGGGTCCTATTTTCATTCCGAGCGCATGAGTCGGTCGCAAGTCAACAATGTTCACCGGAACGCCTAGAGGAACACAACACAATACACAGTAGACTAGACTTGTACCGGCATGAAAATCTAGCTACACCCAGTTTTATGGCAAGCGCATAGGTGCCAGTCAACCAAAATAGTGAAATGAAATAGAACTTTTGTCAGTGCAATACAAGGTTTTTGAGGGCCCCTTGGCTGAGTTTGCTGGCTCCCCCAAATGACCTTACGTTTCAGTAAAGGTACTCTGTTGACAATTGAATACAGGCTTTTCGGGCAACTTGGCCTGTAATTTAGGTGGAAGACGGCTATTATCACATGTATTCCCAATGGATGTATTAGTTACGAATATGCAATGAATGATTATGTTAAGAGTCAACAGGAGAAAGAGGACATTCCTTGGTCAAACTATGATGAGCATATGAGAAACACTGTTCTCCCATCTTAGATTTGCTCCCATCTCTCCCATGACCTGGAAACTAATGCGTTCATATGGCCATGATGCCTTATGCTACGCTACTGAGGTGGTGCAGTGAGAATCTCTTGCATGGGGCAATATTCCGATGCATCATTGACATAACAGCACTGGAAAGAAAAAAAAGCTTCTATTTTTTAAATCTAAAACACTAACAAGGTGACCTGAAATTGAGAACAAACAACATTGTGTGCTCTGCACCTTTCCTGCACATGGAATAAAACACCACTGTGCACTATATTTGGAGGGCATTTATGAGTCATCAGCTGCCTCTTACCTTTCGCACCTATGACTCAAACGTCGGTCAAATCACTGCACATTTTGGCCCAAATCCACAGCTTCCATCCTGCAGTATTTTCACTCTGAAACAATCCAGAAAAAAAAGGGAATTGCCATGAGATGGAAGGACAGCAAACGGAAGATTTTCCCTGTGATGTCTTTTCAGTCGACTCACAGGTTGTCTTGGCTTTCATTCAATTTTGGCTCATTGCTTCTCTGTCGGCCAAAATCACAAATCTATTTGGGCTCCAGTGCTCTGGAATGCCCAAGCCATGCAAATTAGAGCAGCTACCTCAATTGAAATGCTTAAAACCCAATTTAATACTCATTATATACTCTTGCATTTTGTTGCCTGTTTGTACTGCTGTTTCCTCTGTCCGTCATTCCCCCTCCTCCCTGATCTGGAGAGGGAGGAGGGGGAAGGAGGGTTCTCCCAACTGCGGCCCCTACTCAAGGTTTCTCATTTCTCCCCAGTTGTTTATTTATTTATTTTAGGGGGGTGGGGGGGGGGTCCTTGGCCTCCAAGGGGTTAATACTGCATTTGCGGAATATGAATTAAGCAGCAAAGTAGAACCCTTGCCCCTTTTTTAAATCCATCTCAAGGTGGCCATTTTTGGCACATGTTGTCGACTGAAAATTACATCACAGTGCCTATTGGCTCAGCTTGATAACTTAAAAAAAACATTAACATACCATCCAGTCAGCGTTACATGAACTGACGGTAAACTACAGTTAAATTTCCCCGAAATAATGCACGCAGCCACAAATTCTTTAGCATTACATTTTTACTCTTACATTAAGTTTGTCCGCTCTGTAGTTGTGTGTGTGAATAATTCAGGGATACTTCTGCCTTTTCCTATTGGAAAAAAACCAGGGCTGATGTCACAAATGTACATTTCAAGCAAGTGTTGTGGTCTGACAGGTAGCCTATTTAATGCTTCGCACCACCGACATCGAACATTTTGGGTCACTGTTATAACAACAAGATTGGCTTTGCTCTTGTCTGAATCAAAAGCCCAGAGGCAGACGAATGCTGCAGTTCTTCTGAAGGATCTCCACATGAACGAGCCAGTACAGCAGAGCGAAAAGCTGCCAGCAGTAACCTTGGATGTCAAATTTAATGCTCACATTGCTTCATAGGCCTGCACTCATGATCAGCCTACAGATGTAGGGAGTACCGCCATTATAGTCATGCATCAAGGTTATGTCTATATATATCTATATCTATATGTGTATATATATATATATATATCTATATCTATATGTATATATATATATATATATATATATATATATATATATATATATATATATATATATATATATATATATATATATATATATATATATATATATATATGTAGTATGACTTAACTGCTCCACTGGGTTTACTGGCAGTTCACGATGCAGTGCATTTAACTGTGATATAATGAATTTGTGTGTGTTAATACAGGCTTTGGGATAAAAGTGGCATTGGGAACAATGCTGCACTAAAAGGCTGGAATAGATCATGTAGTTTATATTTAACACAAAGCTGTGATGCCCTGCTCGGATTTGTCATTCAAAAGAGGCAAATGGGTGTGGCTTCAAATGCAAATTTTTCAGATGAGACAGAGAGCGAGATAGAGAGCGAGTGAGCCAGAGGGTGGTTCTGGCTAAGCCCTATGCACTCTGCCTGGCAAGAGTTTCTTTCCTCCACGTCTGTTACCATTGTTCCTTTAGCACAACAAACAACAGACATCATCTACATCATCTGTAAAAATGAGGTTTATGGAGGAGTGTAGAAAACACTCATTATGCTTCTCTTAATTGAATCTAATTTAAATATATACTTGGGCTGTCATTACAAAGCTGCAGTGTGGCACTGTCAGTAAATAGAAGGAAGGAACAGTTCAATAAAACAGCACTTTACTTGTCCTGCCACGGTTTCATCTCATAACTCATTTAAGTAGCAGTCTTGTACTTCTGTATACTCACTTTTTGTAGTGAACACAGAAGTAACTATGCATTATTATGTATTCTTGTTCACGTCACGGCTGGTGCTCCACTAGGGCTTGGTGGTGCAACAGCTCTGTCAGAAATCTGTGCAGCCCCCTCTAGCATTTTATTTGACATTCTACAATATATTCATGTTCTCAGCCTCCCGATGCATCGGTCAGGAGAGAGAAAATAATCCTGGAGCCTTGCCTGGTTAAGATCCACTAGACTCGAGGTTCTTCTTGGTCTCTTATCTGGCTAGGGTACTCACTACGTATGTACAGTACAGTGTAGTGCACTTTAGTGTTCAAACTGAAGCACCCCAAAACTGAAAAGCCTCTAGATAAAGGCTACCTTTTCAGTGAAACATGTGATGACAATGTCAAGAATTTCATGAATGATAAGTTGATACACTAAAAAGTGCCAGTGCCGTATTTAAGCGAAACGTTTGCCATGTTCAAAAAAAGTTAGCAAATTTGAAGCACATTTAGTTAAAATACAACATATTCTCATCACAACTGCAAGACGTGAAGGCCTAATGAGAAATCATCAATTGATACATGTGATTAGTGTCACCAAAAAGTGCTCAGGAAATAGATTACCAAGAAAAGAAGATGCCATCTTCTAAGAAATAGTTGTAAGTGAGCTGTAATGGGAAAATCATGGATAGGCCATGCACTTAAATAAATGTAAATAAAACTTGAGTACAATGCAAAACATTTGACTTAGAAAATTACAAACTTTTGAACAAATAAAGGCGGTACTCTATAAAATTCAATATAACAACAGGAGGAAAAGTACTATCGAGGTTGGAGCCCCATTAGTTCACTACACGTTAAAACGCCACTGAGATATTGAACGCTCCAATGACAGGGGGCCGTTTTTGTCGATGTCACAGGTGCACTATTTAACGGGAGGTGCATCGTTCCTGCCGCGCGCATTGATTCACACTTGTGAGCAGGCTCGGCTTGTCAGTCACACTTTGAACGGTGCGGTGGCGCTCATCCTCATCAGCACCACCGTCGCCAGAAGCACGAGTGACTCGCGCTCCAGCGCCTTCCTCCCGCTGACCGCCGAATGAGCCATACGGAGCGATTCTATTTGAGGATGATTCCCTGCTGAGGAGCAAAGCCGAGGGCCACTCACACACCCGCCTTTGGGACGAAGGGGGGTGGAGGAAGAGGAGCGAGGCGACGAGCCGTTTCACGTTTCCAGCGCTCGCCTCAAGTGAAGGCGGTAGGGTCGGGAGGGGGGGACTTTGCCATGGTCCGGTCCGGGGACATCTTTGTAGCCCTGCTTCTTGTGGGTTGTGCGGGTAAGAGACTTTTTTTTTTAACTCGCTCTAAAGTGTATTAATATCGTGAATAACCGCGGTAGTAGCGGTCGCCATCCTTGCACCCCCCACCCTCCTCCTCCTCCTCGCCGTCGTCCCCACTAAGGCTCCCTGTCAGGCAGGTGCTGCGGCTCATGCTAATGAGCTTACTCCGCGCCCTATTTCTTGTCTCTTGTCCACCCTGGAATATATTATGCTATCCCAACTCTTTGTTGTCTGCAAACGCTGACTTGGCATTATTCTGCATGGCATAAATTGTGGTCCTCCACAAGCGGGGTGGGCAACGGTGTATGAGTGTGTGTGTGTGTGTGTGTGTGTGTGTGTGTGTGTGTGTGTGTGTGTGTGTGTGTGTGTGTGTGTGTGTGTGTGTGTGTGTGTGTGTGGGGTTACAGTCTCAGAGGGTAGCAAAGGGGAAGGGTGCGGATAATGTGTGGGGTAATGTGTCAAGAGGATTTATGTTGGTCCCGATCCACTGCTGTGTTGTTGTCGCCCACTGCTCTTGTGTGGGACCTGTTTCTTATGGATGGGGGGTGATGCTGGGCTCCCCCCAACATGCTCAGAGAGAGAGTGTGTGTTGCTGGGACATATAACACACTTGTAATGCACCTGTTATTATGTACAGCAGGTGCAGTGTTTAGGGGAGCAAAAGGGGGTGGGGCTGGAGGGGGGGGGGGTAGGAAAGCCCTTGACAGGCAATGCTGGCCTGCGTGAAGCCCATCAAGGGTCTGTCAGGGAGAGCACAGCTTCATTTGCTTACTGATGCATACCCATACACATTCGCACACCAACTCCTACTCTGAATCATCTGTTATGTAAGATGATTCCCCGATAAACGCTTTGAAATGAGATCCTCTAAGTTGGTGAAATGTGTAGTTACGTAAGTGGTGTGTGTGGGGGGGGGGGTAGATTACATTTGTGATAACATCACAGATATTTAAGTAAATAATCAAAGAGTTGACATGTGAGGGTTGATGCGTGGTATGGAGTGGCGCACGGTTAGGCGTGGGATAGCCGTTTAATCTGTTTTGCCGAGGACAAGGGTGTTCCTCGGGCAGGGGAAAATGCTGAGGGAGTGAGTCTTGGCCGTGGCTCCTCCTCGCGTGTTTACGGGCGTTTGTGAGAAGAGCGTCACGACTGTGCTCTGTTGGACTGTGCTCTGTTGATCACGTGCCTCGCTGCTTTGAGAGAGAAAACACCCAGTGGCCGTGCATGATGAAGGGCGACAGCATTCATCACTGTAGCACATGACACTTACTTATGGATGAAACCTGTCAAAAGGCACGAGTGTTACGAGAAAACCATTCAAGAGTGAAAGATCTAGTTTTGATTTAGATGCTGGTGAAGACTAGGGGTGGGTATGACATAACAGAGCGGCTTTCTTTTGGTTGTTTTTTAGTGTTGTCAGTGAAATAAAATTTAAGTAGACACTGGCATGACTGATATTTGAGGTTGGTGTGAGACTATACCGGAAGAGATGATATGATAATGCGCTCTATTGGGATGTCAATGTTTTATCCAACTGTGAGTTTTTCCTTGGTGTTTACATGACTCAAGATTTTTTGTAGTTCACTAAGATGTGATGAAAGTTGAGTCAGTTCGATTAATCGATGTTATTTTTATTTATTCAGCATAGCAGGCAGTCCTAACCTTATTTATTCATTCATTCATTATCCGAACTGCTTTATCCTCACAAGGGTCGCGGGGTGCTGTAGCCTATCCCAGCTGTCTTCGGGCAGTAGGCGGGGGACACCCTGAACCGGTTGCCAGCCAATCGCAGGGTACACAGAAACGAACAACCGTTTGCGCTCACACTCACACCTAGGGAGAATTTAGAGTGTTCAATCAGCCTGCCACGCATGTTTTTGGAATATGGGAGGAAACCGGACTACCCGAAGAAAACCCACACAAGCCCGGGGAGAACATGCAAACTCCACACAGGTAGACCGGAGCTGGAATTGAACCTGGTACCTCTGCACTGTGAAGTCGACCACTCGACTACTGCGCCGCCCTTATCCGTATTTATGTGTGTGTGTGTGTGTGTGTGTGTGTGTGTGTGTGTGTGTGTGTGTGTGTGTGTGTATATATATATATATATATATATATATATATATATATATATATATATATTATACTTTGGGGATCAATGGGTTTAAGATTTCTTTCAAACTAAACCATCATTCTTCGGAACAGAGTTGTGACAGCAGCCAACACACGAAGGTAACTGGCACCACAGCGAAGGTATGGATTCTGAGATACATCCATGCATTTTTTTTTTGTCTCCAGTGAATTACAAGCGTGTTTAAAAATGCATGCTCTGCGGCAGGAAAAGTTTGCAATCGAGCAGTTCCGTGGCATTAACGGGAACAGATGCAAATGATGGACACCGTAAAACTTTTAAGCAATGTAAGAGTGATAAGAAACGCTAATGGGAATTGGACAAATCTTCCTTGATCAGCTAAGGGGAAAATTATTGATAAATCAATCAAGAAATTGTTTTTCTCAACTCAACTCAAACAGCCGCCGCTGCATCCAAAGTGCTGTACATGGAGCAACTACCATATATACAACAATAAAGCAATAAATCAGCAACAAAGACAGTAGAAAGCACCAAACAGTAAAACTAAGATCAAGTCTGAGTCATGCTGAGTCAAATGCCAAAGAATACAAGTGAGTAGTTTCAGAAAAGTTTTTGAATAAATATTATTGTTAATGTAATGGGAGAATCGATCTGAATGTTCTGAACTCCTGTTTCTCCTCCAGCCAGGGTCATCGTGAGCTGATGCTGAGCAATTAATCCAAATCTATCTTGCCTTTGACCGAAAGACAAACGATGAATTTGCCGCCTCACAACGGGCCTGCTTTGTTTTCTCCGGGTACTCCAGTTTCTTCCCACATTCAAAAAATATGCATGGCAGGTAGATAGAACACTCCAAATTGTCCCTCGGTGAATGGTTGTTCGTCTATTTGTGCCCTGCGATTGGCAACCAGTTCAGGGTGTATGTCGCCTTCTGCCCGAAAACAGCTGGGAACGGCTCCCGCACGCCCGCGACTCTCCCGAGGACTCTCCCATCATTCAATGATGGTCAGATGGATAAAAAGAAATAAGCTTATGAAGATGGCTGAGGTGGAAAAGGAGGTAAATGGAGAAGAGGCTGCTGAGGTGGAAGACATTGACCATTGACCACCGATTGACATTGACATTAATCATCTTCTCACCACTGTCCAGCTTTTTAACATTAGCAACCTTCATTTCCATGCAGACTGCCTGTCATTTGTCACGACCGATGCCATCGCTTGCATTTGCTTTTTACCACCATCACCACCACTATCATTAGCCTTTATTTTATCAGCCATGCTAAATAAAGTTTAGTTGTATGGAGACATGTAAATTATACAAGGACTTAAATGGTCTGATATGCTCACAGAGTGCCAGAACAAATTGGGCGTGCAAGAGAGCGAGACACACACTAGGTGGCTGTGTCTAAATTAACAGGTTACGACCTCCGAAGGCCGCATTTTTGGCCGCATGATGTCACCTCCGACTCGGCCGAATTTGGTTATCAAATTCGATAAAAATATTGCACATAATATTTCATATCCAAATAAGCCTTTGGGGAGTCTCAAGTTTTATTATGCAAAGCCATATTAAAAACAGACTCTTGCACCTTTGGGGGGAGGCTATTAGGAGAAGCCAGACGCAAAACGCAAGACCTAGTTTATAGTTCGCCTGATTTCTGGCAGCCCAAGTCTGGAATATTCAAGCAGATTTAAAATGAATCGCATGTCTCTTCAAACATGCGACCATGAATTGTAAAATCCATTCACACTCACACCTTTTATAAAAACCTCATTTTCAGTGCCAGTGAGAATAAGAGGTCCGAGCCACAGAGGCTGTGATTTCATTCTCATCAGGACCACTCGAATCGGTGGTGACGGGGAGCGGATCAGACAGATCCAGGTCTGAAAGGAGAAGCGCTGCCTCAGGACGCAAACATGATGACATTACACGTTCACGTGACTTGACGAGGCAGCACTGCGGGAGCTCTATAAATGCCGTTTCTTAAGGATGGGCTGAGTCCGTGCCAAAATGTTTCTTGAGCATTTTTAATTCACACAGTGCTTTGAAAAACCAAGTTAGCATTGTAGTAGCCTGGAACAGTTCTCCAAATCCAGCAGGGATGCTAAGATGTCAGCTCCGACAGGAAATGAGAACAGTGGGTTCGTGTCAGTCATTAAATTAAAACGAGGCTGGAATGTTGAGCGACGCATCCCAGTGGACACGTCACATTCGTTTGTCAAAGCTCGAGGCAGTCCGTTGCCTCCGCTTTGTAGGGCTTAAGGAAGAGGACCATCAAAGTTTCTGCCGGAATACGCTTGGCACACTGATTAAGTGCCGGAGTTTAGCTTTAGGCCACCAAAGAGTTTTATCTTTTATTACCAGAACCATGTCTGTTCTCCGGTTCACGCGACCAGGTCTTTCCGATAACACTAAGATCGCTTGGAGTCATTTTCAATGCCATTTTCCCCTCATGAGTTTTGCCAACCATCTCACGTTCCTCGTCGCTACCTGATGGCATCCCTTTTTGTCATAACTGACAAAGTGACTGCTAGCTTCACCACGAATGTAAATGTAGCTTTTATTTATTTATTTATTTATTTATTTAATACAGCTACAACAATGTTTATGTGGTCCAGTATGTGTGTCAGTGCAAAGACGTTGTAAATGTAATTATGCCTTTGTATGAGCAGATACATGTACAAATATTTAATATGCACCGATACCGATAACAGTATAAGGTTTCAATTTAAAAAAACAAACAAATCTCAAATATTGTACAGGCCAATACTACATCATCACAATCCAGGTGCGAGCCATTGCTAGCCGTGGAAAAAAAATTAAATTGGTGATTTAAGTGCATTACCTATTCTACTGCCCCCACTGCTCATCTCATGAATTATGTTCCATTTTTGCTATTTAAGTTGCGTTCTTTGAGCAAGTGACGCCGCTGAAAACGTCACAGTAATTTTGACATGTCAACTTTGAGAAGCCCTTGAATTTCAGCCTATATGAATTTATTGGTGAATATTCTCATCTTAAATTAGTCAGTCAATCAGATAAGGGATTCATCAAGTCACACAGGAAAAGTGGAGCTTGAAAAATAATTAAATTATATCTTTTAACTCTAATTTGAGATCATTTTGGGACCAGATTTTCTAGAAGTGTTACTGTACCACACAAAAACATTCATCAAAAGGCCTTTTTTTTTTCACCAGACAAAAAACAAAATTCCTTGGGAACCCATCAGCGCATTGCATTGTTGTAAGGACAATTCATCATTTAGTGGACTGTTTTCAGCGCCTAAATTTTTAAAGTGCGATCTACCTTGGTTTTCATCGAATCAAAACCTTATATTCATTACCCGTGATCACTTAAGTTTTAACTAACAGTAAATCAGCCTTTTAAGTTTCCGCTCATCTTCATATAGTGACAAGTGAGCAAGTACCCGTTTTGAACGAGATAGCTCTCGTGTCGGATGTCGTTACAAAGCACTTTTTTTAAAATGGTGGTTTAGCTCCATTTTTCCATGCGGTGACGGGAACAAAACCGAAATGTTATGAAGCGGCGATACAAGGGATTATTCAGAGAGCTTACTCACTTTCAAATAAGGACCGTTTCTTCAGGCTTTATACGTACTGACAAGCTCCCTTCTTTGCACTACTATGTTGTCAACCAAACCCCGACCCCCCCAAAAAGAGTAGGGAAAATTTAGACTTTGTCCAACTTCAAACTTAAGTCGTCACAGCCTTAAATGAGGCAGTGATGTTCACGTGTCATGTCACACACACTGTCCATGCTGGAGGGCCTCAATTTAAAAGAGATACTGTACTGACGAGTCCTCGCAATTCGAACCTGAAAGCAAGATCACACTATGTGTCTGATTTAAAAGAGATGAGGGGAGGGCGGGAGGGAGGGGTGGGGGCAGCCACAATGAAGCGATGCTGGTGGCTAGGATTTATCTTTGCACTTCTTTTATTTGGCAGTGCACGTCTTTTAATCCATCCATGCGTATCATGCCACGTTCCTTATTGAACCACTATAGGATGCATCACTGGGCTCAGGGCAGGTTGAATTCTGGGATGCTGTGCCCCAGGGTCTCCTCTGATGTACAGTCTTTACCACAGCGTGTTCCGTTGCTTACATCATGCTCTTTTATGAACAAACTATTGGATATGCCTCGAGGAAAGTCATGAGATTGTTATTTATTATTGTTATTATTATTGAGGGTGGGTGGTAAAAGAACAACTGCCACTTAAAGTTGCGACAAGACACGCGGTCGTAGTAGGAAGATGGTCCTTTTAATCTCTAATTAGATCACACTAAGACGACACTATCTCCAGGGGAGCTGTAGAGGCTGAAGCCGTTTGTGATCCACTTCAAAGTGGTGTCACATATTCTCACGGATGAATTGCTCCGCTGAAAACTTGACCCACTTGACATTTTTACACTTGGAACTTTTGTCCGTCCTAAAGTGTGTCGATGAGTTTAATACATTTCCCCTCCACTGAGATTATTCCATATGGAATTCTTTCACAGCCATCCAAGGGCATTGAAGCACCTTTTTTAAGTTTAGTAATGTTTTTAATTCATTTAGGGCCCACATTTGCAGGGATTAGCCATTTTATGACTTCATAACTTGACATTTGTATTTTAGCATGAATATGAACAAAGCAACTGCTATCTACACGAACGGTAAAATAGCAACCTAAAAGATGAAATACTTGTGCGCTCGGTCATGAATCGCCGTTAGTCACATTTCTCAAAGGGGATATTTTTGACTCTGTGCAATGCGAGCTTTCCACATTCACCTTGACCTTTATTGCGAGTTTGTTGCTGATTGATCCCAATGAATAATGAATGACACTTGAATGGCCATTACACCATCAGTGCTGCCTGAACTCTTGGTGGATATATGAAACTCTTTCGGATGCCATCAAAATGCACACCTCCCCGGATTTATTTTACAATTAGTCTGTCTTTAAATGCTAACCGGCTGCTCAATGACACATTCACATTTAAAGTATGCCCTCCCTCACACACGCTGGGCTCTCATGAGCGGCTGTTGAGAATAATGTACAGGACATTCCCCCGCGGAGGGTGATTCATCGAAATCAGTGGTAAGCTCATTGAGAGCTGGCCACAGTGCTCACAAACCCAATGAACTGAACGTGTAGCCCGAAGATTTGTTGAGATTAGAGTCCTCCTTCGTGTTAAGAGGTAGTGCTGGGAAATACGGAAAACATTTTCGATCACAAAGCCACATTCAATTCGACTTGTATCATCAAATGATTCATGCATCCAGTAAGTGCTGCGATATAAAGTTATCAAAGGTAAACAAGCAAATTCGCCGACATATTTTTTGCACAATTGATGATATGTATCTCAATAAGAGGCATAAAAGATAACGATTGTAAACGAAATTGATTGGGGGGCATGGGGGGTGGTAAAAAAAAAACCAAGATGATCTTTACTGTCATGTAATTTTGAAGACATTTATTGAGCAGATCTCAAAATCCAAACTCGGTACTGCGTTGTGAAAACAAATCACATTTGTAATATTTGCATTAAATATAAACACGATATGTGTATTCATTTTCTGAATAGCTTGTCCTTAATATTAATATATGTTTAATCTTCTAGGCCACTCCTCCTGGATGATTAATGGGATGTCGTAACATTTGCTGTTTGGCTGTGTTTGTGTGTGCGTCGCATTATTTTGTACTAATGTTCTCTCCAGCGGGCGGCACAGTGGTCAACTGCTGAGCACAGTGCAGAGGTGCGGCTTTTGATTCCGGCGCCTGCCATCCTGTGTTGAGCTTGCATGATCTCTCTGTGCCTGCGTGGGTTTTCTCCGGGTACTCCGGTTTTCCTCCCACATTGCAAAAACACGTATGGCATTCATTATATTTTATTTTACGCATGTTGAGTGGGTGATCAGGAAAATAAAGACCATTTATGACACAGTGATAAACCCCAGTCTTATTATTTTAAAAGTACAGAGTTTTGGCAAAAAAAAGGGTGTCGTCATTAGTAATAAATGCGTAATTAATTACCGAATATTCAATGTCCTGAGCGTTCCTAATCCGGCAGAAAGCCATTTATATTTTTTCCTGCACTTAGTCCATATTAATCAAAAAAGACCAGCTCCTAGTAAATTGGATTAATTCTAATGTTTTTTTTTACGCCCCTTTGACAATTCATATGCGATACGCCACCTTAATTGAATATGGAAATCTCAAATATAAGATTGCACGGATTAAACCTGCAGACATTGAACGCGGTGCTAATCCGGTGGATAAGAGGTCTCTGTTATTCCTGGGCTGTATTGGTGTTGACTACAACATTACATACAGTATTCTTGTCAAGATGGAGGCTGGTCGCAACAAGACAAGCTCTGCATCAGGCTGAGGGAGGACGTGGGAGGTTATAGTTGTAAGGTATGAAATAAGGACAACACACAGGATTTGCAGCTCCTTGGAGCGGGTGAGCCCTCAAATAAAACTGTTTTTAAATGTCGCTCAGTAGCTGAGGAAAATAACTTCCATAACACACTGGGTCACTCAGTTTCAACTCCACATGATGCATGTCGATTGTATGTTTGCCATTGCTCTCTGGTCTCTCACGCTCCCCTTGAACCATCCCCACACAGTATGAGTCATTGGCCTCCTCTGCCTAGACTTACTGTTGTTGCCAGTGGACGCCGGATGTGCCGGGAACCCCACCGCGCATCTTATTCTTGAATGCCATAAACGATAAAAGCAGTTGACAGGCCCCGGAGAAGCAAAGGAAACTAGTGCTGATAACAAGTGCCGTGACAGAGTCAAAACCTGGGGGGACCGAGCCTTCTATGTCGCTGCCCCCACCCTCTGGAACACCCTATCACAACACATCCGTAACTGTACTGACCTCCAATCCTTCAAATCCTCTCTTAAAACTCATCTGTTCCGCAATGCTTTTAACACATTTTAATCTCTTTTACCCATTATTGCTTTTTGTTCATCTAAATGTGCTTTTGTAAACTATGTATGCTTGTTTTAAGTGCACATTTTTATCCTGTGTTTTAAGCTCTTGTAAAGTGTCTTTGAGTATGATGAAAAGCACTTTCAAATAAAATGTATTATTATTATTATTATTATTATTATTATTATTATTGTGGGACGCTGTACCCGGTACGCCGTGGCAAATTGAACCCCCGTGAAAAAAAAAGGTATTATTAGGTCTAACAGAATTTTTATGCACATAAAGTTGCGAGGGTACATTTTAGGGTTTGTTCATACTTGCAAAAATAAATAAAGAAAGGAAGACAGTACATTTTCCATTCACTTAGCATTCACACTGTTGTCATTATCGTCAAACCAGAATCGGTCCATCTGAAGAAAGACAGCGTCTGCGACATCCAGTACTGTGTGACAAAACTCAAACGTACAAAACAATACTGCTGTCTGTCGAGTTGCATATGCGCTGGGTTTTATATGGTGCTATTTTTAGTCACCATGGTATCCCAAAGAGCTGCTAAAGTATACGTCCTAAGTTCTCTGTCGTGGGCGGCAATGCCACAGACGTGGATATAAGGCGTGTCACAAAAGATACGGGACAAGTGTCGCCAACGCCCCCAACTACAAAATACGAGGCAGCCCAGACAATCAACCTGCACAACTTCAGAGAGATACTTCAGCGATATTTTTCGTTTGTGCGTAAGATGAGGCAACATTTGTGGACAGATATCTCATCAGCATGACAGAATACCTGCTTCTGATGCCCTTTGCACGTCCGAGAGTATTGGCAGTGAAGAACATGGCTGTGCTGGATGAAAGTCCCTACTCCCCTGATCTGGCTGGCTCCATCTGATTTTCTTCCCCTTCTTTCCCAAGCTCAAAGGGGTCATCAAGTGGACATTGTCACAAGAGAGCTGCACAAGATCCCGAAAGAATCCTTCCAGGAGTGCTTGAGGGCATGGCGGAGAAGGCTGGGAAAGTGGGTTTGAAACATCTTTTGTGAGACCAGTCCTGTAACTTTTCTGACACACCTCATATGGTGACAGCTTTGGCTTCTGTGCCGGTCTTAAATGGTACACTGAAATGTCTTTTTGCTTGCTACGTTCATTTCTGGTCGGCATCCGTACCGCTTTCTGCTCAATTGAACAAGAACACACCAGACTACAGGTGGTCAAAGAACCCACCTCTTTGAGCAGCTCTGTCTGTTTGTGTGACGAAAGCGTTCACACTTGTCATTTGCTACTCCTGTCCGGGCAAAGCAACCAAAAGCATCGCTTATCAGGTTTTGGTTTACGTAGCGTTCACATTGCTATCTTTAATTTTGAAAGTTGCCACTGAATAGCATATGGATGTGGTCGCAACCTGTTTTTTTTTTGTTTGTGACATTGCGTGACAAACCTGCAACTTTCCAAGTAACTTTGCTGTCAGTTTCACTTGTTGCTGTTTATCAGCAGAGATGTTTTGAAGCACTTAAGAATAAGCATCTGGAGTTCCTTCATTGTCTGTTTGCGACACCTTTGCCGACCTTCCCGAAGATATAGTCTTAATCTCCTTCTTTTCTGCTGTCACTTTAACATTTTGGTCCTACTAAACCAAATTTCACCACAAGCGGTCTTGTTCCGCGTGTCTGTTACTATAAAGTGTTGACTTGATCAAAAAAAAAAAAACGTTGCAATGGAACAATTACAATTATTTCATTGTGCCAAACCGTAAAGTGTGAACACGCTCGAATGGAGGCTTTGAACCTTTCACTGACGCTGCACTAGCATACGCATTACTGTCCTTCATTAAATGAACAAAAGGCATCTCAATGTGACCAAGGGATGTAAACAGATGTCCACTCTTAACAAACCGCAATCATCTACTGTATTCTCAGTGGCGTACTGGGAACTTGTATAACTGCTCCCACCGGAGATTTCCTTCAAAAGAACCACCATTAGGAGAGGCGAGGGGGAATATGACTGTGCAGGGCTCATGGCTATGTTGTGACAGCACATTGCTGCTTAATCTGCCTCAGAACTCTGGAGACACATTTTGACAGATCAGGGCCAGGTTGCCTTTTTTGACAAGAGGACAGAAGTCAACCTGCTCGAGAAATTGGGTTGTTTGACATCCGCTGTTATGACAATCTGTGTTTATTTGTCCTCCTGCACCGTGCTAGAATACAGTATCTTATACTGGAAAATTGATTTAGTCGGCCCGAGTTGGATAACTAGGGAACTACGTCCGGTTTTGTCGTATATTTGATCGATAGTGTTGCAATGCACTTTGATATTTTCTTGCATCGTTCCTGACAATTCCCGTTGCCTTTTTTTTTCATTGTAAGGCTATTTTGTAGTGTATGGATCTTGTTTTGATCGACAAAAACTACTTAGTCTAAATAATGTCCATCCTTTTGCATTAAAAGCTCTAATAGTTTATTGGTGATGGTCTTCCTTTGTTGCAGATATCCTCGAGAGAGAGTCAAGTCCCAAGTCGAGAATTCAAATCTCATGTGGTTGGCCCAATCCCAGTGTCTATTTTTACTTTCCTGCCTCTGATTGGCCATCAATGTGCGTGTGTGTGCGCGCGCGCCCGCACACGTGGAATATCGCGTGTCGTAAGGTGCCTGTGTGCCATCTGTTGTTCTCAAAGGAGTTGTTGCGAAGACAGTCTAAGCCAAGTACGTCTGTCTCACCGAATGCAAAACACCAACCTTGTAACGAACGAGGAAGAAGTAGCATAAGCATTTGGTCCCTATCCCCCCCCAAAAAAATAGCAACCAGTCCAGGGTGCATCTTGCCTCTCCCCAAGAGTCAGCTTGGGTAGGCTCCAACTCACCCGTGACTCGTTTGAACAAGTACATAATAAAAATATGGATGGATGGATCTGAATTTTCATACCGCACCTCCGTCATCACAATTTCATCGTTTGAAAATTTCGCATGAGACGCTGTCCATGATCTCTGCACCTGTTTTTAGCCAGTTATGACCGTCTTATTCACCATTTGCTATGATGCAATCTGTAAAGATGTAACCCTCTATCCACACAGGTTGTATTTCTATTTGCTTTTATTTTGCTCCGTTTTATGCTGCTGTCTGTAGCCAGGTTTGGCATTGCAAATGAGCATCTCATATCGATCGCCTTACCTGGATATTTAAATGTTAAATATACTGTTTGTTTGACTCTCTCTCTCTCTCTCTCTCTCTCTCTCTCTCTCTCTCTCTCTCTCTCTCTCTCTCTCTCTCTCTCTCTCTCCCCCCACACACACACACACACACACACAGAGTGGTACCTCGACTTACGAACGGTTTTTCATACGAAATTTTCAAGTTACAAACGCCTCAACAGGAAAATATTGCCTCTTGTTATGAAAGAAATTTCAAGATATGAAAGGTAAAGAAACAGTATGAGATGCTACTCGCAACTCTGAGTTTCCTGAATGCAACATACGCATAGCTATTCTGCCATTGGCTATTACCGCGCATCATCCTGGCATCCCATTGGGTAAGAGGGACCTCTACCGTATGTGTTTGTGTGTGTAGATAGACACACAGACAGACACACAGACAGATTGATTGATCGATAGATAGATGTGTTTATGCAGCGTCCTTGTCATTTGCCCCTGAGGTGTTCTGATAGTTTTACTTAAATGAGAATCACCTAGAAAAAGTGTTCACCAGTCGGGCGATCGCTCACTATGCTAATGCTTGCCTTGGACATTTTTGAAGAATTGTTAAAAGCCGACAAAAGCAAACGTCCTTGGATCAGTTCTCTACAAAATACTAATTTTTTAACACTTAAAAATATTGCTATGCATCAACCCTGAAATTTTACGGGCAGGTTTTTTTTTTTTTTAAACCAATGTCTCGAGATTTATTCCATCTTGCCAAGCTGCTGTTGGAGTTTAAGTGATGGATGGATGAATGAATGAATGGAGGGATGGATGGATAGATGGATGTGTTAGCTAAGACATCTCCCTTGACTGAGAGGCAGGAGACTTGATTGAAGGGGATGTGCTAGTAGACAAGTAAATGAAGCAATGTAATGCAGGGGGATAAATACCGCATGGCCTTGGAGAAGTCCAATGTTTGGAACTGAACTCAAGGACTATCATAAGTATGTACAAGGAAAAGCAATGCCTTAGTATAATCTCAAAGGTTTGTGGTGTACTCAACCGGGTAGTTCAGATGTTATCTGGTAACAGCCTCACAATGAACTTCATTCAAGATGAGAATATAAAGCAGAATGTGTCTTATGAGTCTGTGCTGATGATTATTACCACTTGAGTTTGACTGTAAAATCACCTTGGGACTCACACTTGAGCAATGCTAGTCGAGTTTCAATCAATTGATCAGCTAAAATAAAAAAACTGACCTTGGCACCATGACATCATTCATTTGTGGAATTCGACTTTGGTATTGGGATTTTTTGGGTGATGATCAAAATTTAATTCAAAAGACTGTGGTCGCCCCCCACCCCCCCAAGATCTGAATGGTACAAAGACTCTTCTGTTTTGGGGGGATTTGTTTTCCCCTGCAGAAGAAATCAATGTTAACATTGAATGTTAGTACAGACGAGTCATAGTCCTAGGACAAGGATTTATACAGTATAATTTTGCAAGAGGATAAGGCAAATTAGCATTTTAGCAGAGCAGATTACTCATGCTATGGTCAAAGAGATTTATTTTGAAATGGACTGAAAGAGGCCGGGAGATTTTTTGCACATCCCTAGCGAATTGATCCAGCAAATGCAGGTGACAGCAACACTGAAGCAATTGCATGGTCTGCTCGGTAAAGATCCTTGGCATGGAGATTATTTAAAGAGGAGGAATTCTGTATCCGTATGCGTATTTACGCCTCAGTGAACCAGAGGGACAGAATCTCAAGTTGCGGCTGGCTATCAGTCCCATTTTGCATCCTCTAAAACGTGTACCAACCTCTTCTAATTAGTGTTTTAACGATGCAGGCAGACTGTAAACGGCCGAATTGGCCTCTGCTTTCTGCCTCCTCACTGCCGCTCAAAAACATTATTTGCGTCTATGTATTACCGCAGGTCTGCAGGGAGACTAAGCCATAAAAACACCTTACTCGTTTCAGCGCTATTATGTTGTAACACATTCACTTCAGAGATGGGGAGATAAATGCTCTGATTTAAAACTTGATTATTGATTCCTGCGCCGCGGGCGTGTCAATCCATCCATCCGTGAATTCACATTACCCATGATGATGATAAAGCGAGGCTTGTTCATTTGAATTTTGTTTTACTTTTTCGACATCCGGATTTTTGCATCGTCACTATGATATGTATAACACACAAAGCACTTAAAGAGCTTTCTGGTGGTCTCGCGGTTTCTACCACTATATGCTGAAGGTAATTGCCAGGTTTCAATTCTGGGTTTAGTCCATTCGATTTTGCAATCGGGATTGATGCAAATTCGCTTGACGCAGTCCAAGTGTCCGTATGACAGTCGTGTCAGAATTTTGCTTAGCTGCGACAATAATGGTGTACAGATGAAGCAGAGTTCAGACAAGACTTCTTGAAACAGTTCATTTGTGAGTGCGTTTCGTTTTCACTGTCTGTTTTGACTGTCCGAACAGAAATAAACACTGACAAACCCCGACAAGACTGAAGGTGGAACAGCAATGAACCAAACATACACCTTCAGGAGTTCCATCCTTAGCTGACTCATTTACTCTAAAATTATACCGCGTATGCCTCTTTTTACTGAGCCACTCACAGGCCTTCATTTCGCAGTCGAGAGATCAGGCTCATATGCTGAAGAAGCGATGGCAGCGGGCTTTTGGTTGTCAACATCTAAAATTGTCCTTTTGGTTGTCAAGTTGAGTAATTATCCTTTTGACTGTTGAGGTCAATGATTTCCTGGAAAAGCCTAATTACACTGGCATTTGAAACTTGGCAGGTGTTAATTCCAGACACTATTTGCATTGCAGGGGGGACCATCAGTACGCGTTTGACTGATGGAAGGCTTGAAATCCTCCACTGCGACATGACCGCAAGTCAGGGGGAGAGATGTCGACAGCAAGCATGGTCCTACTGTACGTGGAGAAGTGTTTCTCTCACTACTATTGTTCTCAGCACGAACCTTGATAGAGACACGCTCAAGACAGATTACATTTTCATGAGCGCTTCTATCCAATTACAGCGCCATCTACCCAAATCTCCACCGTTCTGAGTTGATACGTTGTCGCTCTACAAGTTGCTGGCCATCCCACACACACTACATAACGAGTCCTCCAGTGATGCTGTGTCTGTCCGCCCTGCTTCTCCAGCGCTTGTCTGGCTCTATCTGAAATGGTGCATTCCCTCTTATTGATCCCCCCGGCCTCTCTTCCTGGTGGAGACGCAGGCAGGCTTATCCGGCTCGCCCCAGCTTGTCTGCCTGGTAAATGGACAGAGCGAGAGAGAGAGCTGTGCGCCAGGTTTGGGGACGCTGTGTTGTCTCGGGCAGCTTTTGTCTGAGTGGTCATTGTTTTGCATCCTGCCTTCCTGGCCTCCTCATCCCCGGTTTTTGCCCCCTTTGTTACTCTAGTACTTATTAGATATCCATTAAATCCTGTTCACTTGGCAAAGTTGTGCTGTATTTGATTCCACCAAACAATCAGCTGGCATTACCCTTCTAGCAAATAGGGCCATGTGGGCTTTGCTTTTCATGAGAATGTGTCGTGACTTTCCGAAGCGGGGGAACCACGAGGGATCCATCGTCATGATTAGCCTGGCAGAATTCGCTTTTTTGTTTGTTTGTTTGTGTTGTTTCATTGTGCTTGTTGAAATGCTAACATTTCAGTCATTGTTCAGGCCACACAGACTCCTTATTCTTCCAGAATTCAGTCTCCAAGAGAGTCTTTACATTTCACCGCTTATACATGTCATTTTTAGGCTTTGTGACAGACTGCTTGGCTCGCACGGACATCGGCACAGATTGCGGAGTTCATCGGTAGCTCTGGAATTAATGTGAAATCTCTCCCCGTGACTCACCCTCGATTGCACGATGGCATTAGTGACATGTGCTCACAAGGTTTACAATGAATTGTGGCGGATGATTTTTCAGTTTCACTTTCGCTTTTAAAAAAAGGTACAATAGCCTCCATTCCACCTTGCTCTTCTTTTCCCTCTCATCTTTCCACCGAGTCATTACAGGAGTACACAGCACGATGGGCCACAGACGTGCCGCTTTCCAGCTGCCTGGGCTTTTGTTGTGTGATGCGCAGCTGAGGCAGATGCTGAGGGGCACTTACAATAAATTGCCCGAATGAGGGCGAATTCTGCTCTGCAACTGAAGTGAAGTGCACTCCTATTTGCAGAGTTGTATCTCTGCCAGAGAGAAAAAGGCATGTTATTCAGGAAGATTTTGTCCTGTTTGTAAGAGTTCGTTGTAATCATGTTTCAGATTTAGTATTGGTAGAGTGTTTTTTTTAAATGCAATTAGACAAGAGATGGGCATAATAATTACTTAATTGCTGTGAATTGTGGGTAGTTAAGGCCAAACAGATGCACTCCTGGGCTGCAACCAGCAGACTCGCTGAGCACCGTCAGAAACAGTGTCAACTAGTTTGCAGTCGGAAGAACAATATTACTTGGCAAGATGAGCTTTATTTCACAAAGATCTCGACTCTATTTATTTTATTTTTTTGAATGGTACCCATCCTTGTGGAGCACACATGGCAACACATGCTTCACATGTGGAGCATATTGTATGGACTGACACGGCACACGATACATTTTATATTCTGATTAGAATGACCAAACCCTTTTCAGGGGCCAATAGGAATTTCACTAATTTCAACAGTAGCATCTTAGCTTGTGCTCCTGTTGCCTCTCCGGCACTTTCCTGTTGTGTCAGACTTACGAACGTCTTTTCATACGAAATTTTCAAGTTACAAAACGCCTCAACAGGAAAATATTGCCTCTTGTTACGAAAGAAATTTCGAGATACAAAAGGTAAAAATGCAGTATGGGCTGCTGCTGGCAGCTCCAAGTTTCTTACATACTTTTAGCTGCTCTGCCATTGGCTATCATCATCCTGGCGTCCCATTGGCTAAGAGGAACCTCTACCGCTTATGTCTATGTGTGTAAATAGATAGAATGTGTCTATGCAGCTTCCTCGTCATTCGTCCTCGGGCCATGAGGCGTTTGGATAGTTTTATGTAAATGTAAATCACCCAGAAAAGTGTTCACCAGTCGGGCGATCGCTCACTATGCTGATGTTTGCCTTGGACATTTTCAAAGGATTGTTAAAAGCCGACAAAAGCAAACGTCCTTGGATCAGTTCTTGACAAAAGGCCAGGCAAAAACCACTTCTGAGGGAAAACATGAACAGAGGAGGGCAAAAAAATGCACAGTTAAAAGTTAAATGACATTCATTTTTATTCTTTGCTCTATTCTTTTTTTTACATTATGCCCAACTCTCATTTATTGTACAATGATCTAATTGTAACATGTATTTGTTATATATTTTAATGCATTTTTATACTTTAGGAAACATTTTTGTCTGAATTTTGGGGCGCTTGGAACGGATTAGGGCATTTACATGTAAAACGCGTCTCTACTTCCAAAATTTTCTAGTTAAGACATTTCTTCCAGAACCAATTAATTTCATAAGTAGATGTACGACGGTACAAGTTTGTCAGTTGCTCCGCTCCAGTGGTTCCACTTTTGCAGAGAGAAAGGTTTTAAAAACACACTTTGGGGGGTTTACAGTGAGCGGCATGTAATGGATTTCTCTTGCGGTTAGAAAATAACGCATGCATGAAGCCTGCCAGGTTATTGCCATCATGAGGGCGCCACAAGCAGAGGCTGAAATGAATCGTTGTAATGTTGGATATTTAAACATAATGAGGTTTCACAGTGGAATTTAACCCGTTTGGATTATGTTGTGGGCAACCTGCGTGGAAGTCGAACTATCACACCACCATGTCGGACCATCAAGGTGGGGGGGAAGAGAGAGAGAGAGAGAAAACATGTTTCCATAGCAACTGGCAGCAAGTGAAAGTAACCGCGGCAGAGAGGCATGAGTCGCAAGCAAATACTGTTTTAATTCCTTGAATTGAGCAAGTGAATGCAACAACTTTGTTGCCTTTTAAATGTTTGTATTCTGGTGCCATTTGAAAGTCAAAACATATCTAGGTTTTTGGGATAAGGTAGTAGAGAGATTTAATAGTTTGTCCAGAATGCGGTCAATGGTGCAGTATTGATTGTTGTATCGTCGTGTTGTGATACTTCAAAGCCACTGCCGATTCAGTCTTACTGTGATCTGAAGTGGAACACTTGGAAAACAACAACTCAAAACTAACTGTCATGACATCCGGCCAACAGCCACACAACCCAACTTTTTCTTCAAGTATAAATTGCCAAAGCCCAAAGCCTTAATAAGTAAATAAATTAAGATCTGATAAATACAATCCAGATTTGCATCTGTTCGGTATTATGGTGTATATTTCTAATTTAGGGAATATCCTAAAAATCTTCAGTGTGATTTCAATGAGGCTCTCACATGCCCACGAGGCAGGAAAAGCTCAATATATTGGAACGTACTTCTGAATTAGACAAACATATCATTACCGGCACTAATCTGTGAAGCGCACATGTACAGATGAATGACTGAAGACTGCATTCAAAAGACTGCCTGCCCTAAATTGAGCATTGTTAGATCGTTTTTGACAAAATGAAATTGCCGCCTATTTATTAACTTGGTGAAATTATTCAACCGCATGTCCCTCATGATCCTGAGCTGCAATGGCTAGCGTAACAGTCTGAAGGACAGGTTTGATCTTTAGATCAGTGGTTTTTCAAAGTTTGAGACAGTGAGCACACCGTACCCTCAGGGAATACTAAAACATGAAAGAAAAAGGATCTCATTTTAAGAACAAATGGGAAAAAAATACTACATGTAAGGGGTTTCTCAGTGTATCTTGTGATATGTTTTTGCTGCAAAGAGAATATCACAAGATATTGATTATAAAGTGCGGTGTGGTGCAGGCGATGCAGTTTACAATGGCCCGACATATTTTGAATGGCTGTAATCAAGCACCCTAAGAAGAACAATTGTGTCTTAATACTGTATTGTAAAGTAAATGCATGATACATTTTGTCCCATCCCTACCGCTGATTTCTTATCATATCTACTGTCGTGGCTTAGTAGCTTCCAAAACGTGTTTTCTCAAGCTGCTGCGCCTCCCACGAGGCCCACCTAAGGGAGATGTGCCTGCGCCCCACACTGCTTTATCTCACTGGTACTTACTTTTTTAACTCTGACTGTCATGTGTGTAGAGAGCGAGAGGGGGTCTTTAAAGTTCTATGTATGTTTGACGTCAGGCAAATAGATAATGAGGGTAATTGCGATGTGCAGCGAGTAACAGCTCCGATCTCACGACGGCAAAGGTTGCCGCACCTAAGGTGTTGTTCGAAGCTACTGTATCTCGAGACGGTGGGGGCCAGGGACCCTGCGCTGCATATATTTCCATCTCTCTACATCTGTCTCCGCGCGCTTATCAGTCACTTGCAGCGTAACCGTGGAAAAGTCAGTGCGCTCCCGTATGGAGCCTGAATTCAAATGTTTTAAGTCAAGCTACAGAGGATGGGTTTTGACAATATTTTTATGGACATTTCAGAACCAATTGATGATTAGCGTCGCTCGTTTGAATTCATGAAACAACCACCTGCCCATCACATGCGAGCACGAGTGATCTTGATGATAACACGCGCAGACAATGCCTCATAAAGGAAATGGGGAAGAATTAAGTCTCGTAAATTTGAACACCAATGTGACCTGCATATGAAGGAATATATTAACAGACATTTTGTGACTATGTTCCCCCCGCCCCCCATTATGGGAAAATCGCTGATAGTCTGCAAGCAATATATATTTACTTTGTGAAGCCCTTAATTTCACAACAAACGCGAAAGCGGTTGATGACCCAGGGAGGCATAAATTATTGACACTGCAAGCTGCCTCTCTCTCTCTCTGTCTCTGTCTCTCTCTCTCTCTCTCTCTCTCTCTCTCTCTCTCTCTCTCTCTCTCTCTCTCTCTCTCTCTCTCTGTTGTCACAACTGTGCTGCATACAAATATGACATTGCCCACAGCGACAGAAAATGTTCACAAATCACAAATGAATTGCAAATGCAAGTTAAAAGTTCCTTTTCTGTTATGTGAGGTCTCGAGCAATAACTACAACCTGAGGCCAACTCGGAACTTGCTGCCCCTGTATTTTGTAATATCTAATTTATGACCCTGATGCCTATTCTGCAGACAAAATTCACAGCGCTCTGAATACAAAGTATTCAATCATGGTGAGAAAGTGCGTTGCTGTCGATCCGGACAAGTGAGCCTAAATGATAGGGGTGTGCATCGCTCCACAAAAGACGACTCAATACGGTTTTCGATACGTACGAAATGATTCAGAGTGAAATTTGACTTGAAAGTGGAATGATTTCATTTGGTTTGACTCAATACGATTTGATATGGTACGACTCAATGTGAGAGGGTTTGTCGCAACTTTTGAATGGACTTGTCGGTACTGTACCATAAATGTGCGAGTCAGTATTGATCTCGATAGATTTCAAAGTGGAAGGATTTGGTTCGGTTTAAATCAATACACTTGGATCTTTTAAATCCAAAAACTATTTTCCTGCACAAACCGCTTCTTTGTTAGGCGTAGAAAAAAAGGTTGTGTGTTTCCGGTAACATGAAATTTCAGCATAGGGTCGGTAGGTCGGACAAAGTTTTTTTTTAAAATCTTTTTTTCTCCCTCCCTCTTCCATCAAAAACGTAAACAAAATAAACATAAAACATAAAACAAGGAGACATTGAAACCAGTGCCGGATGGTCGTCTGTCAAAGAGGGGAAGCTCAATTTTGGTCGACATCATAAAATGTGTCCGTTTATTTATACGCGAATTCTACTCTAGCTCCGTTCCTTTTCAAGAAAATGATCTGTGATCCTGTCATACCAACAAAGCGTCTTTTCCCGGTATTTAATTAGAGTCCTACAACTATAGGAACTACAATAAAACCCACCAGAAATAAAAGATTAATTTGTCGCTAGTTGTTTGTTTACAACAAAGAGTGTCGCTAAAATGATTAGAGAAGTCTCCAGCTCAACTCGGAACAGAATGCGAGTTGAAAAAAATGCTCGCACGACTGCCTACACTAAAAGCTCGGTGATTGGCTCATTTCAATGTCAATCACTAAAAGCTCGGTGATTGGCTCATTTCAATGTCAATCGAACTGGCACACAGGCATCCAATCTGATGCAGAAAAGCCTGGCGTCCGGTACCCTCCCACTGCCATCCAGTCCCAGAGACGCCGAACTCCGTGGGCGGGACAAAAAACAGTTTGTATCCAATGACTCGTCTCCGTTCAACGCATTGGGACAACCTACCCTGAACTCACTACCGTTTAAAGCACAGCGAAGCTGCGGCATGAAGAAGCTGACTCGGAGCAAAAGTTGAGCACGTTGTAGCGCATATTTAGTCAATGACATGTACACACAATGAAATTTACATTCATATATTTCATCACTTATTCTTTGACATTTTAGGGGAAGCCGAGCTTCCCTTGCAGTCCGAGAGCAATCACCACTGATTGAAACCCCCGCTCGGCGGCGAGAGAGTTGGGTAGCCAGCGGCTGGGTGTTTGAGCCATCTCGTTACTTCTGCGTCCCGCGTCCTAGACGGCCCGTGGTGGTCGTGGCCCGGCCTGGACTAGGGTGCCGTAAGACTAAGGCGGACGGGGGGGTCGACGTCGACGAGCGCGCGGTTCGGCGGGGGAACGCCGACGGGCGCCTGACCGGGGGTAGTGACGGGGGACGGGCGGGACGCGGAGGTGGCGCGAAGCGCACCGACCGACCCCGCGCCCGACACCGTCCCCTCCCCGCGACGCCTCCGCCCGCCGGCGCGCGCCGCTTATTTGGGTTTCGCTCGCTCCGGGCTCGAGGCCGGGTGCGCCGCCGCTGCCGGCCTCGCGGGTCGGGCGCGGGCGGGCGCTGGGTGTTCGTGGCGGGGGGTAGAGTAGACGACCAGCCAACGACCGGCGCGCCGTACCACCACCCACGCCGGTCCCACCGTCACGCCCGCCCCCCGCCTCTCCCCGCGGCCGACTTCGAACGTCGCCGCCGCCGTCGCCTCGTTGAATCTTTTCGATACAGCAGTGGGTGCTATTTTCTTAATATTATGGTGCGAGCATGCAACTGCAACACACAAAACGCGGTTTAAACTGTTGTCGGAGATCGTGGCCGCCGCCATGATTCAATGTTGTTGACAGACGACAGGGCAAACGACGCAACGTGAATATCGCGAGAGTTTGCACCAATGTAAACGCTCTAAATTAATCTTCCTTTTATTATTTATAATTTTGTCTGTGGTTTTATTGTTCTTGTTTTAATTGTAAAGCGTCCTTGAGTGTTTTGAAAGGCGCTTATAAATGAAATGTACTATTATTATTATTACACAAAAATGTAGAAGGTTTGAAAAAAAATGCCGACCGTAAAGTTTTTCTTCCAGGTAGAAATTCTCGGTCGGTCGGGTTACCGGAAACACACTACTTTTTTTTCTACGCCTTATATGCCAACTAAACAACAGTGTTGACAGTAACTGCATGTGAATCTTCAGTTTAGCTTGCACGACTTGAGAAGTTCTCCGAAAGTGCACTCGGCTATTTGCGAGTGTCTGATAGATTGTCCATAATTGCAATGGGACCAAAAATGACAAAAGACACCAAATAAGGGCAGAGATGGACTGACTTTACCAGCCACAAACTAATTTGAACTACAGAAAGTTTGGTTCGACTCAGTATGTCTTTGTTTAGCCTTCGTGGGGAAACAGGGAGACGGCAGATCATTGCAACATCTTACAACCGTAAATTTGATGTTCCAAAATTAAGCCTTTAACTCCCAGTATCGTTTCAAATGACATTTGCAATCCTCAAGCCTTGAATCAAAGGTCTTAAAATGCTACAGACACAATAAACAACTGATTGCGAATGTATTTTCTTTGCAAAACTTTGGAAATCAGATACAAAAGAGTAGTGCTCAAACTTAAAACTGGTAGTTATATGACGTGACCTACAATCCGCATTTCATATTTTATTCCCACTGTGACGCACAAGCCTAAAAATAAGGCAAAGCGACAAGAGAATTTGGAGTTTGTAATGTTCCTTTCTGGGTAATAATCGTTGGACTAAAAACCCCAAATTGAGACATTTTAAAATGGAAAGAGAACTTGAACTACAGGGACATTCCATGTTTTGCCAGAACTAGGTCACATTCATCTACTTGAGTCCATTTCGGGTCTCTGAGCAAGTCGAGTCTCCACCATCCATCCATGGAGTCTCCACCCTCCCGGAAAAAGAAAAAAAAAATCCTGGACTCAAATTCAGACAGGTTGCTCCTGTTTGGAAGGAATTAAAATTCTCTGGTTAGATTTGCCACTTAAGTGGTACACAGCACCCGGAAAAGCTCTTGGGGCACGCGATCCAAGGTGACTCTTACTGAATGGCTCATGAACTGTTCATGCTCCAAATGTATGATGTGCTTACCGAACAAGTTTGTGACGTATTAGGGGAATTAAAGGCATTCATTACTAGTCGCAAACGATACTATTTTGTGTTTCTAAAACGAACCGAATATGAAATCATCTAGACAAAAGTCAGAAGTGTCACAAAACCTCTGAGCTATGTGATTATAATGCTTATGAAAAGAAATCTGGGGCGTGGCGTTTGTATAGTAATGTTAGCCGAGCCAGTGAAACTTGTGCCTCCCAACAGTTTAAGACTCGTTGAGGTCACCGTCATCGTGACATTTCAAGTGGACGAACTGTATGTATTAGTTCACAACTGTGTAGGTATTTTCTAATGCATATAAAGCCAATGGTGCTCAAGTATCAGTGTGGCTTTTTGCCAGGTTTGCCACAAAAGATTGCATGCGATATGAATTAGGCTGATGTTCGTGACTTATCAATGAAAGTCAAATATGTTCAAAAGCACATTGACATTTTAACTGACGCCGCTCTCATCCTCGGGGCACGCTCACTAACCCACTGGTGTGAAGTCTCGGGTTTCAAATTGATTGGTCTCGGGGGGGCTTCCACACTCGGATTCAATTTCCAGTTGCTTGTGTCACTTGCAACCCCGCCCTCTCCGCTTTGAACCAATCTGCCCTTTAACAAGGCTGACGCCCCCGCAGCTTTTTAGTCTCTTAAACGTTTGAGATGAGAGAGCTGTTAGTGTCTGGTTCAGAACTATATGGCCGAGAGGAGTCTTGCATCTGCTTTGGATCGAAGCGAACCCCTCGGTGTTCCGGCCATCGTTTCATGTCATTGAGAGAGAACTGAGCAAGTGTGCTGTTGTACGTAAACAGGAGGACAAAATTGATTATGACTCCTGACATGAACAAGCGATGGTCGGAATGGAGTGTTTGCACTGAATAGGACCTGACATTTACATCTCGGGAGGGTGATCGATGATCCAAAGAAAACAGAAGGATTTAAGCAAGACGTAAAACCCTGTCGGGCAGTTTGCACATTAAATGTGACAAAAGCGTTTGCGGGTTGATGTCACGTGACAAGCATACTACACAGAGGCTCCTGGCGTTAATCACCTTGACTTTGATATCATGCGGCGTGTGACACTCACTCCTGTTTTTGATCAACAATAGTAGCGTGGTGTCATTAATCCATATTTGCCGCATTTTGACAGTCAACCAAAGTCTGCGCAAGGGTCCTTCGTTGAGAGGGGGGGATTGCGTTTTAATGGAGTTGCTACAAAACACCAGAGGACAAAATGAACTTAAATATAAGCATCCATCCACATTACTGGCTGAGTCAGTTTGCCTTTTCTCTCCAACTTCCTGCCCTTTGTAACTCCCCTCGCTTTCGCCCTAACACCCCGGCGATACAGAGCCGGATTCTGGGCCCATTTAGTTACATTTCTCAACCGCGGGAAACCCTAACCGCTCCTCTTGGGAAACAAGTGAAGCTTTGTTCTAATTAGGAAGCGAAAGGCTTCAATCCAGACCTCACCCTGTGACCAACCCCCCATCCACCACCAACTCCCCCCCAAAAATAAATCAAGTCTTTTCCTACCCAGACATTGATAGAGCGTAGGCATTTACCCATGCACACCCACATTGCATCTCTGCTTCCAAGAGTCTTAATTGAAGGACAAAAGAAGCCGCAAAAAAGAAAACAATTTTCTTCACCATCCAGAGTAACTGGTAAACATCATTGAGGTCCCACCTTTAGCAAAATATGTTCCTATTTTCATGAACTGAGAGTTGAGTCTCTTCACATGCAAACTAGACACAGTTGATAGGTGTTATTATTGTCATGTTAACCAACTGTCACTTGGGCCCAATTGTATTGATAACCCCGACCAGAGATGTTAGTTATTAATTGTTAATGAAGATCTTGGAGGCATTTTTTCCTTTTTGGAAACATGGATGATTTCTGAATTTAGGTTGTTCCCTTTTTGACAGCTCAGGGTCTGAGTATGGTTTTTAGGCGATTGCCAATGTTTGATAATTCCTTTCATTTTGGATGTTGTTGTCTCTCCTTCCTTTAGTGTCACTGGACGTGCAGATCACACCCACTCATGGTGAAATCAGTCTCGGGGAGTCCAAATTCTTCATGTGTGAAGGTAAGCTTGACAAGTTGTCCTGACAGTGTCACGTTTTTTTTTTGACAGTACGCACTTGAAACGTTACCCAAAGGATGAAAAGGCTGTTATTGTTCTGTGCACACCATTGTTTTAGACACTGAGTGAAACGGATCATCCAAGATAATGGCTACATATCGTATTGTTTTGCTCTTAGTGAGAACAAGGTACAATTCAGCGCAACGTACTGTATTGAGTGTGATTACCACCACTATGTTGAATTGTTATAGTTGTCTGTACGATTATGTAATTATCATTCAGCCTTTTGTTGCTGAGTCACACTGCAAATGCTGGTGGAACGTGAGTTGCGAGGCCCATATAGCAAAGGCTTCTGTGCATAAAATAGAATGTATTGTCAGCACTATTCGGTCCGGGGGAACAGATTGACTTTGCTTTACTACTTTGTACACACATACATTATAGATAGACTAATTTTATTTTTTTGGCTGCTACCCATCAGTTATGGGTGGGGCTAAGCACATAGATTGGTTCGGGCCGAGCGGCGAAAGGATAGAGCCCAACAGACCGGACATTACGGTAACCCGAAACGACGAGACGTCATCCATCCTCACATTGTACCGAGCAGTGACGGAGAACGCCGGCACGTACAAGTGCGTCGCCACCAATGGAGATCAGCAGGGAGAGTCAACGGTTAACATCAAAATTTTCCGTGAGTATTTTCCGCTCAATGTCAAAGTAGGGAAAAAAACTATTAAATGTGTCGTATTTTATTGACTGCTCTAGGGCATCACATTACTCTTTAGCTTTTTTTTGTGTTTTTTTGCCAGACGATAGATTTTTCATCAGTTCGATAAATGGTCGGAAGACCATTAGAAGGCTGCTTAATGATGCTGTCTGTTTTGCAGCTCCTGTGATGAATGTCTTTTATTTTCCATGAATGCTGTGCATCAGCACATGTCCATCAGACAAGTTTTCTTCGCTTGTCAACACTTTCACTGTTTGTTTTAGATGGCACAGAAAGCGGCCAGCCGTGCGTATAACAAATAGGAGAACCTATTTACATAGTTTGATGCTTGGATCTTAAATAAACACATTACTTTTTGAAGAGGAAACCTTTCAGCCATGTAAAAGGAAAGCAAACGTCATCGCTCGACTGCCTCACACCAAAAAGTCACCCCCCATCTTCTCCAACCAATTATTCCTTCCACCTGTAGGCACAGACTGTTACAAAGCGCACTTTTATCTTTTTAATCCACAGGATGTCACCAGATAAGATTGCAGCTCAATGCCAGTCTGCAACATTTGGCCGGGTCAAGTGTATTAGGTCGCCGTAGTGCTTCAGTGCCAGCAGCAAACTCCATCAATCAGATGGTTAGTTTAGAATGGAAGTTCACTGCAGTAAATATCGTCAGCCGGCGGAACTTGATTAAATTACAAGGGATAAGAATGCTGAGAAAACTCATTTTAAGTGGAGAGAAACCTCCTCAAAGGAGCTGGTAATCACAAAATGAGTTCAACAAATGGCTTGTTTGCCCAAAGCGGATTCTACAAATTGTAAAATGATTAGCAAAACAAGCAAACCTTATGTTCTCTAAATTACCGCATCGTCGTCCTCTGAAAATTAAAAACTCTTTTTACGTCACTTCATAGGCCTTCTTAGTTCCACGTGGACATTATTTTTTAAGAGTCGAGCGCATTAGAACTTGGTTGCTACCCAAAACAGCAGCAGCTACAGATGCACATAAAAAGTCTCTCCCAGTTTAATTAAAGTCTGGACGATTACAAGTTCCCTATGCAGTCTGAAAGATGATCTTATGTGGAGACCGTAATGACAATTCGTGGTGATGAACCAAAACAGCAGCCCCTGGTGTGAACAATTACAAGTCCTGTGCAAAGTGTGGGGAAGGTGTATTTTAATGTGTTCCAATGGGCTCAATAATTTTGTGTGCATCCTTGCTACATTTAATTTCTCTATTGTAGTACTTTTTAATTGGTTTTAAACTGTAGTTTCACGTGACAGAAATTGCAAAATTGCTCCAAAAATATATACAGTACTGTTCCTTAAGAACAATATATAGTACATTAAAACAGTGAATAAGATCCTCGAGAATGAAACTTGATGAGTATAGTTACATGGCTGTTTGTTTTCAGAGAGAATTACCTTCACAAATGCGCCGTCGCCGCAAGAGTTCACGGAAGGAGATACAGCCGTTATCGTGTGTGATGTCATCAGTTCCCCTCCGCCCACCATCCTTTGGAAGTACAAAGGAGCTAGAATACAAATGGAAAAAGACGGTAAGATGGCAGTCCAATGATCATGACAAAGAAATTGAAATCCAACGACTACATTTTTGGACCATTACTGGTGTGACAATTGGAGTGGCGCACAGATGGAAGCATCTCTGCATCATGCAAAATGAAGATTTGGTCAAATTTGTTTTTGACCCAACAAGGTGTAGATGTCATGCCTAAAGTGAAATCTAAATTTACGGTACAATGTGACTGGGAAATAACGATATTATGACATGGGAAGGAAAAGCCACAGACTGATGCAAGCCCTTTTTTCATGTAACAATTTCTTTAATGAAACAGCTATTAATATGAGGCCGAAAGTGAAATACAATGAGTAAATTATGAGTGGCATGATGTTAATAAAACAACAACAAAAACCGACAACCTAGACAAGTAGTGCCTAGTCAAAATAATTGGACTATATAATAATGCAAATGTTCTGGTAATGGGTGCCTGCCTGACGGCGCCCGTTTCACTGTCACTTTTATTTGCAAAGGAAAAAATAAAAAGGTAAAAATTAATTTGCTTTTGAATAGGAAAGTAGAATTGACTGTTTTATTCACCCAAGACCCAGAGCAATATCACAAAGTGAAATGTGTTGTCGCGCGGGGGTTGTAACAATGTTTTGAATTAACACATGATTGAATTTATGAGTTCAACATTTCATCTCAAACTCTGGTTGTTATCTTCAAGGATATATGTGTGGTAAGTGCAGTATGAGGTGTATTAATAATGAATAAGAGCCTACAGTGGTGCCTCTGAAGATGGACACAATTGATTTGGTTGACATCCGTGTTCTAATTTCCATAACATTTTCATCTATTGGGATTCATGTGAAGGGGTTGTATTAGCTTCACCAACAGAACAAGCAATGTTTCATTGGGAGCAATATTTTAACACAAAGTAATAAGGTCATGTATCATGTAACAACATACAACTACAATCAAATAAATGTATTCATCTCGTGTTTGACAGTTATTGCTGGATTAGGCGTAGCATAGGAACAGCCTGTGTGATTTTAATTAAGTAGCATGAGCAACAGAGTTTTGTCTTAAGTTATCGATATTTTACTGAGCAGCCAGACCCTCTTATGTCTAATAAGTTCAAATTCCGGGTTGTATGGTGATTATCACACTTTTCCTAATTTTCGTCACTAGTCCGGTGACATCATATGCAAATTTTGCCCGAAAATGTGACTACTTTTCCTCCCCTTAATATATATTCCCATCTAGTTGAGCTTGTGCAGGAATACATTTTTCCCTATTTTTAATCGAGCAGAAGTACGTGTATTACATGAGAAAAAATCTCACAGCACGCCATCCAAAATAGAAATTTAAAAGGTATGTACAGTATAAAAAACGAAATAATGATGATCTCGTCTCAATTTACTGACAGATTTACCTGCTTCTGCCTGTTCAGTTCATTCTTTTGGATGAATAGTAGCAGCTGGAGACGCACGCAGGCTAATTGTACTTTCTTCCATCGAGTGCAAGAACATTTAATCATTATCAATGACTGGCAGAGACAGATGAACATCATAATAGAAAATAATACCAATTAAGTGACACTGCATTACTTTTCGTAACACATCAGATGATCCCTCAAAGCACACAAATGTTCTGCTCCACAGTGGTTGGGAATCACTCACTGCATTCATGGATGAATATCGCAGAGATTCTCGACGGATAAACCTGACTGATAACAGGTCTAACATGTCAACCATCACTCTAACCACTCTTGTCTCCGTGGTCCCATTGAGCCACGTAGCAAGTTTCGTACCGGCTTTGTTTTGCAGGACTTGACAATCCCTCACGATGCTTTTGTCTTCCCTTTCAAGTTCGCTTCAAGGTGCTGAGCAACAACCACCTTCAAATCCGCGGCATAAAGAAGACCGACGAGGGCCCGTACACCTGCGAGGGACGCCTGATGGCCCGCGGCGAGATTGATTTACGGGTTATCAAGGTGGTCGTAAATGGTTAGCAGAGCTTTTGCCACTGTATTCTTGTCTACCTGTTTGTTGTTGTTTTTTTTTTTTTTCAGGGGGGCGGGGGTATCCATACAGGCTCAAGGCACGAATGTGCAAATGGTTGCCCACAGCAACTGGGTCGCCAGAAGCACTCATGCTAATGATGTGAATCTGTTCCTGAGTTCTCACGCAAGAGGATGATGTGCACCTCAATTAAGTGTTCTGTTTGTGATGTTAGTCTGGGTTGTGTTTGCCAACCTGCTTCCATGAATGAAGTTATGACATGCATCTCCCTCAACTGTGTCTTGTGTGTGTCAGTGCTCCCAACGATCAGAGTATGGCAGTCAGAGGTGAACGCCACAGCAGATGTGGGCCAATTTGCCATATTGACCTGTGCGGTCGATGGCTACCCTGAACCCATGGTGACCTGGACAAGGTAAGAAGCTTTTTCATCCAGAGAGAAAATAAGATTCTCTTGACAATAATTGTAATATTGTTTTATGTTATTCCCATGTTGGTGTCCAAATAGAGGCTTCTTCCCCGAGCAGAAGCCTCCCAATGTTCACACACGAACACTATCTGGGCTTGTGTGCTTATGTGACAATGGCCATGATAAATGAGAAGTCACACACACACACACACACACACACACACACACACACACACACACACACACACACACACACACACACACACACATATATATTGGTGGCATCACATCTTGTCAGTCATGCAAACAGTGAAACAAGCTTGTGTCACCAGGTGATTCTAAGTAAATCTAATTTAATCCTTGCTGTTTTGCCACCGAATGTAATTTCTTACTCAAATACATTTGTAGGCTAACTGGTTAATTCATTGCAATAGGATCCTTATTAAAGACAGAGAAACCTGAAGACTGCCGTCCTCAATAGGCACATTGTTGTCTGTGACACTGATAGGGCCCTTGCTTTGTCAGACAGGTTGTGTTTATCCTTTTGCCACGGCACCATTTTCCTTCTACTGTGTGAATTTTAGGACAATGAAGTGAAAATGGCTTTAACACAAATAATTATGGGGATGATTAATGAAAAAAAATGCCCTCAAGGAAAAAAAAATAGATGAGTACACAGTACAATAATTTAATTGTTGTCTTCTGAGCATTAACTTCCACAAAAGTAATGGGAATGAATATTTCTCTTTTAGAGACTGTGATAGTAAACACTGACTTTAGTTTTCGGGAAAATAATGTCCCCTTTGTCAAATGCTATTTCACATGAATCTTAATAGGTTTAAGAATCATAAACATCATGAAATGAGCCATCAAAATGCTGGCTCAGCAGGTGAATTTGCAAAAATCTTTGCAAATTAGAATCACATACCTTAGTTCAAAGGTTGCCATTGTGTCGCCACATCATGAATGAATGGGCACAATTAATTTGGCAATGCTGAGCGCAATTGACTCCGCAAGTGCCTTTTCACTGGGCTCCATTCTTGTCAAATGAAAAATAATGTGAATACGATTCCACTCTTTGCCGGACTTAAAAATGGTGCATCGCGTTTACGTTGTTTGGAAAAAGTCGTTAATTTGGTAGCACTGACTGTGCATTTGTAAAATAGCTCCTCTTTGTTCACAAATATGTTCTTGGTATAAGAAATGCATGTCAGTGGGGACATACCTTGTTGGGGGGAAGAGGAGGAGACAGTTTCACATTTCATTCTCACAGTAACCCTAAAGTAACAACTATTCCATCAGTCAACTGACAATTAACCTTGGGCTCCATTTTTAAAAATAAAGACTTCATTTCAAAACCTCCCTCCAATAAATGGCTAGAGCTGCATTTGCTAAAATACATTTGACGATTCGAAGTGATATGTGGAAGAATCCATGACAAGACTGTATTTTGTCCCTTTTTTGTGATGCAAGGGTGCTTGAAATGTCAGGGATGGATTAATGGAGATTGTTATTTTTGGCCTTCAGGAACCAAATCACTCTGGAGGCGGCAGAGAAGTACAGTTTCAATGAGGATGGTTCGGAGATGTCCATCATGGACGTCAGCAAGCTCGATGAGGGCGAGTACACCTGCATCGCCAAAAACAAGGCTGGGGAAACGGAGCAGGAGCTCAGTCTGAGAGTATTTGGTGAGCGGGGAATATTTATTTACAATGTGTATATTCGAGGCGGAATTTTTTTCGGGAATCTCAAGATGGACGTTTAACATTTGTCTCTTCCCGCGGAATTCCCACAGGATGGGAGTCAAGTTTATCTTTAATCATGGGATTTGAATCCCATTCAAACAGTTTGCTTCGACTGTATACGTTCGGTTCACGTGGATTTATGAATCAGGCGTAGCGGTCAGTAGCAAGCCATTGCGTTCGGAGTACAGCTATCGTACGTAAATTTTTTGATGTGCTCCTACACAAGAAGCGATCCTAGTTTGTCATGCACACATGTACTCAGATGCTGTATTAATATTCTAGTCATAAAAAAAGAAGGGGAAAAAAATCAATGAGTTTTTATATAATGACACCGGTAACAAGGCAGCTGCTCCTTTGTTCACCAAATAATTACCCGTGGCTATTCGTGCAATTTTAATAAGGGGTTGCAAATACATCCCTTTGCTGAGTATTGTACAATCCTCAGTTGTTACAGTGAAGAAATGCAACAACGTGTTCATCCTCCGCAGAGTGCCAGGGAGAAAAAAAATAAACAAAACAAAAAACAAACTTCACGCTTCACATCTAGTACTTTAATTTTCTTAGCTCTGCATCACCCTCAAAACTCTTCCCCAACAGTTTCCGGACATGTAAACATAAATAGAGGCCAAGCCTTCTAAAACTGGCGTAATTCCCACATGAATTAAAGTTTGGATCCTCGCGTGGTTATCATAGTTTTGCTGCTGCTGCTGCTGCTGCTGCTGCTGCTGCTGCTGCTGCTGCTGCTGCTGCTGTGAATAGACAGCTTATTATGGTTTAGCCCCGACGCCTCCCCTTCACGTGTCAAGCCTCTCATTCTCCCTTTGAAGTCATCCCAAATCCAGCACTCATTTTTTGCGTCAACTTTGTGTTTCATAGTCAAACCTAAGATCACCTACATTGTGAACCAAAGCACCTCCGAGATGGAGGAGCAGGTCATGCTCACTTGCGAGGCCTCGGGGGATCCGACGCCCACCATCAGCTGGAGCTACGGCAACCGCATCTTCACTGATGGCGAGCAGGTAAAACATGAAGACAAATAACTTAGTCGATCGAGACTGCCAATTTCACTTTGTGGTCTGATTTGCCTTCCTTATGGAATGGATGGCACAACTACAGGTAGGTCTTGCCCCAACCGGGCCAGTAAAAAGCTGTCAGCTGTTTCATTGTTCATCCCTCAGTCATGGAAGGGCTTTTTGATGCACATTTTGTGTGCCTTTATAATTAGCCTACAAGTGTATGTGCATATGATGTGATGGCAATACACAGTATGATGTATTTTAAGAAGTTGAGTCCAGGGTAGAAGGAAACCAAATTTAAGAAGTTTGGGAAAGACTGTTAAAATATTTGGGAAGTGTGTAATCTTATGTACAGTTAAAAATTAATGAAAATGTCCCACAGTCTTACGATACGCAACTACGGATGAGCATAACAATCTATCCATTTCCGATCCGCTTTATCCTGACGAGGATCGCGGGGCGTGCTGGAGCCTATCCCAGCCGTCTTCGGGCAGTAGGCCTGAACCGGTTGCCAGCCAATCGCAGGGCACACAGAGACGAACAACCATCCGCGCTAACAATCACACCTAGGGACAATTTAGAGTGTTCCATTAACCTGCCATGCATGCTTTTCGAATGCGGAAGAGAACCAGAGTACCCGGAGAAAACCCACGCAGGCCCGGGGAGAACATGCAAACTCCACACAGGAAGGCTGGAGCCGGGATCAAACCCACAACCTCTGCACTGTGAGGTCGACGTGCTAACCACCGGGTCACCCAAGCCTAATAATAAATAATTTAAATTGATTTGTTTATGAATCCTATTACCATCAAGCAATTGAAGCAAAACAGAGTGTGCTACTTGCCTGCAAACAGCAGAAGCATTCTGTCACTCTCAGCTATGTCAAGTTACAGCTACATCCACATCGGTTTCCGATTGCACAACTCCAAGTAGTTGATCAATTTATAGCATAATTTGATCTGTTCAGGGTGTCCCCCACCTACTGCCCGAAGACGGCTGGGATAGGCTCCAGCACACCTCGCGACCCTTGGACCCTTGGAGGATAAAGCGGTTCAGAAAATGGATGGATGGATGGATAAAAATGGTTCATTGTTAAATTTCAGAATGTATTGATAAAGAAAAATGATTTCACACTAAATATCCGTTTTTAAATCCAGTGTGTGTTGTTGAGATACAATGATTAATTTGAAGCCAAGCAACATTTTTAACTTGTATATAAAATCAGGACAGATACCAAGTATTCCGCCTTTAACCTGTATTTCAAGAAGTAATCTACAAGTATTTGCTGGCAAAGCACTCCGTGATGTTTGTGCCCATTAATTCTACCAAATTAAGCATCTCCTTCGAAACGGCCCACTGAATCTCACGCAATTAGCTTGACAATACTGCATTCAACTGTCGACGCGGAGATTAGATTTTATTTAAACGTCCCAAATGTCAAGCAAGTCAACCCGAATTCCTCTCTTTCCCAATCCAATTCAATCCAGAGGCCTGTGATGAAACTTGATGTCTGCTTCTTACTGTGTTTGCCACAATGAGCGCTCGAATGAGCACGTGTTCATTTGGCATTTTCAATCACATTTTGCTCTGCTCATACAAGTGATTGAAAGGGTCCTACATTTTACGCTCAATTGTATCCTCTCTATTGTTTCACTTGAGACGATCTGCACACATTTTAGCAATTTGTTTTTGCACCATGACAATCTCGACCAATATTCTCCCATAACAGTTAGTGGTCAAATGATCAAAAACAATGAACACCTGCCGGTAGTTATCTTCACAAATCTCACGCGGCCCGCTTCCTCGAGGGTCTCGCTATGGCTGCCAAGTAATGAGGGGGAAAATGCGGAGAGAATGGTGTACTATGTGGCGGGATTGTGGAGCTGCTCCATTACATGCGCTACATTCTCTCCCTACAGGCACACCTAAACAGGATCTATCAGGTATGAAATCGGTGTGGCTCACAACTGTACTGTGGCAAAGTGCGCCGCCTCCAGATTTCAGCTGAAATCCAATTATGCCATTTTAGTGGAAATTTCTTGAAAGCCCAATCGCCGGCTCGACTGCTGCATGCACTCCAAGCGTAGTTCGTCAAATAGTCGCTTTTGGCGTAGAAGCATGACGTTGCGTTGTTTGTCGTCACGTAACCAAAAAAAAAAAAAGTGAAACACCATTTTCTCTGTCTCCCAATCACTCTCAAAAGTGGTATCATTGTCTCTTTCATGTTCATCTCCATACGGTATTTGTCTAGACCAGCGTTTCCAAAACGAAGCCCACTCCCTGCCTTCCGAACAAATTTTAAGGCATCACGTTTAATCATACAAACATGGTCAAAACACATGACAAATACAAAATAAAAGCAAGCACAAGCTGGCTTTCCCAAACTAGTTGCTAACATTTAACCGTTTTGAGAAATCCCAAAAACACAATGTAAATGAATTATGTCAGACCACCATTAATAGTCAATAATTTTGGGAAGCAGTGATTAAAAACATTGGCATAAAGTGGCCTTTCCCAGTTTGAAGTCACATGGCACCTTTAACGTCGGGAAAAAGATAGCGAACCCCCCATTTCTCCACACAAAAAAGCCAAAATAAAGCCCAAATATTGGCACCATGTTTAATCGTACAAGACCAACACAAAAAAAATCAAATGCAAGAGGGGCATGCGCAGCTAAATTTTATCCTACTGCCAGTCACCTAAAATATGTGATATGCCAAATACGCCAAGATGCGTGCTAAACACAGCAGCTAAAGTGATTTTTTTTCAATTGTTTTGAGGGGTTCTTTTTTCATCACCTAGCCCTTATTAATTTGTGTGAGAAAACATCACAATTGGCTTAATAATACTGAGTATGTGTTCATGACCTCCCATTTATACTTTCTATCGTCAAGTTTGGGAATCTCTGGTCTAAACATTTTTCTCGTGGTCAACACAAATGGACCATGTATCAATGTCGCTCTTCCCCATCTATCTTTTGAGAGTCAAATGCTCCCCTTCTCAAAGTGTAACATCAATGGTGGCCGATGAAAGGGATGTTTTTTAAATATTTTTTTTATGGTTTCATTATTTCAGCCGGTGATTTCAATGCGTGGACAACAGAAGTACAGTGTTTTTACAGCCACCTGCTACATTCACAGGGGCGAGTGTTTGATCATCAAAAATAGATTGCGAGCGGCGCACCACACTCCAAACGCAAAGAGAACACTGCCGCCATATGACACCCGTCACGATATGCCTGTTCTCTCTCTGCCCACGGTGCAGAGGCGCACTGTCACACTTGAACACTTCACACCTCCCATTCCATCGAGTGGCCGGTGTTGAATACCGAATCTGCTTCCAAAATCTGCATTTTATGGCTTGAAAAACATTTACTGCTACTGCAAAGATAAAATCTGCATGTGGCCACCAAGAGAATGAATTTCAAAAAACTGAAGAATGGGCAGTGAGTGACCAGCTCAGTCGCATGCGGCTGTTCAGGCACAATGGTGACAGTGTGTTTTGCACATTTCGAGTCCGGCCTCAAAGAAACGATTAGCAGCCCCATGAACGATCCCAATGTTTAGTGGAGTTTCCCCATTTCTATTTCTAGTTGGGAAGATTTAACGGGAGCAGCAAGTGACGCCCTGACCAATGGCTGCTAATTGTTTAGTTAACTTCATCTGATGTCCGTCTGCCACACCATCTGTATTCATCACAACAGCTGTATTTCATCCAGAGTGGCTGCATCCAATGAAAGCGCATCCAGTTTGGCTCATTTTAGAGCGTGTGGGTTGATTGTACTACACTGAAAAGCCGGTGCGTCTGTACATTGCGTTGAACAGTGAAGCTAATTGGCTGCTTGTCTGAAGGCGTGTTCAGCCTCTTTGAAATTATCCAAATGAGAAGGACAATGTGGAAAACCTTGGAAAAGTTGAAGGTCCGACCGGTTTGGTTCCAGTTCCTGTTGAACATGATGAAAACCGTCGCTGTCATTTTGTGTGCAAAAAGCAAAGCATTATGTTATGTTAGCAGCATTGGCATCAGTGAGACACAAAAATGGCAGAATATTCTTCATATCATATTTGTTGATTTAAAAAAAAGTGTTGGTTTGACTACCTGTATAACCTTTCGCTTATTCTTATGCTTCTTTTCCACTGGATGATATCAAAATGAACGTGACACTTTATTTATTATACACCAGTGTGGCACCTTTCACACCTAAATGCTTCACTGAATAGGCAAGATGAAACCCACCCCCAGTCTCTGACCCTACATTCTCTCGGCCATCCAACACCAATCACTCCATGTGCAAAAAGCGTTATTGCAGTTTGTCGAAAAAAATTAGGCAGAAAGTAGCCACTCGCTAATGTTGGTTTTCCTTTCACAAAACCACACAATACTAACAACTAGATGTTCGCCACACTTTTCTCAAGCAGTTTAGCCGTTGCCTCAACAAGTTGAAGTGAGGAGACAAGGCAAGAAATGACACACAAAATGTTTTTTGTGGTAATGTTAGCTTCCCCAGCTGTGCTTTAACACTGGGTGCTGCAGCAATCTACTCCAGTCTCCACTTTGCTGCAATGCTGTCTTCAAATAAAATTCAAGATGCTGGTTCTCCTCCATTGTTATTTGCTAGTGCGTCTCATTCCAAATGATATGTTCAAAGCCATGTGATTTTCGCAGTCTCCTGTGGTACTGTTCTGAAGCCGACTTGGTACTGTGCAGGGGGAAAGCCGCATTAATATTTAGAAGACAGTTTCCCTGCTTTGCTATTTTGATGTGGGAAACCAAACCCCTCCACAAACTGAGGAATAGAAATCCAAGTCAGAACTGTACAATAAGAATGAGGCATACGATTCAAAAGAAAGAGACGTTTCCCGTCTAAGTGATTTTATAGATACGAGACAGTAGTTGAGTGCCCCGCCCCTTTAGGAGTCTGGTCCTGAGGCTGTTCATCTTGCAACGATATCGATTCTCATGTGATATTTCTCAGACAGACAAATCACAGCATGATGGACGTTTAACATTTGTCTCGTCAGCATTAGGGTGCCGAGGGTGTTTGCTTCTCGCACAGACCCATCAGACTGGCTATAATACACAATGCTCCATACGTCATTTTCCTTCTTGTTAACCCAAGTGACAAAAAACATGCCCCTATTCATTCATTTATTCCTAACTCATCTGAATGTGGCGAGGAGAGTATTCCCAGTTAGCAGACGGGAAGTCTTCCCCCCGGCACCGGCCCTGGTTCTAATGCCGCTTTTGTTGCAGGACAAAAACTAAAGCAACTCGAGTTACAGCTGCTGTGCTCTGACACATTCATTGTTTCTCTCACTTAAAGGCATCTTTGTCTGGCTTCGCTCGACTCTTCTCACGGCAGACCTTCACTGTACAACTTGGTGCCCAAAAATGCATTATGACTAGACTTGTACAACACGGCATTGCCCGCTAACAGATGCGCAAAGCTCACTCCCTATTAGGATTAGGAGGGAGATTACGAGATCGCACAATATAAATGCAGTGACTACATAAATTAAAACTGTGGAGTTAAACTGCTATGTCTAGACAACCTCAGCAGCAATCATACCATGTCCATGGAATAACGGTGTTGTTTTTATATTTTTACACAGCTATTCGCACTTTGTTTTGATGAGTTGAAAACAAATTAAACAGACGCAGTTAGATAACGTTCGGGCGAATTAATTTGTAGTCAGTCAATGGTGGCTTTTCATGATTTTTTTCGAGGACTAAATTCACATTCTGTCTAGCACAAAGTGATGGAACATTTGCACAGTGTTGAACAGGTTTTGTCTCTTTCACACATACACATACTGTATTTCTATTTGGGCTCTCCAACATCCAGATAGCTAATTAAATAGTACATACTTGGGAATAAAACTATTCACTTGATTGCTCATAAAAGGCTAAAGCCTATTAACGTGGCAACCGTTTTGGAAGGACGTCAGAGACAAGCTACAATTGCGCGATTGTTGTCTCCTCTGGAAACAAAATGTTCCTTGCAAGTCCGAACACTCGGTAATGCGGCAATACAAGGTTGTTGCTCCTTAATGACAGCACTCATGATGGTCAATGTCAGTCAGGGGCCTTGAAACACTGTCAGGGTTTTGCACATTGATGAGGATTTGTTCTAATGATGCCGTTTTTTCATGTCAAAACAATGTGGTACAATGAGAGCAGGGCGGGCAGTCTGAAGACAAACGCGGAAGTCTGCATAGCATAGCGGTGCACGGCTCTCTAAAAGAGCAATTGAGAGTGAAAATAAGCATTGTGAGTTGAGTTTAATGACCATAGGGAACGAGTGTCATAAATACAGCCATCTTGCAACCCCCGTCTCTCTGTTGTCTGTTTGGCGATTGAGTCAACCCCGATCTGCTGCCATTCATTTTGTCTTAAACAGACATGCATCACACATGATAGTGATGAAGTGCTAATGTAGCGCAGAGCCAGTGCCTCGTGCGCAGACAAGGTGCTGATGTTCCACACTATTAGGCTGTCTGGTAGATTAGGGCCATGGCTCTTCTGCGGCGCGGCATTGACAATGCGGCTAACTGCTGTTTGCGCTAATGTGCTAATGACAGACTGTGCCTGTTGCCAACAATGTTCTCATAGCTCACCAATTCGATTTGGGGTTTAAGCAAAGCGATTGTGAGCATAGTTTTTGACATAACGAGCTGTTCAGTGTTCTATGACACTATGAATTAAACTGGCAGATAAATAGAAACATGTACACTAGGTTTTAATTGAGTCCATTGGCCACCAAAAATGTACTTCATAATATCATTCTAGTTAAATTCACAACTCCATCATGGACTTTGTTTTATGCTGAGTAAAAATGCAGAAAAGACAAGAATCAATCGCCATTATTTTATTTTAATAAATCAAGTTCCCACTACCTTGGATAATCAAATATTCAGAGCAGAGGGGTGCTTGAATAACAGAACAAGCTTGTTCTAATGTTTTTTTTCTTTCTTTCTTTTCGCTTTGTGTTAAATTGTTACACCGCTAAAACACACTTGTCATCATACAGCGATGACATCATTATTTTTTTGTGTCTGATTAGAAACATGGTTTATAAGACTAAAGTGGCAGATACAACATTCCCTTCAACTTGAGCGCTTGCAGGGAGCTGCCTCTCTTAAAGCTAAATGGAATGGAACCCTAATTGATGTCATTGTAAATACCTCCATCTGTCCCCCTTTTTACTAACTGAATATGTCAGAATGATGGCTGTGAAAAAAAGTCATAAAAATGAGCAAGATACTGTACTAGTGGTGGACTTTTGCATAATGTCGGGTTTCAAATGTTCATATTTACGCGTAGAACGAGAATTCCCACCGCCACACGACATTTAACACTTAATTGGACTTACAGATATATTTGCCTGGCTGCCCAGCAATATTAGTTTTGTGTTAAAGGACGCAACGAGTGCAGTTACACCGGTGGATTGCATCTATAATGTGCAACTAATGAAAGATGGACTCCGGCTGTGAGTTTGATGATTTGATTCATTCGCCGTACAGTGGTACCTCTACTTTCGAAATTATTTGATTCTGGAAAAAATTTGTTAGCCACAAAATTTTGTAAGTGGAGAGGCATTTTCCATGTAAATGCCCTAATCTGTTCCAAGCCCCCCCAATATTCAGTCATCGATGTTTTCTAAAGCATAAAAATGTATCAAAATATGTAACAAATACATGTTACAATTAGATTATTGCACAATAAATGAGAGATGTGCATAATATAGAAAACAAAGAATAGATGTTCTCACTCAGAAGTGTTTTTTGCCTGGCGTTTCATCACAAACCGATACAAAGACGTTTGCTTTTGTCGGCTTTTAACAATCCTTCGAAAATGTCCAAGGCATCAGCATAGTGAAAAATTGCCCGAATGGTGAACATTTTTTCTGGGTGATTCATATTTACGTAAAACTATCGGAACGCCTCATGGTCAGAGGGACCAATGATGAGGATGCTGCATGGACACATATCTATTTATCGATCTCCACACATAGACACATACGGTAGAGATCCCTCTTAGCCAATGGGATGCCAGGATGATGCTCGGTAGTAGCCAGTGGCAGAGCAGCTATAAGAATGTTGCGTTCAGAAAACTCGGGACTGCGACTAGGAGCGCAAACTGTATTTTTACTTTTGTAACTTGAAATTTCTCTCGTAACTAGAGGCAATATTTTCCTGTTGAGGGGTTTCGTAACTTGAAAATTCCGTATGAAGAGACGTGTTCGTAAGTAGAGGTACTACTGTATTTTTTTTTCCCGCTGACAATTATTCCAGCAGATTGTGTTTACTTCAGAAGTTTCCGTGCTTTTCATCTGATGAAAGAGCTGTTTGCCATTCTATTTGTTACACGAGCCATAGCACCTCATTGTCACGCTTGAACATGTTCTCCTTCGAGCATGCCTTCTGTAAAGCTTCTTGTCTTGGTGAGCTGTGTCTGTCACTCAAAATGGACATCGCATCTTGTCCTGGGGAGCTCAAAAGCCATTCATGTGAGAGGGCTGCAAAATACAGTGCAATTTGTTCCCTTGTCACTTTCCATAATGTACATACCGTATTTCTGCAAATAGTAGCCATCCCTGAAGTAGACATGGACCACAATTGCTAGGTTGACAAATGACCTTCTCCCTCAAATAGGTGGCTCTCATTTCCCATCAGAAAACAAACAAACAAAAAATAGGAAGGACTACAATGACCTCATTTGGTGAATGCAATTATCCACACGAGTTGAGCCAATTTCAACCATGTTGCTAACCAAAACACTTTCTCAGGTAAAATCGAGTGCGGACTTCTCAGAAACTCGGTTCATGGCATCGACAATTAGCAGTCCAGTCGACTTACAGGTGGTCGCTCCACAATATGTTGTACATCTGTGCTTTTACCGCTTACATTTTAATTCAAACTCTTGGTCATGTCTGTTGTAATAAACTGCCGCCTTTGTTTAATATTCCAACAGTGTGTTTCTGTAATCATATAGTTGATCTTTGGCACCATTTGCAGAAATTCTGTATTCAATTCTTAAATAATAAACACTTGCAAATCCAGATGCCAATCAGTTTGGTTTTCAGCATAATGCAGCTAACTAAATTAGCCAGCATGTTCTCGTAATGAAATGTTGACAGAATACTTGAATGCATAACGGGCCAATGAACACCAACATATAATACTCCCATCGACATAATACGGAGAGTTAATGTGCGATGTAAACATTGTTCCAATCCTCTTAGAATTCACTGATGTATCCAGCATTCAGACGTTGAATACAATCCATAGATGCCAGGATTAACTAAAGTAATGGCCAACATTTACTGGTTGTATACACCCACAAAATGGGTCCCAAGGGCTTGTTTAAGAGGCCAAAAATGATCATTTCAGCTTTCAGTAGCCTTTTGAAGGAAAATATTGAGCTGCGACTAGTGTAAAAAGTAAATGTAGCGTGTTTTACTTTATCTTAGTGCTAACATTGCATCTGATGACGAAAGCCACAAGAAAATGGATGGCGAATTGATCATCTCAAGACCAACTTTTTAACGCTGCCCCCCGAGATAAAGTGAAGACGTTTTTAATCTTATCTTTGAAAGCATTTGGGCTATCATGACACTTCTTATCATGGATGGGCTTCTTAATGGAGCTTAGATGCAGTGTTGTTCCAAAGAGGACACGCTAGGGATTACTGAAAATATTTAAAATCCGGGTCTTTGCCGTCACACAGTAGTCGACATCAAGCATAGAACTGCAGTTGATACGTCGACTGTGTGTGCCAAATCCAACTTTCAAGCTCAGGTATTAAATATGGGGGAGAAAAAACCCCCAAAACAAAACACAGAACTTAATACCTATGTGTCATTTGCACCACCAACGCTTTTTTTTTACCCCCCCCACGAGGATTGCCTTCTAAGAATTACTCTGCCTTTTTGTTGTTGTTGTTTTTTTGTTCTCTCTGTCCTTTACAGGCATCATGGACTCGTCCTGAGCAGCACAAGGTATTCTAAATGCATGAGTTTTTTTCCCCTCCTCTTTTTTCCTTACACTCATCCATCTCCCATGTCAGGGGAGTCGAATGCGATTATGGATGGATGCAGATGAAATTCCTTCAAGAAGAGTAGGCGCACAATGGGGGCGGTCTAACTTTTCCGCTGTATATGAGGCCATTTGAGTTTGCGATGTATACAGTGGACCCTCTTTTTTTTTTGTGAGTGATTAAAAATGCATTCCATGGAGAATAACTATCGTGTGACATGTCAAAAAACAGTAAACAGTGTGAAATAAATATGAATGACGAATAAAGTCAAGAAAACAAATGAGCATTTAACATTAGTTTTTACCTTGAGTGAAGACTTTTGATGGCGCATGGAAGACGGCAAGGAGGGATACAGTGAGGGATATTTTCGTGCTTTGCCACGCGTCTCTTCTTGAATTCTGTCATGTTTCGTGCATTACTTATCAAATGGCTGCAACTTGGAACGTTACGTTGTGTTGTCTGAAAAGGATTCATCAGACCAACCACCCTCAAAGTGCCATTGTAAATAAAAAATATGCAACATGTTATCACTACACACAACTCTGATAGGTGACCCCCCCCCCACACACACACACACAGTTTCTAGTCAGGGTACACAAAGGAGACATTTAAAAACACTGATTTGTATGGATGTTTTCCCCATTTTTTTTTTTACCCCCAGATAAGCAGCCCAGTTTTATCGCTTCCATGATCTTTTTTTTAAGTCTTGAAATGTTTTATCTTGGTTAGCGCAACTACATCTCATTTCTCCTATCAGTGGTGGCGCGCCACCTTTTACAGCATCTAGGAATTGGCCAGTGAGTTTATTTTATTAAGAAAAATCCAACTCTGGCAAACCGTCATCGCTCCCCCAATGCCGTGCCAATATCTTTTCCATCGCGTTATGTCTCTGCCTCGATGCATCGCAGCCAGCGACTGTTGGTGAAAGAAATAAAAATGCCAAAAGAATAGGCTGCCAGCAATTTTCTTTGCCTCATGAGTTCTTGCAAGTGCTAAATAGAAGTACAGGACATATTTATTTATGTGGCAAACACAGAATCAAGCTCCAGTTCTTCACTCTGTCGGCTGAATATGAAAACAGAATTCTCTCATTTTGTTTTAATATCCAGCCAAAGTCGTGATGATGAACTCACATCAACATCAAATATTGATATTATTGAGAGTCAGACCCGGCCAGAGGCGTAAGCGAAATAAGTGGCTCCTCGGGGCTCCCCTGCTAAGAGCATGTTTTTTTTTTTTTTTTTATGAACACACTAAACAAAGATGGTGGTGCGGGGTAAAATGAAATTAAGCTCAGGGTGCTGTAAAGACTTGCCCTTACTCCTGTTTTTGTGGAATGCCATTCATTCAGTCATGATCATGTGATGTCCAGAGAGTACTTGAATGAGAAATCAGTTTTTTGAGACGACAGGTGAGGAGGGAACGTTCGTAGTCAAGTGCGGCAATAATTACAAGGTTTGTGTCCACTTGGTACACGTGCCTGTTGAAGTAACAGGTCGTATGGGGCGTTAGCTGTCTTTCGACTGAGCAGTGCTTTCAAGGTGTGAACTTAACGATGTCAATATCGACAGGACTGTGATTGGTTTACATAAATGGGTGGGGGAAATGAAAGTCATCAGCTGCAGAACGACAGGATGTTCTAGAACGCTTGTACTGTGAGGATGTGTGTGTGTGTGTGTGTGTGTGTGTGTGTGTGTGTGTGTGTGTAGACATCCCATAATAGAAGGCAGGCAGTGGCGAGAAGAGTTATGGGCACGGAACAGTGTTGTGTGCGTGCCGAGCATGTTAGCGCCAAATGCGGCAGATTCGGCGGACAATCTGCAGATCAGAGCACATTTCCTTCTTACAAACGCCACGCCAGTTAAGGTTTGGTGACACATTAAGTTAACGTGTGCTGTAGTACAGGGGTCCTCAACCCCCAGGCCGCGGACCAGTACCGGTCCGTGGCCGCACAGAAAGGATAAATAACTTGCATTGCTTCAGTTTTATTTATTTTGGAATCTGAAAGATGTCTTATTTTGAAAAATTACCGGATTCTCTGTTACATCCGTCTACAATATCTCACACAGCTCAAGGTGTGCTTCTCGGTCACGTGATACGTTACCGCTTAAATGAAACCCAGGGGCGAGCGAAATGAATAAAAAAACAAACGTCTTTGGAAAGGGGAAAAGGCCCAGCCAGGAGACAGAATAGGAGCCTGTGATTTCCAAGAAAAAGAAGGCTACATTTAATAGACAGTATCAGAAGTCTGTCAGAGATTTTTCTCGGACAAAGTTAAAGAAACGACTCGGCACACAGGGAAATTGTCTTCAATGTCGACGGAAGCGGACCTCTGAGAGCGAACGACGGTTTAGTTGCTCCGTGATCACACTTCCAGCCCTGCCCTCCGCGAGTTCGACCTTTTATTTGTAACATATGCAAAATACAAGAAAAACACTGCCCCGGATATTTGCATGCTGCACCCCCGGTCCGGCCCCTCGGTAGTGATTGGTTACCTGCGTTTAAGCTTTGAACCACCAGTACGTTGGCGCCTTTCTGTCTGGTCTAAGATAAATCAACATGTCGCAGACTTTGCGGATGGCCAAATGTCGCCTGGGCGCGACGGGTGTTCTCAAATCGTCTTTTATCGTTCAACCGCTGTTCCCAAATTATCCATTCCCCATTTATGGCCGAGTGTCGCCCTCTCCCCTTGGATGCCCACCTGCTTTGATGTGCTAATTGTGGACTCCAACGGCCCTCCGGCCAGGTGGCCGGCACCTTTGTGCACAGGCATTTGGGGGTGCTGTATACGCACCCAAACGATTTGGATGTGACCGACTTAAAATGAAACTTTAAACATGATACAATTTTGCTCATAAATTCCTCTAACAAAGTCCTACTTAAAATATGGATTTATCCCAGTTGGAGATTCCCACCCACCAAGCCCACTCTGCGTAATATGCGGCGGTGGTGATTCCCATTTTTTATGCACTTTGTATTTGCGGTGTATCTTATTTTGAAGGCATGTTTAAATGTTACCATAGCTACCAGAGAGTGTTGCGACCAGATAGGACGTCCCTCGTGTCATGATTTGTGTTTATTATTATGTTTGGAAAATACCAGTTTTCATACAGGTCATATCATATTATTTTGTTGTATTTATCCGTCACACCTTAAAGGCCGGTCCCTGAAAATAATGCCTGAAATTAAACTGTGGGGCAAAAAAAGTTGGGGACCGCTGCGATGGTACATTTCCGATTTCACGCTCCAAAGTTCTACCTGCTACTCCATAAAAGCAAAGAAAATGTGCTGTAGCATTTGCTTATTTAATGGTGGTACTAACAGTCTTGATGTTGTTTTAGAGACTAAACCTCAGACAAAATCCTCCTTCAACCCCCCTGATCCCCGACTAGTGATGCCACTCAGTGGTTGCAATTGCCTCATAATGGCTTCTGATCCCAGCAGCCATGTTTAGTGCAACAGAACATATGTGGCATCTGTAAAGCTGCATTTTTACTTTTAATAGATCAATTTACCCATAAAGTGTTCTTATCAATAGTATTTTAAAATTTGATATACTTATTACGATCGAAATTTTCTGAACTCCTGTTTGGTTACCAGTTAGGTATTGAAAAATAATTCACCAACTATCTTGCCATCCTTAACATTGATTATGATAGCTTCATAAGTTAGGATTGCTGGTGAAAATATATGCATATGAATGAATAAAGGCTGCCCCGTGATTGGCTGAAACCAGTCCGGAGATTGCACTACCTCTCGCCCAAAAGTCAGCTGGGATCAACTCCAGCCCCCTAGCACAAGCTTTATCCAAAACAGAAGCCTGTGCCTCTCTGTAGTTGAGTAGATCTGCTCCTTTGCGGTATATTTAGACGGACCATTTGGTTTGTCTTAAATGGGCGTGTCTAGAAGGAAAACAAAATATTGCTGAAAACAAAGACAATTAATATTCACCAAATGAGTGCCAAATATCGACTTGTACATAGGCCGCGTTGCCAAGTGGCAGAGTCCGACAGAGAATGTTTTCTGCACCGGGGTCAGAATAAAAGGCCATTGTGTTACATAAGCATTGCTCCAGTCCCTCTACCCGCACTGCATAATAAATGCTGCAAACATGCGAAGCCTATTCAATCGGAATACAAACTAGGAGGGTCTCTCTTTACACTACCTCCCTGGCTGCCTCCCCAAACAGTATCTGTAAAAGCAGCCAGGGCATTGTTTTGCCTGCAGCTTGGCCCTTTGCCATTCGCCCCTGGGGAGGAAAAAAAAACTGTGGAAAAGAGCTGCTTGAGGTGTTTACTGCTGTCACACCTTGTAAAATACACAATCCAACAAAAAATAAACAAACATAGAAACTTTGCATCTCAAATCCATTAATTAAATTCAATACGGAAACAATACGGATTGACGGCGTGAGGTTTGCCAAGTCCGTCGGGCAATCAGATGAATGGCATTGCCTCAAAAGGCAATTCATATCTTCTGTCATTTGCAGCTCGATAAAATGGAACGCATGCGGGCAAAGTCATAAAAGAATTATCAGGAGTGGTGGGAGGCAATTATTTGCCATCTTAACTGCAGCAAAACAGTTGCTACGGGCATTAGCGTTATCATGAGGCTGGTTGGTATCAATGTCACAAATGGTAGTCCTGTCAGGGTTTGGAAGTGGCAGTTGTTGACCCTGAAGGTGGGGAAGATGCTTCAAGTCAGGTGTCGAGAAAACAGGTGTGTGGGGAGTCATTTACATAACCCATTCGCCAGCTGTCTGTTGTCATTTCTCTGGCTCGGAATGCAACACGTTCTCTCCTTTGCTGAATTTGACACACATTTTTGGAAAGAATTAGCAGCCACATAACCGCGGAGGTGACCAGGTCAAGCAATCTAGCCAGAGATAAATCAAATGGGCCTGAATGAAAGCAACGTAAAAGCTGGCTAAAGGTGACTGTCACAAGGTGCTACGCATTGCGAGCTGAAAACTCTGCAGGGTTCCTTCTATCATGAATAATGGATCAGCTCCCTGCTACTGCCAACTGTGCTCTTGTGTTTCCACATCTGTTGCCTTTTTTTCCTGTAATCAAATGTCTTCTTGCTCCTCAGCGTATTTCTCTCCTCGACTCAACCCTTTGTAATAGTCAAACACATGAAATATATTTGTGAGAATATAGTCATGGGCAAATCTTTGAAAAATATTCCTTGAAAAGCTGTTTCTGGATACAAAAATAATGACCATCAGCAAGTCGGCTCATATTTGGATATTTAGTTTGTGTGAAACTATGTTTTCATTCGTTTACGTATGTATGCGTCAGTTGTGTATTTTAATAGAGTATGGCACATTCTTGTGTCCAATCCTAAAATTATCATTCTAAAATGAACGTCTGTGGTTCTCTTTATTCCCCTTTCGTGGTTAAAAATTAAAATTACTATTCTAATGCACTGGCTCAGTCCACATATTTTGTAAAAGTCTAGATCAAGGAGGGCTCTCCCTCGTGGTTCAACCTAATTCAGAAGGGCCTAAAACAAGGATGGTGAACTTTTTTACAATTGCAAATATTCATGCTAATCATTAAGCCATTTGTCGAGCCAATTATCATGACATGGCGCCTATACGTCATAAGTGCTCATTTCCCGCTCCACATGACATGCGGCATGTAAATAACACATATGGATTAATGGACTAACTCGGCTATTGTTTGCTTCTGTTCAGAGTGAGGATGGGAACGTGGTGGTGCGGAGTGATGCCCGCGTTTCCTCGCTCACGCTTAAGTACGTCAAGTACACCGACGCCGGGCAGTACCTGTGTTCGGCGCGCAGTGCCATTGGGGAAGATGACCAGGCGGCATATCTGGAAGTTCGCTGTAAGTATTCAGTGTGTAGTGAACCCCTTCGGCACTGTTTGCCGCAAATAGTCAAAATTTGTCAGTAATTGACGCACTCCATAGAAAGAATTGTACATGTACAGTATATAGATGATAGAAGAGGGTGATATCATGCTTCTTTTGTCTAAATCAAGTTCCTGATCTCACTTCAACATACGGCCTTGGCGCCAAGCTGTCACAAAATGGTGGGAAAGCAATACTTTTGCCTAAATGAAGCTCCTTATCTCATTTCAACATAGTTCATTGGCACCAAGGTGGTGGCAAAGCAATACTGTACTCTCCTTGCTTTGGCCTGGAAAAAAAACAAAAATAAATAATCTTAAAACCCATCCAGGTCACAAACATTAAATAATGGGTGATACTGAATGTGTCTCGTGCCATGCCAAACTAGTTCATTGCGCACCCCTTCGTTATCTTGAACCTCATATGTTAAAACCATTGAAAACCCACTAGCCCTTATATAAGAAGTGAATGTACCGAACACCGGAAAGTGAAGCAATAATTCCCTTCTTTTGCTCATTTGTAAATGAGATTTTTATTGTTTAAACAGTTTAATGAATGATTAGTCATGGTTAACTTCTCTGTACGTATGACAGGAATGCTAAAATGTTCGACTTATTTACAACATTAAAAAATATATACATAAATAAATGGCGATCCAGCTGCCAATTGTGTTACTGCCAATATCATAAACGTGACATTCACAGCCGCTTTGATTCGACCTGAAGTTTTAGGGTGGTAGCTGCAGAACCGTTATCCCGTTTCATGTCAGCACATGACACGAATTTGTAAAGTCAGCAGCGTGCTGTCGAAAACGGTGGAAACCTGGCGGAGAGGCTTGAGACACGCAAGGTGTCGCCCAGAGCTCTTCATCTGACAGCTCGCTGTGTGGCAACTCCCCGCTTCTATTACTGCCTGACATTTTTCATCTCGATCCTTTCGCTAATGGGATGAAAAAAAAAATTGAAAATGTATTCGCTTAACGATATCGGTGCAAACCTCCATGCATTAACGCAACGACCATCTGCCTCTGAAAGATGCCATTTTCCTGCCTTTCTTCCATGTTACTCCTCTTTGTACGAAAGTTGAAAAGACAGTTTTACACCATCTGACTATCAGCTGTATTTTGCAAAGCAATACAATCCGGTATTTATCAGCCTTTGCCTTTCACACAGATCCCAACAAAGCATGAAATTACCGTGTGCACACTTTCACACTGCGACAAGTTTTCCCAAAGTCCCATAATGTGATCATTAGATGCATTACAATGAAATAAAATACTTGCCGGACGATCGCTTTTAACAAAGGGTAGTCAAAGTGAGGTCTCACTTCGCCGTCACAGATCAGCGGCACTGGAAAAAGGCAGCTTTAAAGGGGAAGCCGAACAGCGGCATTAATGCCACAAAGGCCAGGCAAATCACAGTGAACATGCGGTTCCCATTGGGTTAAAAGCAATTGTCCATACATTCACGTCACATCAGACAATGGCCTCATAATGATCTGATTGTTGTGTGAAAGCACCTTTGCTGAAATCTGCGTAAAATGGAGCTTTTGACGCCAAGCAGTTTGAGTAGTCAAAAATGGTGAAAATGCTTCAAAAATCATTTTCATGGTTATGATTAAAAAAAAACAACTCATTTCTAAGTGAATGGCTTTGATGCATCACTCTGATGCAGAGGCATGCTTTGAACACAGGTATCAGCTTCATGATTAGAGGTCCTGCGTTGACAACTAATGCATTTGGCATCAAAGACAGCTTCAGTTCTAGGCTGTCTTCCATGCATGCGCAATGTAATGTGATGAGCCCATTCGATCAAACCAACCCATTTGGAAACGCAGTCACTGGAAATGTTTGCAATAACCCAAATCATTTTCATCTGGTGGTTATTTCATTATTTCACCATTCCAAGTGTAATATTAGTGTGGCAATACACTGGCATCTACATGTGTATCGCTACCTTATAAAAACACACGGATGCATTTTTCATTTCAAGCATCGTTACATCCTTGAGATTACGAGCGTAACAATCGGACATGTTTCTCCCAAGACACCCCGAAAATCCAAGGCGAAGTGGCGGTGTACACCTGGGAGGGCAACGCCGTCAACATCAGCTGTGAGGTGCAGGCGCACCCAAGCCAGGTCACCATTAGCTGGCTGCGGGATGGGCTGACGCTGCCCAACGCCAACACGAGCAACGTTAAGATCTTCAGTACGCCCCTGGCCAGCTACCTCCAAGTAAGATGGGTGCGCTCTTTAATGGCGCCTCTTTGCGTCATCAAGATTTTATGAGTTTTTTTTCCAGCTATGTACTGTGAATAATTCACGGTGGGAAATCCACAGCAGCGAATAAAAATTGAATGCAGTGAACCTCTCTTCATCACAGGAAATAAATTTCAGACCCACCCTCTATAGGTTCAGGGTGGGTGGAGGGAGATGCATCGTGCTTTAAATACATTTAAACTTTTTTTCTGTAAAGTGAATTCAAAGATTTGCTTCAAAATGCTCACACGTTTGAAGATAATTGCTGGAAATGTGCAAAGACTGAGAATTGAGAATTTAAATGTTTTTCATTAGTTCAGTTTTGGGATTTTTTTTTAAGGGCGAGATTACAACAGCATGGAGTGACACGTTCGGCGTCCGGCATGAGTCCCCCATCCCTCGCAATATAAAAACCGTCTTGCATGCCGTCATTTGCATCAATCATTAGCCAACGCAGTTACGAGTTGCCTATGACCGAAAAAAAAACGTCTTCTTCCCTGGGTACCACGATTAACAGAGCAACTCAGTTTTGTTATTTTGAATCCTGAGCGAAGGGGTCAGCCCCAGAAGGCCGTTAGCTCAGAAGCAAGCTGGTGGCTAGCGCCTCTGGTTGTGGCGTGGAAAGCCCCGAGACAACCCGGTGGAATATATTTCATCCACCGGAGGCTTTAAGCGGAACTATTTTCATAGCTCAAACTTGTAGGATTGTGGAGGCATTAAATAAATAACAATAAATAATAAAAAAAATAAACACTTTACTGAAGTAAAGTAATGATTGTCATTTGTCTCCCTACAGGTGACGCCGGTGTCTGAGAATGACTTTGGGAGTTACAACTGCACTGCTTCCAATGAGATGGGCACAGAAGCCAAAGAGTTCGTCCTCATTCAAGCTGGTCAGTCTCAGAAAAAGAAAAAGCAATTTCCGTGTTTTATTTATTGATTGATTTTAATCACCTCACTTCCTGTCCTCCCATTTTACCACAGAGGTGCCCTCATCTCCATTCATCAATGAGGTGTCACCTTTCTCCACTACCGCGCTGGTTCAGTTCGAGGAGCCTGAATCCACCGGAGGCGTCCCCGTGCTCAAGTATAAAGCAACGTGGAGGATGCAAGGCAGAGGCAGCTGGTCGCACAGAATCTATGAGCTCAAAGATGGTAATGATGAATTGGATTTTTCTTCCCCCTCCATTTGGCTACATTTAGAAGCAGCAGGTGTTAATTGCTGCTGCTGTCCTTTGGAATTGCAGTTTATTCACAATCATCTTTCTGTCTGTCTCTGCCATCTTGTTCACGCCCATCTGGTTGGCATTCCAAATACTGTAAATGCTAAAACAAAAAAAAATGAAACCTACATTTTTCAAGCACAATCTTCTGGATTTTCTACACCGAGTCCAAAATAATTTTCTTTGCTGAGCATGAACGTTTGACACTGTTAGACTCCATCGGCGAGGTGACCATCACACACCTGAGGCCAGACACCACCTATGAAGTCAAGATGTCTGCCATCAACGGGAAGGGGGAAGGCGAAAGCTGCCCCGTCGAGACCTTCAAGACAGAGCCAGTCCGTAAGTTCCTCACATGACAAACAACAACTTGACTCTTGGTCGCAAGTCCTTTAGTAATACAGTGTGCACTGTTTGCAATCTGGACTGAGACTGGCACAAACATCAAAACACAGCCGTCAAACAATTCTTAAGTGATGGCAACGTTGCAAAGTGAAGACCTTACAGGAACGTGAAACGGGCAAAGCCCAAATCCATCATTCCTTCTCGTGCTCATTTCTAAATGTAATTAACATGCCTTGAAAAAGCGCGCCACCTTCATGACAATACATCACACCTAAAGGTCATCATGGTTATTGTTGCTCTGATAAACACTCAACTCCCAGCGGCCCCTTTTCATCACTTCTTTCTAGACACAAGTACACTTCAATTTGAATTAACATTTGCATTTCATTAGGCTCACACAATAATTGTGACTTGGCCCAAATCAATTATGACACGACATTGACTAGATGCTATTATTTGGCCATCAGCCCCCTCTGGTGGCAGGACACAACACTGAACTCATTCATTGCAATTGAATCACTGGAATTCTGGATTCTTTTGTTTTTGGCACTTGTGCGTTCGAAATGCTTACTAAAGTCAAACTGGCAAGGGTTTTTTTTCTTTTCGACGCAGGTCAACAGTATTTGAGGAACATTGGGTTATATTTCAAGAATTATACACGACAAGCACAAATCTCGATCTTAATCACCTCATTAAGTTGAATGGGAAGTCCATTTTTGCAGATGACTACAGTAATTACCACTGTGTGTTTTTCTTTGTCTTAAGATGCCATTTTTGGCTTACTCTCAGGAGACACGGGTTTGTTCTGTTGTTGGGATGATTAGAGTAGAGCTGTGCAGATTAGTTTTAATCAAATGTACAAATTGGCTTAGTGTGTTAGTTTGTAGGAGATGTGGTTTTAAAGCCCCCTTTTGCAAGAATAGTATTTGTCCATTTTTTGTTTTTATGTTCTGTATAAATGCTGCCGAGCGATGAAACAAAGCTGACGTTGTCCAATTATCTGGTCGGGGATCCTGTGTTGCTGTGTGAAAATGCACAGTTGCAACAAAATGCCGCCTGCGGTGGTTTCTGTGTGAAAAGCCAACGTGGATAAATGCCAGATCTTCTGTTGCGGCCATTTTGCGGGATCTCTTTGTCATATCCCAAACGTAATCCCAGTAGCAATAATAATGACCATCCAATTAGCAGCGTGTGAATTACTAAACGTCAGAGTGATGAATTAAAGCAAAGTTGCATTTCAAAAGGCAAACATCACTCCTCTGGTATTCAGCTTTGTGCCATCGACTGTTTAGATTGTTCCCCTCTGCTCATGACTCATCAGAAGCACCGAAGTGCGTTCGTTTAAGACGTCTGCTGCCCTTTTCACACACACTAGAGAGCCTTCTTACCCTCTGATGCCCTGTTCTGGGGTTTTAGAATGCTAGTCATGTGTCCTCTGCTCTATTCTTCACGCCTGTTGTCTTATTCCCGTCCCTTTCAACCACTCATACACTGTACATGAGCAATTAATGTGACTGTTATTCTGGTTTGCATGTCACCGTGACGGCCCGCCCCCCTTCGCTCTTCAGAAGGTAAACTTGACGTTGAGACTGATCGCTTTAATCGGCAAATGCCGCTATTAAACGCCACATTAATTGCTTCTAAGCGGACACGCAGCAGAGTTGGAGCCAAATGCCATTAATCAATAGAGTAGGCGTCCGTCTTGGCAGGATTAATGAGAGCCAGAGCCGGTTACCTTGGCGATTTTTATCAGCGTTGCGTGAATTGTTATTGAGAGGCAGCTATCTGTGAGATGCTCCGCTCTTAATCTCACCTGTAGACAAACAAAAGTCAAACACTATTGCTCGACATCCACAAATGTTCCAATCGCAAATCATCACAAGTGAATTCATCAGTTGCAGAAAGTTGCCATCTTAAAACCTAAATTTATTGCACTGCCAACGTTAGAAGAACCTATTCATTGATTGTCCAGATATCAAACTCAGATATAGAGGCCCTTAGACAGTGCGGTGAAATAGTATTTGCCCCCTTCCTGATTTCTGTGTTCTTTGCATATTTATCACATCCAACGGTTTCAGTTCATCAAATGAATTTTAATATCACACAGAGACACAGAAATTAGGGAAGGGGGGCAAATGCTTTATCACGGCACTGTCAAATGAAAAAGGTGAATCCATTCACTCCTTACAGACACATAATGGAGAGGGTATGAAATTGTATTGTACTGCAAAGCCAAACGCGTTCAGACATCCCAGCATGTTCCATTTGCTTTGATCATGGCTACACTTTCCCTGTTTGTCGTCACAGTCGCTCTTCTGTGCTAGTGGCATTCAAATACAGAAAAGAAAGAAAAAGCAGTTTCGTTTACGGCACATTTCATGTAGAAGACAATTCAAAGTGCGTTACTTAAAACATTAAAAGCATTAAAGAACAAAATAAAATATGTTCATCACAAAAGTCATAAAATCATCGAAACGATTGACTAAAATGATTAAAAACCAAGCACAAGTCGAGATAAATTCAAAGACAGGATGCAAGTGGGGATTAAACAAGAGAATAACAGATTTTGTACATCCATAGTTGTGTCTAGTTTTTTCCAGAAACAAACACTTTTTGGGGCACATCACCATAATTAATACTCTCCCTCTAAAAAAACAAAAAACAAAGCTCTCTTTCCGCAATTTGCTCTGGTTCTCAATCATCACCTTTTCGCCTTCACGCTGAGAGCTCTGACTAACAAAGTCATCGCTTCACACCGTCAGAATATGTCTAACCGCAAAGCACCTTCTTCCGTTTGTCGCCTTTTAACACTGATGATAAAATTTTGTGCGTGCCTGAGAGTGCTACGAGTGCTGCATTTAACCTTGGCTATCGAAATCTTGCCACGCGCCGAGGCTGAGCGGCGCAAACATGTTGTCCGGTGCTAATTTGTTGTGCTGTAAACATTGCAGTCAATAAGGGGGAAAAAAAGCCCTGGAGACTATGAGGCGTTGTTTATATCAGTCAATCATCTGGATTCCGTTTGAGTGTCACTCAGACTGAATCAGATGAGCACGCACCCGTGTGTCATTTAGTCATGAGTGAGACTCCACCATCTGGAGGCAAAGTTACAAAGGAAGTGCCAATGACCTCATAAGGACCATGGCAACAAAGAGAGCCAACGTTTTCTCAAACTTTCCACCATCTCAATTTCTAAAGACGAAACGATTGCCTTCGCTCAATAACCCATCTCGCTGGCCGGGGATTTTTTTTTTTCTGTGAAATGTTGATGACGACGCTGCTGCTGCTCCCCTGCCTGTAGGAAATCCAAGTCCTCCCAGGTTGGAAGGAGCGCTTCAGCCAATAGGCAACTCCCTGAAAGTCAGCTGGACCAAGCAAGATGACGGTGGATTGCCCATCCTCCATTACCTTGTCCGCTTCAAACCAGTGAGTATGGTGACATCGGGACGTTATCAAGAGATAGATATCAAGCTTGGACTGATGTGTCAGGAAGTGACAACTGAGGAAAATATGAAGTTGCTTTCTGGGAAGACCGACAAGGTTTTGGAGTGTTACTTGAAACTTGGGCTCCCGAGATTAATTGTCTAGTCAGGAGGAAGTCAACGGTGAAAATCGCAGAGCCGCTTATTTATATACATTTATTTATTTATTCATCTGGCAGAGCGCCGTGTTCTTCGTTTTGACAGCACAGACTTGAAAGCCTGATTGGAAAAGCGAATAACCATTGCTTGGAACCCTTTGCCCCCTGTTCTAAAATCAGAATCTGAGAACCTAAAATTGGTTTCAAATGAGGGCTGGGCAATAAGTCAATATCAGTATGGATCACAACGACAATCAATATCAATAGAAAAAATGTTAAACGGAAGAAGGAAAAAAACGGGAAGATAATCTCGACCCCTGGCATTCTGCGCACTTTAAGCAGAGGCAACAGCGTGCAGTTAGATTTGTGACACAAATACAAGGGCACAGAAGGAGATTTTGCGCACAAAAGCGTGCTTTGACCGCAGCAGAGTCGCCGAATGCTCATCTGCCAAATACGGCTGTGAAGAAAAAAAACATCTGAACCAACGAAGAAGAAGTGCACACACACACCATACAGCATGTGGAGTATGTGCGGCGTACAAAAGTGGCCACAGTGCAAATCTTGCTCTAAGATTACATTGTGCAAAAACTAACCCCGAAACGTGGCCTCAACCGCAACTGAAAAGCCCAAACTTGTGTGCCTTTAGATTGAGTCTTCACACTGGAAACCCGAAATCCGTATGCCCAGCAACAGCGACTACGTGATCCTGAGCGGGCTGGAGTGGGACACCGTTTATGACATCTCCGTGATTGCCGAGAACCAGAAGGGCAAGTCGGAGCAGGCGAGCATGTCCATCAGGACGTCCGTCCAGCCGGCCGTCATGCCAGGTAGGCTTCCTTCGGTCTTATTAGCCCGCTCGCCCGCTCGCTCGGGCGCTAACACGGCAACTAAACACAAGTGCAGCGAGGAGCATCACTCAAAGCTCACCTTCTATTTTTGCCCTGAAAGGCGAAAATGACAACTCAATAAATCTACGGGGCCGGAAAAAAATAAAAATAGATTTCCTCATACAGCGGCGAGAGGGGAAAAAAAATGCTTTTCCGGCAGAATTTTCCCAACTGGAAGGTTTGACAGGTGTCGTTAAATGAGCTTGAGTTTGCTCCTGCGCAACTGGGCCAGGCAACTTGAAACGCCTCCCCCTGAATAAGTGTCATCTTTCTCAGTCTTAACAGTGAAAAGAGGGCGGATAGTTTGTGCTATGTAACAGCTGACTAACCAGGCAGTCCTAATTAAAACTGGTCCATGCCCCTCCCCCCGACGCCATCTTGTTCATTCATCAGGCGCCATCTTCCCGCCCGCTTTGTGCTTTTCACTTCAGATGCGTTGCTGCTTTTTTCCCTTCTTTTCTTTGATGTTTTCACCTTTTTGTTTTTTCAGACGACATATTTTCACTTTCTCTCTTCCTCTGTCCCCCCCATCCCCTTCTCTTTTTTTCCTCCCCTCATTCTCCTTTTTTTTCCTCCCCCCTCACCTCCAACGTTCCTGATCTCCGAACCGCTACCGGACATTGTCATCCCAGCCACTCAGGGCTCCCCGTCCGTGACGTGCTGTTTGGTCTCACTCATCCTGTCCGTCATCACCGCATTGCTGCTCTCGTAGTTTGGATGGCGGCTAAATCGCGCGAGACCTGTCTACGCGCACATTTTTCGAAAAACTATGACAGACGTGTGTGAGCATGTGTGTGTGTGTGTGTGTGTGTGTGTGTGTGTGTGTGTGTGTGTGTGTGTGTGTGTGTGTGTGTGTGTGTGTGTGTGTGTGTGTGTGTGTGCGTGGTGGTGGTCTTCACGACACAACCAAACCAAAGCCATTGGAGTCTCCCCCCGGGCCTCCGATGTTGACAGTGAGTCGCGATAAATAACAGAGATGAGTGACAGTTGGAAGCAACTAACCAGACCACGGTCCAGTACTCAGCAACTCCAGTGTTTTTACTTTAAATCCTGAGTGACTGCTGTGTTGCTCACTGAAGTGCGTATATTATGGAAAGACCGACCTAACCTTTACGCCAACAAAAACAGCTAGCAGGAAAGAGCCTAATTACATTTGAATAGTGTCCACGCTGTATTACGAGTTGTGACATTTGACATTTCTCTCCTGCATGTCCAAGTGTATGAAAATACCTAACCACGTTTTCTACAATGATCACTGAAGGGTGCTGCGCCGCCCCCAACACGCATACACAGAGCTGCACGCCTGTCTTAAGTGTGTCATTTCTATATAAACACTGTATTTTAAGTGTTTCCCAAAATTTCCACTTTTTTTACTGTAGAAAATTCTCACATCACAATTTTGTGAAATGCCGCAATGATCTCAACCTAATTGACTCATATGTGCTTACGAAGCGTGTGTGCGCCAGCACTTGCTTTGCCGTGTGAAAGGCAACAGGTGCTTTTGCAGGTTAATGATGTAGCTTTTGCCATGAAGTGGAAGATAAATGCTCTGCCTGTCACTTTTTGTCGCTGGCATAACTAGATGAACAAGGATAATTTATGAGTAGTTCATATCTAACTCCAAATAAATACATATGTTGAATACATGTGATTTGAGGGCTGTTTTGCATCCCACGTGTATAAAACGCCGCAGCAAGACCAGGTGAGTCGTTTCTTCTTCGAAGCAAATTACAGATGTATTGATCCGATTATGGACTAACCCATCACGCGCCCGCTACTGTGTTGTCATTACCGTTGTGCCAGATTTGGACGAAGACGCGGCCTTCCCCATGGGCATCGTGCTGTGGGTGGGCATCCTGGTGGTGGCTTTTGTCCTGCTGCTCCTGGCCGTCGACGTCACGTGCTACTTCGTCAACAAGTGCGGCCTCATCATGTGCCTGTGCGGCAAGTCGGCCTCCGGAACGAAAGGCAAAGACCTGGAGGAGGGCAAGGCCGCATTCATGTCAGTAGCCGCACAAATACAATCTCAGTGGTCAAGCATGGTCGAATGAAAACCCGGTTGCCCGGTAGAACTTAATGTCGACCGTGCCTTTTCGCCGAGTTCATATGCAGTGTCTTGGCAGATAAATGAAAACCTGGCACTTCATTCATCCTTGTTTTATGCTGAGGTGTGACTAAAGGTGGTGGATTTTTCAATTCTTGTTTTATACTTCTGTAGCCAATGTGTTCTTGTGCTGCCCCCAAGTGACCGAAAGAATGTAAACATTCTAGGACAGTCAGCACGCATTTGAGAGCACAAAAGTCTCACAGCACACCACCAACCAAGCATGTAACACAAAGTATAAATACTAAAGAAATTCTGATCTTGTCTCAGTTTTCTCACAAATTGACTCAGTGTGAAATCTTGGCGGGTTCAATTGAACAGAAAGCTGACCTAACCACAGGAAGTCACGACTCATTTGATTATGCGAAAGGCAACATTGTTTAATTGAACCCTCTGCCATCTAATAAAAGAGCATTTAACTGCCTGTCACTGCATGTCACTGGCATAAATAGATGAACCAATATATACTATGTATTTCAAATTTTAAAAAGCATTTTTCTGACAAATTAAGTGAAATTGAATAATTTTCCGTGCCCTGCGACTGGCTGGCAACCGATTCAGGGTGTCCCCCGCCTACTGCCCGGAGACAGCTGGGATAGGCTCTAGCACCCCCCGCGACCCTAGTGAGGATCAAGCGGTTCGGAAGATGAATGAATGAATGAATAATTTTCCAAACGTGTGACAGGCTGTCAGTTGCCCCTCATATAAGTTAGGTGGAAATTTGTTTCGTTGTTCGTATTAAATGAGCTACAAATGCTCCATACAAATGGGTCCAAGTGATATTTTGGCTGCTTTTTTTTTTCAAAATCTGTTTTCTGGAGAGGGAAAACTTAAGAAACGTCATTTCCATCTAAATACTGAAAAACCTGTCCAAGAAAGTCACGTTTTTTGCATCTCTGTGACCAAAGGACAACTGCTATTACAGCGCACAATGATTTGCTTTCCATCGCAATGCAAGTACTTTCATCAGTCACTCTATTCACGAGGATGATGTCCCGTATCTGTCCACAGGAAAGACGAGTCCAAAGAGCCCATCGTGGAGGTCCGAACGGAGGATGAGTGCACAGCCAATCACAATGCAGCAGGCCCAACAGAACCCAACGAAACCACGCCCCTCACAGAGCCAGAGTGAGTCAAGCTGACAGCCGCACAAACTAAACTTTTATGTTGTTGTTGTTTTGTTTTTCCCTTTCTTATTTTTCTGCTCTTAAACATTCTTATCAGCTGTTGGAACTTTGCACTCCACTATCAAGAAAGAGTCCACCCACCAGGACAGAATTTGACCTGCTTTCGCCCACTTCTTTCAGACAAGTTCTGGTCATTCTTGAGTGGAGTCCACTGAGAGTGTGTCGCTTTTCAGGAGTACTTGTCGACTGTGTGGTCATACGAATGTTGAAGCAATACCAGTAGAAGACATGGAAAGAAATACCGTTGTCCTCTTGAGTCAAGCTTACTTGTCACTGGTACTGTTTAAGCCATTGAGGTGGTTCTGCGTAATAGTTCTCTGCTGGATTTCCAGCCTTCCCATTCAGTATCTCCCTCGCCCCCGCTCCCATTAATGTCCACTCACAGCATGAGTTTCTCTGTTTCTCCTTAATAGTTGTTTTGTTTTTTGTTTTTCTGTCATTGTCGACCGTCCTTCTTGATTTCAGTTGCTTTGTGTTGTTTGTGAGGCCGACTAATCCTCTCGCCTGCCGCTCGAGGCCACCCTTCCTGTGTCACAGTCACCCTGGTGTCTAGTTTTGTGTGTCTCTGTTCTCTCCCTGCTCTCTCAGGCTGGCGGCTTTCACTGCTGCCCTGGCACTGGACACGCTCTCCTCCGATACGGCCACAGCCACCATTGACCCCGCTCAGGACAGCCCCTCTAGCGAAACCACCACGCTCACGTGTAGCCTGTCCACACCGGCCAATGACCCCTCGCCCACGCCCATCCCGGCGCCGGCGCCCAGTCCGGAGATGAGCGCGCCGCCTCCGACTCCCCCTGTGTGCAGGGCAGCCGTCGAGGCCAAGATCGCGCCGTTAGTCGAGCGGAGGGGAGCCGAGTGGGTGGCGGACGAAGAAGAGAAGACAAAGAGCGACGGTCCACCCGGCACCCCCGAACGGACTCAGAAACCCGGGACGCCCATCCCGCCCAAACGGAGGCACTCTCCTAAACTTGCCGCCCTAAAGGCTAAAGCTAGTCCGCCCGTCTCTCCGTTGGCCACGGACCCTCCTCTTACTCCAGACACCAAGAGACCAGCTCCCAGTCCGCCGCTCATACCCAAAGACCCCGATTCAAACCGCAACTCTGACAAGCTCGCCCAGCCGCCCTACCCTCATAGCCCCCACCCTAACCTCCCATCTTCAGCCATCCATGGCGCTTCCAAAGTGCCGGATGCTGAAGAATTGTCCCCTCTGGTCCGTGATGTCCCCACCCCCGTGTCTCCCCCGCCTGCGAGCGACCTCCTCGCATCACCACCACACATGTACGACTTCCTCGCCCACGACATGGGTCTCAGTAACGCCACATTCGACTTGGAGCTGAGTAACGGCACGGAGAGACCCTCGGCCATCCCCGATGATCTCATTAGCTTAGAGAGCCCGCCCTCTGCCCCTTCTTTGCCCAATGGAGACGGAGCAGATCTCCCCCTCTCAGTGGACGCATCAGAGCCTCTGACCAAGACCGCTCCTCCTGTCAACGATGAGTACGGCTCCCTCTAGAGGTTTATTTGTGTGTGTGAGTGTGTATATGTGTGAGTGAGTAACTTGTGCGTTAATTCATTCACCACCACATGTTGCCATTGACGACGCATTTAGCAACAAGCCTAATAAGGGTGGTATGACGTTAACTCAATGGTCTGGTGGTGACTGAGGAGTGAGGTTTTGATCATGCGTATCGCTCGTGTCGGGCGCAATCCTCACATCTCCACAACTGTCACGTTTCAGGAAACCAAAAATACCGTGTGTTTGCTGAACCGTTAACGTTTCACTGTCAGACAGCAGGCCATTTTTAGCACTTAGGGTTGGTCGGTAATTTGTAAAAAATAAATTAATTCAAATAACAGTCCCAAGAGGGGACTGACCAATTTTTCAATTATAGAATTGTGAAAAAATATTGACCAAAATTTGGACAAAGGAGGTTTTAGCCCGACGCCAGCTATGCACGAGTTCTGATGAGCACTCAAGAAGCCTCTTTCAGACGTCACAATAGTAGACACTCCTTTTATAATATCATACTTAAAGCATGCATGGAAAGATGCAGTCGAGAGACTGAAAATCGTGATACTTTAACAAACGAACTTGCCACCTAAAAAATACATTGAATATCTATTCAATGTAAAAAAAAAAAAAAAACACATAAGTCGAGCTCAAAAGGTAAGCCATTGACCATTGACATTTTCTGGTGATGGTCATCCGACCAGAACCTGAAAAAAGGTGGCTACTGCTACTGTTAGCTCTGGAAAGCGGACCAACGGAGAGAAAGAAACATGACTGGTATGACGACGAAGCCTGAAATAGCTTCCAAGCTCATTTAGGCTAACGGTATGAGAACATTTTCACGACAAGACCAAGACTCTTTTTCCGTCTCACATGTCTGGGAGTCTTTAGATTCAGATTTTACAGAAAAGAACATTCAATATCGGACAGACAGATTTCGCCCAACAGATTAGCTTAGGTGCAATAAGCGTCCTCTGCGAGTATATCACGGCAAGCAACATGCATCTGACAGGCTTCCGTATCGACGGCATTGCGCCTCTCATACTACGTTGGATGCATTCACGAGTTGACCTCCCTTTCCGTATCAGTAGCCTTATACATTTGGAACATCTGACGGAAAAAAAAAAAAAACACCCAACAAAAACATCACAATAAAATATAGTGTGGGCCTAAAATAATGACGCCCTCGTCTCAAAAAAAAAAAAAAAAAAAAAAAAAAAAGACTCAATATGAAATCTGTGCCTGTTGAGTTCAGCACAAAGCAATGATTTTATTGCATTGTGGATCCATAGGTTGATTGTACCATCTGCCATCGAATGCAAGTGGATTGTTCTACTCGTCACTACACGTTGTCGGCATCGATAAATGAACCAAGATAATTTGTCACATAGGATCATTTTCATACTGATTAATTGGACTTGGATAATTTCTTGTCAGCAAATTGCATGAAAGAACGACGGTCCTCGTCTGAAAGGGGCTTTTGGTAAATACACCATCTGCCTCGACACCCTCAGACTTTGAGAGAAATGCCCTGTCCTCGCTCCGGTGTACAGGAGAGCTTTGTCGTCGTAGCATTTTGTTGATGTGCTTTTGGTTGAGGAAAGCCCATGTGACGCCGGATGACTCTTAAGAAACGTCATGACCTTTCCCCCCGATTGTTGTCAACGGTGGTGAAGGAATATGTAAGCAGACTGTGCAAGCGCCCCGGGTCTTCTTACATATACTGTACTCGACGACCTCATTTCGAGGTTCAGTGTTCACCAACGTTGCGTTTTGCTTTTAATATTTCTCATTTGGACTCTCCCTCCCCACCCCCAACCCCACACCCATTTCAGGACGATTTTTTCGGAAGGGAAGGGCAAACTTCAGGAGGAGCTGTCCAACGCCATGAAGGAGACGCCCGCCGAACACAACAGTGTCATACAGACAAAGTCCACGCAAAGCAAAGCATGAAAAACAAAACAAACAAAAAAATCTATCTTAAATATTGTACGGCTGCGGGAATTTTCACTTCCAGGGCGCTAAACACATCACCCCCCCCCCCCCGCACCCCGCCCCCACACACACACACAGACTTGTCAAGCACACATTTTCACCCCCCGAGGAGTTTATCTTCCAGTCCCCAGATTTTTATTTTTTTAATTTAATTTAACAGGACTATATCGAGACTCACCCAAGCATTCGATTATCATGAGAACTATAAAACAACATTCTTTGCGGTCGTCATTTCGTCTTTTGTGCGACATTTTTGTTTTCTCTGAGCTTTTCATTCGTGCGCCCGTCTCGTTAGCTTGTTTGTGCATGTTTGGCCTGCAGATGGTTGCTTAAAAGCTTTATGGTTTCGCCTCACCAATTCGAGCCCACAATCCCCTACCCACACACACACACACACACACACGGAGCTCACTAGATGGGGTCTTTTTGGCGATCCCATGTACCGTCACTGCCTCATCGGAGTTTGGAAAACACACACTCAAAAAAGAAGTGGGGGCGGAGGGGCGTCACCATCAGGAGTGCTGATATGTTGTGATCTAAATATGTTTCATTTCTTCACCGCACAAAGCAAATGAACAAAAAAACAAACAAAAAGAAAAACACTTTTTCGGGGGTAGTACTTACAAACTACTAAGATTTCCATCCCTGCCTGCAAGCTTGTGCACTGTGCCTGTGTGCGCGCGCGCGTGTCAGTTGAACGTCCTTGTCACCGGTTTCTATGATAATCTGCTTTGTCGTGAGAGATCTAGCATCTTGTTTTTATATATATGTATAAATATTATACTGTATATTAAAATGTACTATTATTGTTAGAAGAACAAACGTGTGCTTAATGGACTAATGTGGTCATGATGATGATAATAATAACAGGTGTCGTGTTATTAAAGCGCCGGGTCTCAAACACACACACACACACACACACACACACACACACACACACACACACACACACACACACACACACACAGAGCGCTCCGTATACAGCATCAAGTCTCATCAGTGGTTCTCGTGAAGGAAGGCATGAAATCATAACTACTAACGACCAGGCACGTTGTTTGGGACCTAAATCGCTCATTTTCAGTTCACGAGTGTTGTTTTCGCCCTTTTGTTTTATTTTCTCCTTCAAGTGTTCTGTAATGTGCTTTCTTTCATCTCTCCCACCACCCTCCGCTCTTTCAATTCTCCTTGTCTTTTGTACAACCCACTTGTCAGGAAGCAGGGTGGTCACTCGCTCATTTTCTAAGACAGCAAATGCAAATTCAATAACAAGTGGAAAGACCGTATTTCCTCAAAATAACGGCTCCCTCGAATAAGCGCCTACCGTTTTGCATTTTGAAAAAGTACAAAATAAAACAGACACTACTGCTCACACATGAAAGCGTTGAGCCTCTCGAGTGGATTTAAAAGATGGAGATTTACTGAGTTTCCTGTGTGGAGATGGTGTCTTTATTGACCATTAGCTTTCTCTTACACTCTAATCTGTGACCACTCATTCACTTGATAAAAATGCATGCCTCCCTCAAACATTTCCTTTTCCCGATCATGATAAAAAAATGCTATCGTTCACACAGACTCAGATTCAACTGCGAGCCCATCTGAACTCTGTCGTTAACCAAAACTGCAGCACCTTCATAGATGTCGTCCTTCACACTTTTAAGACAACAAATGCCTACCTGAAATAAACACCTCTTTCATATCAGAAAAAAACGATGGTAATTGCAATTTATAATAATAATAATACATTTATAAGCACCTTTAAAAGCATTCAAGGACACTAATTTAGACACAATTATTCCCAAAGATTTTTTTAAGTGTTAGTTGCGGTGCTCATATGGACTCTGTTGTTAACAGTGGCACCTATCAAGGCACTGACCAAAAAAAAAAAAAAAAAACCTTCAGATAAACGTCTCACTTTCCTGTCCAAACAATTTAAATCGGGCATTTACTCTGATTATCTCAGTTCATTGATGTATTGTTCACACATTAATAAACACAAAAATAAACATGACTTTTCTCATTAAAAAGAAATGTCTTTTCATACAGTGTTAAATTCCGATTTCACTTAGCGTGAATTGCTGAAGGATTTTCGTATTGTTCCAAAAATTAGTACAAATAAAAACCTGGCCCCTCATGAACGCCCCTATTACTGATTTGAGGAAATACCGTCCCTTTGAACAGAACTGCTCAGCTGTCATCGTACACCTTACAGACCACCTTGCTTCCTCGTCTCCATCTTACGGGGTGGCAGAATCTCAGTAAATATCTGCTGTGTACAGTCTTGAGTGCTAACCCATTTTCAAAATAAAAACATTGTTTCTCAATCTCACTTGGTGCTGGGTCATTTTGTGCCGTATCCCTTTGAATAAAAAAACCGACTGTGTAATGGCGCGACTTGGCCACCAGGCGGTAGCACAGACGCGTGCTAAAAGGCCGCGTGCTGCACGTCATGGATGGACAACTTGGTGTTTAGCGCACGCACTGTGCAAACAGGTCTTACTGGCCGGGAAATTCCGTGATGTACTTGCGCTGGTGGTAAACACCTGTTGCATAATGTTTGTTAGTTAAAAAAGTAAATAGCTCCAGAGTTTGATACAACAACTCTCCCTTGGACAAGTTTGGATGTTTCTTTCATTTTAGGGTCATGGAGCCGCAAAACTGCCACTTGACAACCTGCAGAGTCGCTCAAGCTGTCGTTTTGTACCCTCTTTAAACAGCGTAATTAAACATGTATTAAATTTAAAGACAACCAAATCACATTCGTAGTGGCCAATGCTAGTTGTTTCGGGGGTGACAAAGCCGGACACTCACACCGCGAAACGATTGAACAAGTTAGCAGTAGTATGCGACTGACACACAAGAAGTCGTGTCATCCAACCTTCATAGTAAACTCCGAGGCACACAATGGAATTTAAAGAGGTTTAGATAACTAGGCAAAAGAAAAAATATGTCGTTTTACATCATATTAACAGAATTGTACTCATACTCACTTGTTTCATGTTGAGAGGGAAGAAATTTCATCTGTGCTGTATGTTACACATACAGTACATTTGACAATAAAGTTTATCCAATCCAATCCAATACATATGTGGTAAACAGCAAAGCTAAGATACTTTTTCCTGGCACATGAAGTGGCAAATCAAAGGTCAAATCCACTCACAACTTCACTAGCAACACGAACACTAGATTCATATTTATATTGATTCACAATTAAATTTTAGAATAGGCATTACCATTTCACTCACATTTTTAGTAGCTATTCGATACTACACTCAAACCGACTGAAATATTCAATAAAATTTACCAAAATACTCCTACATCTATTAAATAGTCCATGTGTGAGTAAAATACTACTGAAACTCTTTCTAAAAGTTACCTATTTCTCTTACAATCCACAAAATGCTCCCAAAATGTTGACAAAATATTCTTAAAACAATTGAAATTCTCCCTAAAATTTTCAAAAATAGTGTTAAATGGAGCCCAGATTTTAAAGTAAAAACTACTACTACTAGACTATTTTTTTTATTTCTTATCAGAGTACTCTGCTGAAATACTTATAACATTTACCTCAATACTTTTAAGTCAACAAAATACCCCTTAAATGTTCGGTAAACACGTACAATCCATGGCAAACTCCATAAAAGTTAGTGAAATCTTCAAATATATCCAATACCCCTAAATATTACCTAAATACTCAAATTTACTACATACTCGTTTATAGATTTAATACAGTACAATTGCTTTGCATGGCGTGGCAATCGTACTACATAATGACTGCTTAATAAGTAATCAGTAGTAACTCGAGACACCAATGAGGATAAGCGCTAGACAAACACAAAACATTCAATTTAGTTATATGTTAATCTGAAAAATAAATAGCACGGCAAAAGAAAAAAAAAATTCGATCGCCACGCAACGAGCAAAGCGAATGCCTTTATTTTGACAGGTCAGAAAGGAAGCGCCCCTTGTGTCTACCACGGCTTGACTCGTTTACTTGGAAGCGGGAGTGAGTTTTTGGAGTGCCCACTGTGAAATGTGGCAGCATGATGCTGCCCGGATAATCGGCGAACAGCAGCAGCAGCACAGGCGAACGCGACAAGAGGGGTAAGACGAACACTTTCCACCAACTACTTTCCCAACTCGTGCGATTATAGCATTTAAAACGAAATGACAAGCGTTGGTTTGGAGAGAGGGTTTATAATCCTCCCAGTGGGTTCCAAGTTTGCCTGAAACAGATTTTTTATGGTAACAACTACAACTGTAGTTATTTTCTTCTTTTTTTTCCCCCTACACCGTGAGGCTCTTGATGTGAATTGCCCGTGTGCACCTGATGCGCTCCGAGGCGTGCGGACGTCCATAGCAAGGTGACACGATCAATACAGTAAAAAAAAAAAAAAAAAATAAAAGCATATTTATCGTCGTGTTGTGCGTCACGGGCGCGCGCGGGCGCACACACACGCACACACACACACACACACGGGCGCGCGAGCGCATTTCTCATGCAGGGCGACGCGCAGTTTCTACGCGTTCATCCATCTTAATAGTTTGATAACTTATTGATCGCGCGGCTTAATTGTCTGGGGCGCCTCTAATTACGAACGTGCGCTGCCTTAATGGACTAATCAGCTTTGGTCTACCTGTTGAGGGGCGTCGGCGTGTGCGCGCGTCCATGCTTGATAAATGGTTAGCGCCACTTCACTCAGCATGCAGACGTTATTACAGCGACGTGGTCGCTTGCAGACTAATCACCCCGCAACAAGCAAACTGTTGCTGCACGCGCGCCTCCAATCGACTTGTTGTCTGCTCTTCGCAGACTTCACAACAACCACCCCAAAATGGGACAAAACAACTCAAATATTAAGACGGATAGGAGATTGGCTTTGCCACTCTATCCTGCGTGACAATCATCAACCCCGAATTGGGGACAAGCCAAGGACCTCAATTTTATCTGACTACTGAGATTATCACTGAGGGAATTTCAAATGCAAAGGTGCCAAATAAATTGCATCACCACAAACAGAAGAGCAAGTTCTTGTCTTGACTGTTTTTATACCACCTGAAAACGCATCGCAGTCACCAGGTGGGCTAACACTTTGTTCGCTAAGCCTTAGTTTTTGTGTTGTCCGTCAATATGGATTCCCTTGCCAGCCACTCACAGGTTAGCCTTGCTACGATAGACATTTGAATAGAGACAGAGGGACCCACAACTCAAACCCACAAATCAATTGAAGATACAATTTTGTTTGTGCGGTATAGTGCAGTGGTCTACACAAACTACGACAAGAGCAGTCACCCTAACACGAAGTTTTTAGGGATATCTTGCATTTGAATCTGATTTCAAAAACGGGTATCTTTGTACGCTGCTCTACTGCTCCTAATCCTGATCATCTCTCTCAAGTTGAATCTCTACTTTAAGTTCACAGCCCCCAAGCTGAAAGAGGGCCAACGCCTGAGGCGCGGCCGCAGCAAACGTCTCAGTGGGTTCTGATGAAACATGGGCGTGCTCCAGCTCCACAACCCGGCTCACCCTGACACCCTGCTGCAGCGGGCCAACCAGATGCGCCTGGCGGGCACCCTGTGTGACGTCATCATCACGGTGGACGGCCACGAGTTCCCGGCGCATCGCACCGTCCTGGCATGCACCAGCAAGATGTTTGAGATCCTATTTCACCGCAGCAGCCTGCGCTATGCTCTGGACTTCCTTTCGCCCAAGACTTTCCAACAGATCCTGGAGTACGCGTACACAGCATCGCTGCAGGCCACGGCCGAGGACCTGGACGACCTGCTGTACGCCGCTGAGATTCTGGAGATCGAGTTTCTGGAGGAGCAGTGCCTGAAGGTGCTGGAGACTATCCAGGCCGAGGAGAGTGAGGACACGCTGGTGCGTAACCACATCGGCGGAGACCACGGCGACCACGGTCGAGCCAGACACTGGCGACACCTGATGTCCAAAAATCACTCCATCCCGGACGGAACACCGCGCACTAATGCCGCTGCTTTACACCACCTGACGTTGTACCACATGACGGAGAGGAGCCCACCAGGGACAGACCCAAACGACCCTCCAGAACTGAGCCCCAAGCTGGACATGAACATGGACATTTCCCAGCAGCTGCAGCAGGGCAGTGCTGAGGCCCCGACCCTGGAGCCCATCGAGGGTATCAAGTCGGAGAACATGCAGGTGGGCGAAGCGGACTGTTGCGAGGGCCGCTCGTCCGGAAGCTGTGCATCTGAACCGAGCCGGGACGAGGGCCCGGGAACCCCGCTGAGAAGCAGCGTGATCACTAGCACCCGAGAGCTGCACGCCGGCCCCGAGGAGGGCGTGGTGGGGAGCTCTCTGGACTGTTTCCCCATGATAGCTGAGAAGCACCTGGCATCCTACTACTCCGTCGCCCCCAATCACGCGGGAGAGGCCATGACCCAGGTGTCCGTGTCGCTGGGCCCTTCTCTGGGCATGCCGCTGGATCCGCGGACATACGGTGGCCTGTTGCAGCAAGGCCTTTTGCACCGGGAGCTCCTGAGCAGGTTGGGCCAGTTTGCGGCAGGAATGAGGCACGAGGGGTCCGTTCAGGGGCCGCAGTGTTGTGGCGAGTGCGGGCTGCAGCTACACAACCGGCAGGCCATGGAACAGCACAGGTAACGCCAAAACACGCTTCATTAGCACAAACTAATTTAGAACTCTGTCGAGGCGAGAGAGTCGTGTATTGTCTTTAAAAGGCATAATGCACATATTGATAACTCAGAATCATTCCTCCCGTACATATATTTGTATGATGTTTGTGTCAATGTTCTGTCAACCCCCACACACAAAAATAAAAATATACAGCATCCTGTTTAAAAATAAAAACTTTTATGTCAAATAAATCTTATATTCTGTATAAGATAAGAAAACCTTTAATAGTCTCACAATGGAAAAATTCCCACTTCACAGCAGCAAAGTTACGAGAGGAAGAAGTCACAGAACAAAATAAATGGGAGCTGCTGGAAATACGACATAGTACAGATATAAATACAGTATAGAAATAGTACATATAATACTACAGATTCGTTTCTAGTTTGTTCAAAAAATATGTGGGAAGAGGACCTTGGAAAAAAAAAATGCATGTTAAATCGCATTTACAATCTTGGGCGGGGGTGTAAAACGGCAATTGGATTTTCAATTTTCAAAATTGTTCAGCCCTCGTTTAGCCCCTTAGTGATTTTCCGAGAAATCCAAGAAAATGTCCAACAACGCCCCCTTCTTTGTGTGATCATTCGAGTGGATGAAAACTCCCTCCTCGATGGAGGAAATAATGCCGCTGTCTTTGGATTCCTTGTAAAAAGAGCAGGTGTGTGCCTGCTCGTCATTTAAATGACGCTCAGAATTTCCGCAACATTGCGCGTGTCTCTTAAATTTTAACATTTTTTTTCCTCAGACGTGTTTGACGGTCGGGGATGGTGGATACCTTCAAGCTGTTCTATTTTGATCGCTGCCGCGGGCTGTTGAGAAGTTTCTCAGCTTCCGTATTATCTTTGTGCACGCAAAGTTATGGTTTAGCGATACACGATGGGCGTACATGACTGTCAAAGCAAGACAACCTGTGAGGTCCTCATGCCTGGCCACTGACATTTCAGCCTTGTACCACTCTGGCATCCTGCAGGATGTTTAGCGATGTGCCGACTTACTCGCTGAGACGGACGTGCGCGTGTCTGCGAGCCGCGGCGAGAGTGGAGTTGCGGTAGGTCTGTAACCAGGTCACTGAGCATGCACCTGGTTCGGCGATTGACATTTGGTAGTGCTTTGCTGACAGAATTTCTCCAGGAGCGCTTTCAAGCGGGAGGAAAAACTCGGGAATTTGGAGATCTCTTTGAAGGTTGCTCCTTGTGGAATGAGGGGGGATGATGGATTTTTGACCATGCAACGGTTTACCAACGAGGCATGATAATATTGCAAATGGTTTGTCTTAGCGTGTTAAATTTGAACGATTGTTACTACTATGGAGCAGTTAAAAAAACAACAACAAAAAACGCCATCTCGCTCAAGTTACGAATACATAGTTCAAGCTGATATTTAGACTTATACGTGGGTCTTGCTCTGCACCACAAACACAAAACCACTCCAAAATCGTGTTCAATCGCTAACCTAACACCTTAAAATTGCTAATTCCACCGCAAAAAAGCACAAATGTATTATGCTGTCATTCATTAACACCTTTTCAAAGGCCTGAGAGCCAGGCGTGAGGCAATCAATCACACAATGAGCAGTTGAATAGGCAAAAATGAATCTGTATGCTCAATTTTGACATTGTAAATTGGTTGTTAACACGTGAAAATAACCGGTGAAGTGGGGACAGAACAGTAAGTATAGCAACCAGTCAGCCGACAGCTAAACGGAGCGCTGCGGTAGCGGGAAACATGACTGGTGCTTCGCCGTCAATTCTGCCGATACTGATTTCGCCCAACATGGCGCTCCTCCGACATCGATTCATTAGCCTGTTCAATTCTTATTCCACCAACGCAAGATGAAATCGGAGTACTGTGTTTTGAGTAGTGCTGGCACAGACATCGTATTCTTGAGGTTTAGTCCCCTTTTAATAATCTATCTAGCGATCTCTGTTCTTTTGCCATCTGTAATCATTTTAAAATGATCGTTATCATTTTCTGTTATGTTGATTTTACCGTTGATCACAATGCATTGTTTGTTTCGTGGGAAGGGAACTTCGAATCAAGCTGATAAACTGTCCCTTCAAATAAACTTGTGATTTTTTACACAGAGCTTGATTCAAATGGATGTTTCCGCTATCATAAAAAAGGAAAAAAGGGGGGAAATTTTCAGAAAAACAAAGAAACAGCAACAACAACGGAGCATTTAACTGCCGGGGATTCCAAACTAACAGCTTTTTAATACCATAGCGGATCACTGTGTCACTTTTTGATCTTTTGGACCGCAGGGTACAGTTTCCGCAGTAAAATTAATCAGTCCTATACATGTGTTTTTGTTTGGTGTATTTTTGTCCAGAATTTTACAACAGCCTCTTTTACAGGCCGGGGTGATGTGAGGATGAGAGTACAGATGCCTGGCATGCTCAGATGTGTGTGATATGATATGATTGCTTTCGCTGGCGGCTGGGCTTCGGCGGGTCGTCTTTTCTCCCTTTTTCAGCGCGGCTACATGAGGAAATGTGTGCGTGTATATGTGCGTGCATGCGTGCGTGGCCAGTGTCTTGCAGCGCCGGCGGATGGAGGCACACGTACGTCTGCACGGCACTCTGAAAATAGCCAGATATCCCTTTGTCTGTGTTCTCGCGCGTTTTGTGATTTACCAACTCCAAGGGGCCTCTTACACTAATGACGTTGCATTCAGACTCTTGCCGGAATTAAAAAAAAAGGGGAGGGGGGATAAAAATAAAAGATACAGCTCCTCTTATTAGAAAGCACAATGGCATTTTGGAAGATGATGGAAAGACAAAAAAATATCTCTTGAACAAAACAATGTGCCGCCGTTGTGAGTCTTTGCTTTTTTTTTGTCTCCCCATCACACAGGAGGCTGCATGACGACGAGAAGGGGCACGGCTGCGAATTCTGTGGCAAACACTTCCAGGACAGCATGCGGCTACGCATGCACATGCTGTGTCACACAGGTAGAGTATCAGAGGAAGAGTTTTTCCAAGTTACGAGCTGTCCCTCGATCAAGTTTTTGCTTGGGAGTCCGCTAGCTTAATGCTAACACATAATGCAAAACAACATACAGGGGCTAACAAAATTAACATTGACAATGGACTACAGTGAACCCCACGTATTTTCAGTTGGGTACTCATGTTTTTCTTGAGAATCAATTCACAGATATTAGGGGTGTTCACACGGCACACATTTGCTCCAGCGCTGCACCGGTGTATTTTGTTGCGATATATTTTACACCGGAACAAATTTTGTGGAGCGTTCACACGTACAAAGCCGCTGAGCTCCACTTGCGTTCATACGGCAGTTTCTGCTGCGGAGCAAAATGACAGAAAACAAATGAGCTGTCGTGTTGGTTCTTTTTAAAACGTATACATAACTCAAGCAACTACTGTACAGGCACGTCCTTCTCCTTCTCGGTCTCCGTGCCTTCTGCTCGAGAGTGACCGCCCCCGAAAACGTAAATCAACGATGAGTTCAATGACACTCAGAAAAGCAAAAATGTAATGCGCCAAACAGAAAAGTCAAACGAGCATTTGCTGTGGAGCAAATTGTAGCGTTGACACGTGCAAATTTACATCGGTGCCGCCCCGCAAACGAGCATTTACTCTGGAGCAAATTTTTAAGCCACCTCCCTGAGGTGGATCAAATTTGATCCGGTGTAAGCTGTTTTGCGGCGCTACGCCGGAGCAAATTTGCACGTGTGAACGCTCTACTGGCGCAGTGTCGGTGTTGTACCGAAACAAATCTTGCCGTGTGAACACACCTTTTGACTGAAAAACACTAGTCTGAGTGTTATTGCTCAGGTCATCATTAGGATGTGGGATTTTGTTGCCAAAGAGCGATGTTGATGTCGAGGGTGGAGACTAATTTAGACAAAATTTGTGCTTTGCCACCATCTTGGGGGATTTTGGTGCCATGGGACAATGTTGAAGTGAGCCGAGGAGTCTTATTTAAACTAAATGTGTGCTTTACCACCATCATCTGCCATCTTGGTGCCATGAAACTATGTTGAAGTGAGTTGAGGAAGCTCCTCATTTAGACTTGGAGAAAGTGAGCTCAGGGGCCTCACCTTGTGGCGTTTTCTGTGCCATGGGACTGTGTTGAAGTCAGTTGAGGAGCTTTATTTAGACAAGAGTAGAGCTTTGCTGTCATCTTGGTGCCAAGGAACTATATAGGTCTGTGATGATGATTAACTATATCGACTGATCATTCGACGAGAATAAAAATTGACATGATTGTTTTCTTAGACTTGATAATTGGTCATTAGCATACCCCGTTGTTTACATACGTCATTGTCATTCATTCATGCTGCCCCTTCCCTCTGCTGTTTCTCAACTTGTTAGCCGCAGTGGGGGTTGGCACTTATAAGCGCACACGCTGGGAGCAATCATTATCAGAATCAATTACTGTATTATATCCAGGATCCAACGATCGTTGGGCTAACAGCTATCGTTTACGGTGCTCTTTTTGCACAAGTGCATTGCTTGTTTATGCACGATGCTATGAGATCTGAAACCATTCATTGTGCCCGCCAGAAATGTTAAACGACTGGCGACTGACCCAGCGTATAGCTCCAATGCAAGATCTCTGGTACATCAAGAGATTACAGCTCCCTGAAGTGAATGTTTATATAAACACATCAATCTGTGTACATCACATAAAACGTATTCAATAACTTGAGTTTTAAATTAATTCAGTAAAGTATTGAGTAGATCAAACATTGTTGGGCCAAGTTATCCATTTTACAAGAGAGAAATCTTGTGGGTAATGAGCATACATATAGCTTGTGGCATTCAGGCGCAATGAAGTGAGATGAGTTTATTTAAACAGAACTAGTGCTTTGCCACCATCTTGTGGCATCTTTTGGAAATTAAACCTTCTGGGGCAGCGTCAGTTCATTGAAGACTTTTGCTATTTGCAGCGTAGAATGGCGGTTCACTGTCATTCTATTCATTTAAATGTGAAAAATTGTCTTTGGTTTACTAGCATCTCGGTCTGTGAACCGACTAGGAAATAAATCCAGTTTCACGAACTGCTGTTGGAATTGACTTTGTTGACAACAATTACTACTCTACTATTGAGCGCATGTTTGGCACCATCTTGTGGCAATTTAGGGTGCTACATAATAGAGCACAAAAAATGAAGAGGTGGGCGTTAAATCACTTAGCTAAAGACAAAATAGTGAATAGGTGGGAGTTTGCTCTATTTAATAACGCAGACAAATGTTTAAGTGAACTACACAAAAAACATATTTGTCAACAGTAAAAATGAGAGTGCATTTAAAAATGATAACATTAAACATTTTATATTTCTGAAACAAAAACTATCATTACAATGAAAATGTCCTCCGTTTTCATCTTTGTCAATCAATTTCAAACATGAGCCTTGGAGGTTGATGTTAAAAGTAAGTGTCGTCGAAACTTAAGTTGACTTTCTTTTTTATTATCTTGCACAACACAAATAGTCCTGATGAAAAAAAAAAGAAAAGAAAAACAGATCCGTTCTAAAAATGAATTAAAACCAACTGAAATTGAAAAACAGAAATCATCATGAAATCATAACTAAGAATGAAAAAAAATCCCTAACTACTCTAACCACTACTCCCACATTTTTGACACTGGGCCTTTCAGCTGCACCTGTTCCCCATCCTCCTCCTTCTACAGACTGGATCACGCCTCCTTTACCTCTCAACTGACCACCCCCTTTCCTCCCAAGCAGAGTCCCTTCCATGTTTTTGGGCCTCTCGCCAGCTCTGCCCCCCCCCCGCCCTTTTTTTTGGGGGGGGGGGGGTGATGACATCATCAACTCGCTGCCGGCAGGCCTGGGTGTTCTGCCAGTGTTCCGAAGCGTGTGTGATGGCTCGCTCGCAGATGTGTGTCCAGGAACACACTGTACCCAAATGGAGACTTAATCAGACCTGACTGCTCTCCCAGCTACTTTATCCAAAATAGAGAGCTAGGAGCAGAAGGGAGGGATTGGGGATGAAGGGCGGAACTGCGTGTTTTATAATCAGGGAGTAAAAATGCAACTCAAATACAAAGCTCATCTGTGTACAGACGTTTCCGTGCATTGTGACATCCTGCTGACAGCTGAGTGAGAAAGAGAGATCTTGAAACTTTCCCCAACTCGTTCCTTTTATTGTCACATCCACCAAGCACACACACACGCAGATGACACGCTTTGTTTGCATCACCTTCAACCTGAGAGTTTCCCGACCCCCGTAACGCCAAACCAAACAAAAAGGATGCGGATCTCATTTCTGTGTCGCCGCGTATTTGGGTAGAGCAGCCTCAGATCCCGCCGGTTGCTAAGGAGCGAGCTCTCCGCCGCTCTAATGGGCTGATTTGGTATGCAGCTCGACGCCGGCTCTTATTTTGGTATGCCAGACAAAGTGTTTTGATGGAGGACGATTGCAGCCGCGTCTGGAGACGGTTTGATGGTTTATGGATGAGAGCACACTCCGTGCCTTTGACGGCACAAGACAATGCACTATGTTTTCTCCTCCCCACCCCGACCGCCTTTTGCCTTTATCACACGAATCGCACACGGCACAATACAACACGGCGCGCTGGACGGCATCACGCGACATTAGGATCTAGAAGCCGCTGTAGTGCCGTTGGTGCAGAATACTAGTTGCTCCGTGCGAACTATAAAAGAGAAACAGATTGGTGCTTTTTTTGGTGTTTTGTATCGGCAATGGTGGCACGGTGTGCGTGCGTGTGTGTGTGTGTGTACAGAGTTGAAAGAGGACCACATCTAGGGTGCCGCGTTCCGAATTCCAAAAGCTTGTGGGTGTTTTAATGAGTCATTTTAACTTCATTTAAAGCCAGCTGAGCAGAAAATAGATCAGTGAATGAGCCCAGGGCCAGTATGGATCTGCAACCGATTTACATCTCTCCGAGAGCCAACCCACATCCAAACAGCTGTGTGCTGAGAAAAGAACCTCCAAAGTGGAACACAATCAGTTCTGCGATGCCGGTTGACTTCAAAGTTGCTCTAATTCCAAATCGAGTGAGGATTCAAAAACATTTGCCACGAAAGAATTCTCCTGTAAATATGTTTAAAGTTGCCACTATTAATAGCTTAAAGCGGTGATTCTTAATTACGCGGGCTCTCTCTAATGGTTTGCAAATAGTCGAACATAAGAGAACAAGGCTTGCATACAACCAGTTTTTTAAATTATTATTACAAATCCAGTAGAGTACAATTTTTATTTTTCATTAGGGATGGGAAAATACAGTATATCGAATAACGGCAAAAGCAGTTGATACCAGCCACGGATACTTAAAACACCCTCTTGTGGCTATTCCATGACATATTTACTGCATCCATTGCACTGTTAATTGCGCCTATCCAGCATATGCCCAATTCAGATGCATCTTCAACAGGTCTATATACAGTATCATCCAAATGTGATGAAACATCTTCAAATTCAAGTGGTCTCAAACACATGAAGAAGTCGAGAAATTCAAGTTATTAACTCCTGATAATGCACAGCCTTGAGGAAAGGGTCATTCCAGGTCAGAAAGCATTCTCCACATCATAAAGTTGACTTGGAAAATACCAAGAAGTGTAGAAAGAACTGTTATAGGTGCCTTCTTTGAAGAATCTAAAGTATGTCTTTTGTTTTGAAAGATATTTAACTTAACTTATTTAAATTATACCTTATGTATTGACGTCAGTATTAATTAAAAACGTCCGGGGTGGGGGGGGGGCATTAGAAATTGAATTTGTGGTATTGATAACGGTGAGCAGAGGACTTGAGGACAGTGTGACGTGCGACACATTTACTTTCAATCTTTAATAACTGTTTGTTTGTAAACATTTAGAAAGTACAATTTGCATTTACCTAATATTCACAGGATTTGCCAATGTCATTTGAGAATTTCCAAACCATATTCCCCTCCAAATATTTGGTTGAATTCGTAATTTTGGAGGATGTGACTTGGAGGTTCCACTGCATGCTGCAATGTCTGCGTCTGCGGATGCAATTGGAGTGCGGCAGAAAGGCCAAGGCGGCCTCGTCTCTTTCATTGTCACAGACAAGGGCGTCGCATAGGTGAACTGGCAAGTGTAGTTACAGTGCATGTGATGGGATTTGGGGTGTTGACTTTGAAGTGTTTTTTTTTTCCCCGCCGTTTGTTTTGCTATCCGATAAAAGGGACGTGCCGCAGGCGGTAAGCGTCTGCTGTAGAGAGAGAACACCCAGTTCTTCTGTGGCCTCTCAGGCAGACAGTCTGCTCGTTGTTCAGAAGCTGATAACAGGGCCCTGGTAAATAAAATTCTTGAGCTTGACTCGTTCTGTCGGGAAGAAGGGCCGATGCACCCTGCCTGCTGCTTTTGTTTGTCTGGTTTGTGCTTTTCTCTGCTGTGCAAGCACCTAAAAAGCACTATGTGCAGAGGGAAAAAAAATGAGATGAAAACGTGACTGAGCTAAATCTCAAATGCTATTTGTGTTGACCACAATGCCGTCTTTTTCAAAATGTATCCGCAGCTCCCGCCGAGGCACTGGTGTGCGATCAGTGCGGAGCCACCTTCTCCTCAGAGGAGGCTCTGGATGCCCACCGGCTCACACACACAGGTTAGTCTCTGTCACACACTCAAGACAGACACTCGAGTTACTCCCATGACTTTGCGACTGGATTTTGCTCGTCACGCTGGCCGATTTCAAATGTTCCTGTCATGATGCTCCATAATTTAGCGAGAGGAAGATGGGAGGCCATCTCACGTGTCGGCCTCTAATATCCCTCAGTATCCAGATCTAGCGCGTGCCTCTAGCACACAAACCACGGCTTTATAAAATAACACAGCACAAATCCCCACCACCACGCATGCACACGCCATTTCTTCTTATAGCTTTCTATCGCAGGTCAACATCATCCACACTTTTTCATCCTCAGCAAAAATACAAAGTGGGACTTGGGCTGTCATGACACCTTAATTCCTTACCAACATTCTGACTTAATTGCTTAATTCATCCTCCACAAACAAAATTAATCAGAATGCTGTGTTTGGACTAATGGGAGTACATTTCATAGTAAGGAACACTTTAGACTTGACTTCCCCCTTAGAAGCAGTGGAATCACAGATGAGAAAACATGGAACTTACATTCTTGGTATTTTGGGCAGTAGACGCATTCAATGGATAACATGTGCTGTAAATATGACTTGTACTTTCATGTTGTGTTATTTTGTAGTGCAAGAGTTTCAAACTCAATTTGTGTGTGTGTGTGTGTGTGGGGAGATAGAGTCCGGGTTTGCAAGAAGCACTCCACACAAAATGGGCTAATGTATTGACAAAAAAACAAAACACTAATCCAATCTTGTCAATCTTTATCAATAGCAATTCACAACATGACAACATGAAGGTTTCATCACAATTTGAACAAGAGTGGCAACTTGGTGCTCTCTGTCAACTGCCTGGTACTTTGCAGACTCATCAGAATGTCAAGTTGAATAATGACTTCTGATTTCTTAAGCGCAGCAAATTTGTCTGTGGATTCCAGAAAAGTCGAAGTGCCCCTGTGCTAAAAAAAAACATTTTCTTCAAATTGACTGTTCTCACCGCCAACATTGCTCTTCATGGCTGATATTGAAAGTCATGACCGGGATGCCATTTGGTGTCCCTTCAAAATTGCATTTCGCCAAAAGCTGTCATAGTCTGAGCTATGTTAGCCCATAAGTGATTTCACCACCACCAACAACAAATGCCCAGGGCAACAATATGGCAAAAGAGGTTGAGGCATTCAACTTGGATATCAAGTAGGGGGCTGCAAAAAAAAAAAAAAATCATCCATCAGGAAATGGCCCCCTGGCCACAAGTTTGAGACCTCTGTCGGAGTGTCAGCTTAATGCTATTTACCCACTCAATTAGCACAATTGCCTCATATTTTGTATCTATTAGATGCCCACCCAAAAATGGCAGTGTTTTGATTGGAAAGGGTTCCAAAATTTCCAGCCAGTACTGTTGAATTCTCGGCAGGCTTTCGACACAGATACCAGGCGCAGCACTGTGACTCTTGTGTATGGTGGGGCCGCACATACTGCGGTCAATTCATTGTTTGACAGGGATTGGTCACTTCCATATTAAAAATCACATCTGTCGTGGTGCTATGAGGTAACGCGAGGGAGATGATGTAATTGTACCTGCACACCCCGAAGTAAAAAGACAGGTGCATTGTACCGTGGTGACCTAAACTGAACTTTCCGCTTGCTTCAATCAAGAAGACAAAGATGCTACTCTGGATTCAGTACTGCCTAAAACTAAGGTTAATTCTCATGTTATGAGTAATTCCTTCAGGGAATCAAGTGTTTCCCCAAAAAGGCTTCTAAATATAGCATCTACCATAATTACAAGTCACGCGAAAGCAACATCATCGAAAGTCAAAGTGTCCTGGGGGTAAATCAACTCTAACAAGGAGGGACAATTGAATTTCTTTCTGCCGTCTTGTTCCTTTCTTGTGTACCATTTTGTCTGTCTTTCCAACCTACCAGGACAAGCAGCAAGCAAATCCGGGTGACATAACGCACTATTAGCGTGCTAGCTAACCCGATACCAGTCAAAACATCACGTGAAGTATGTAGAGGCAGCTGAATGTTGTTTGTTTCCGTTAAGGCAACAGTGTGTCATACCGTAATCCTATCCTAAAAATAGAACCACCTTTTTGGTTACAGGCTTGTATTGAGATCAAAAAATAGACCCCTGGATAATCTACTTTGATGGTTTGGGATGCATCTTATGTTAGCACAAGCATCAACACTATTCAGAATTGGGTTGAAGTGCTTGAAATTAAGGATGGCCGTACCAGTTGATTCAGTGACTATTTGGTATTAATTGTTGCTTTGTCCAGTCGGCAGAGGAGTTGATTTGGTCTCAACTAGATTATAACTCTGAAGAAGCTCAATATGAGTAAATAAGCCTGTGGCATTTTTTTTTGTCTCTGTGTAACAACACAGATAGACAATGATCATGTTCCGAATTATTCCGTTATTTTTTAAACATACACAGCAAATAAACATATTTTTATGATGATGTTGTCCTGTGGTGAGAGTTGGTAAATTCAAGGTGTAGATCAGGGGTGGGCAAACTTTTTGGCTCGGGGGCCACATTGATTTCTAAATTTGACACGTGGGCCGTGTCAGGACAAGATACGGTACAAAAAAAAAAATTATATGTTGACAGTTCATACCAAACATCAACAGAACAAAAGCATGAAAGTATTCCCATACCGTTTTTTTTTTTAATGAGAACAGTGAAACAACTATGGTATATGTCCTGTATGAAGGTTCAAGTATGTGAGCAACATACATGTGACAACACAAGCAACAAAGTGCAACAATATATTGGCCAAAAACTGCAGCAAGCAGTACAGGTATATGACAAAATATAACAAAGTTAGGACTATTTGCTACAAAATGAGACGTGTAAGAGACCTGGCTTTTCTTTCGACTCACTCTTGTCTCTGACTTGACCTCCCCTCGATCACCACACATGACAGCGTTGCTCAGCTGATGTCACGTAGCGAACTTTTGAAGCCAGACACGGGACGCTTCGAAGTCTTCTATGCTCATAGTTAGCGCTCTGGGACTCGCTTCCTCTCTTTTTAGCGGTCCAGTTTGCGGAAAGTTTTTAGCACGATAGCAGTCAAACCATTCCAGGAAACGTTTATTTACTCGATTGTCCGTCGAGCCGCAAGCAATTCACTCTGGGCATGGAAATAGCCAGAATCGGACTGAGCACAAATCACTTTCTCGTTTTTCAAAGTCTTGTAGATTTGAGTCTTTCAGACTCCAAGCGTCTCTTGAATGTTTCGTATTTTGTAACCCACTTTGTTTAATCAGATTCACTTCACTTTCTCTTCCGTGGCCATTTCTGTTCCTTTTCATTGATCATGCCATGATCGACAGGACGTGAAAATGTTCGCAATTGCAGTAAAACTCACTGCAACAAAGAGTCACTTGCATGTCGCTGTTTTGGATCCAATGATAGAAAATAGCGGCGCGGACACACTTATTCCGTCGTATCGAGTGAGAGTTGCTTGAGTTGGCGCTACTGCTGACTTCCGTATCGTCTCCCCCTCCCTCCCTGTGCTCTGCAACTTCAAGTAACTGCACCACCTGGCGTTGAAATGCCTGTCATTACAAGTCCAAATGAAATGAATGCAATCATTTATATCGAACCTTAATTGTGTTGTGTACCAACCTTCGGCGGGCCGGATTAAAAAGCCCAATGGGCCGGATCCGGCCCGCGGGCCGTAGTTTGCCCACCTCTGGTGTAGATACTTAAAGCCTTAATTTTGATTTTCTAAACTAAAGGCCTTAAATATCTTGAAAAGATGTATATTAATCAAGCTGCCATTTAGCTGCCAGATAAAAAGAAAACAAACATGTATATATATATATATATATATATATATATATATATATATATATATATATATTAGAGCTGTCAAACGATTAAAATTTTTAATCTAATTAAAAACTCAACTGTCATAATTAACTCAAATTAACTAAAAATTAATCATGATTGCTCACTCATTTTTTATCGTTTCTGAATTTCCTTTTATGTTTTTGTCCTATTTTCCCCCATTTTAATGCTCTCATCAACATGGAATCATGAATCAGTTTTCTATGTGCAAAATGCAAATATTTACTGAAATAACAATTTTGATTTTCAATTTTACATGAACATTTTTCACTTGGAGCAGTTATTCACACATTATCTCTCACACAATATTACTGTCCATCAACAACAGTGAAAACAATATTTTGTCACACAACAGCTGCTTGAACAGCTCTTTTAGGGAATCAAAACAGCGCAATATAACATTATAAAGTGCACATCTAAGGTAAACTAATACTCAGCCTATAATGGATTTAAGCCATGGTTGCATACTTCGTTTTTCTCAAATTTGCTTTGAACACAGCAGTCAGGCTATGCTGATTCTGTTGGTCCTTCTTGCTCGGAAGTCTCTCTACGGTTTTGTGTCGACATCATTTCGGATTCTTGTAATGGAGGCTCTCGCTGGCAATCAGTAATGGTTGTTCAGTTAGGGATTGTCGGTCAGCATGGAAGGATCTCTCGTTCTGTACTTTTGGATCATTTATTGGAGCACTTTGCAGCAGAAGTAGGAGTAGTAGTAGTTGTAACAGAAGTATCAGAAGCAGGTAATAACCTAAACTACACATAAATGCAGTAAAAATTAATATATCTATCTTTCTGCATCACAATGTAAATATGTATATAATTGACATTAATGAATACCTTTATTTCACAATACGTTTAATAAATAATGTAATCAACCCTGATTTCACTATGTATCATTATCGTCATCATTATTCATTGTTTTAAACGTGAGAAACCATTCAACACAAACATAAAGTCGAATCGAACAAAAGAACTACAAGTCCCAATACTCAATCCCGGAAGTGGAGCGCCGGCATGAACATATCAAGTCGAATCGAACAAAAGAACTACAAGTCCCAAAGGTCCAACCCGGAAGTGGGCGCGGCTGCAACGCAATTTACTTCTTTAAACGTCAGATTGCAGAAGGACAAACATGACAACTATGCACAAATGAGCTAAATAAAGACACCCCTGTTCTAGCAACATTTTAACCCACGCTGTTTAAATTGCCGATTGCTTCAGCAACTTTGTTCTTTGTCGTGTCATCCATTTTCTTCGCTTTGAAATGATCCATAGCCGTCTGTCTGAGACGAGGGGGGCGGACTACTCACGCAGCGGTGTGCTTGGCCATTAATTAAGTGGTATTTCAGACTCGACGTGCAATGATGATAGCTCAGTTTATGACTGCAAAACATCCAGGTCATTTTGGTCTTGTCAGTGGAACAATCTGGCAACTTTTTAAAAGTAAACTTTCCATTCATAAACTATTTAAATATCCGTTTTCTGTGTCTCGCGCTGCCGTGGCTGGCAAAACAAACGTCGTGGACTTGTGCAGCGCGCTTGATGTTTTGTTTCTGGTTTATTTATAGAGCAACGTCACATCCGCTGTGACGTCTGCGCGTTAATCTCGTGAGAACATTTTTGATCCCGATAAAATTCATTTAAATTAATGTCCATAAAAGCAGCTAAACTGACAGCTCTAATATATATATATATATATATATATATATATATATATATATATATATATATATATACACACACACACACACACACTGTATAAACAATGTTTATTTGGGATTTTATCTGTTATTGACATTTATGGTCAGAGTACGAACATGTCCTCGGTCAGAATGACCCATCTACTTTATTACCGTTTCTGAGAAATAAATAAATAAATAAACGAAAGGAGGGTAAAGTTGATTTTTATAATTATTTTGTTCCTTTGCGTGCAGATAAGGTAGGGATTGATAAATGCTCCTAACCTGCAAACATTTGTAAAAAAAAAAAAAAATTTGATGTGTAACATTGAATATAAAACAAAATTTATTTAAAATAGTTGGACGTAGTCTATATTATCTCTTGTATTTTACATTTAGTGATCAAAGTGGCAAAACACACAGGGGATACTTTTTCTTTCATCAATTCTGAGATTTACTATTCTTAAAGCCTTTCTTATTTGTGACGAAAATCAAATGAATCTGAATGTGGCCACCTTTCTCAAAACAAGGGTACTCTCAGATTGTCTCGACATAGTGTTTGTCCGAACCCAGACATTTTGTTGCTACTGTCAGAGAAAGGTGATCGCCCTCAGAGGTGTGTTGGCATGTAACTGTAACTGCAGGTGGCACACGCCGTGTTGAATACTTAATGCCAACTAGGGGTGTCATTCATGCCCACAAGTTTCTACCCTCATCACCCCCTGACTTGTAAACATCCAGAGATCATTTTCAAGCTTGGCCCGGTATCAAGAGCAGAGTACAGCAAGGCATTACTCTCTCATTTTGTCATGACCTTACCTCGGCCTGTTGTGACACAGCTATTCTGTTTTTGTTTTTTATGTTTATAATTAATGTATTTGTTTATTTATGTGTGTATGTATTTCTTTTGGGTGATACTAGGTAGAGATAATCTAATCACTGGTTTTCAGGTCTTGTATGTGAGGGAAGGAGGGGTTTCATTGAATAAATAACGCACAGTGTCCTTTTAATTTGCCGTGTGGTCCAAATGAATTTGGTCTGGTAGATCAACACTTGTCAGAGTTGAGCAGCTGCTGCCAACCGCCTCTTGGGATTCATATGACTAGGGAGCTCTGTGGGTACCAAGACTAGTTACAGATTTCACAGGTCTCTCTGGCGTTTTGATATGTCAGAGGTGAACGGCCGAGGGTTGCTGCGATCAAAGAGCAAGGGGGTGGGCGGGGGTGGACTGTGGGAAAGCAACAGGGTTGGAGAAGGGCTATATGAGGACTTTCTAAGGGGTGGGAAGGACTGCTTCTGGCATGCTTGGTTCCAGCATTGAGAGGGGAAAACAACATCATGTGCTGCTGTTTACTCCTCAACTCGGCACTGTCATAGTCTCCTGACCTACTTGTCAGAGCCCAAAATAAAAGAATGGATCTGTCTCCGAAACGCTCGCACAACAAAGGCGTTTGTTCTGTCAGAGCTGGTTTAAAAAAAACAAAGGGGGGGGGGGGGGGGTTGTCTTGATTTTTGAGATTGTATCATATCTGTGGCGAAATGGACTGTGTTCAATGCTTGTAATCCAGGTTGCCCAGTCATGTTGTCACCTTGCCTTCAAGGCTCGGGACATGAGGGATGGCTTTGTGTACTCACAGCAGTTGCACTGTGTCTACGCATTGCAGACATAACCTTCTGACTTGCCCCTTGTAATTAAACAGCACTGAAACTCCATTCAAACAGCCTCAGCTTTGTATGGCACAGACCTTTTAGCTCGCCCCAGTGCGTCCGTCATCAGGCTACAGCTTCCCTTCAATATCTACATGCAATTCCTGCGCGCCGTTGACCAGACTGAACTGTGCCCTCCTTGGCCCGCGACGTATTTGCTCTGTGATGATACACAAAGCACCCGCGGCCCGCTCGATTTCTATTTCGTGAAAATTATTTCGATGGAGAGTGGCGTAAACATTCCAGGAACCGCCGCGGAGGTAGGAGAGCAGTGACCTGCGTGAACCTCTCCACCAAATGGGTAAAACGGGGTCAAACAAAGCCCGTTGCATTAATTATTGAATCGGGTTGTTCGTACGTCGGGTAGATTCGCAGTCGACGGATATGAGCCCGGGGTTGTTTAAGGTACTGTGTGCGTGTGGAGTGGCCTCCTCAGCAGGGAGCTGTGTGCATGAGCACATACAGTAGAGAGTGACTTGAACGCTCTCGGGGTCATGTGAGGTGTGTAGCCTCAACTGAGCCGAGAGGCTTCACCTCGCACACACGCAGAGCGCAGCCTGGGGACAGATCCACTCCCTGGTATATGACGACACTAACTGGTGCGCATGATGTAATATTGTAAACTGTTGAATTCATTTCCCCTTTACAATGGAGTGAGGTGTTAGGATCTAATGTGGAGCCCCGGTACGTTGAACGCAATTCAAGTGTAAGGAGAAGTGAACCGTTGCGTGACAAAAAGTATTCATCTACTGTTTTTTTTATGGTGCTTGTCCTCATTTGGGTCATGAGTCGCCAGCCAATACCACGGCACATACAGACAAGCAACCATTCACACTTAACTTTCACACCTATGAAGAATTTAGTCTTTAATGACCCTACCATGTATGTTTCTGGCATGTGGGAGGAAGATAGAGGACCTCGAAAAAGTGAAGAGGAAAAACGCCTAGCTGACAGTTTCGGCTGTCACTTCAGCCCTCGTCGGAGCTGATTTCATTGTGTATCTTTTAATAAATTAACCAGCTGATTAATCAGTCAGGACAGCAAGTAAAGGAAAGATGAGATGTGGACCACAAGCCACAAAACTGTGAAAAGTCCACCGTGCTGCATTATAAAACTAAAATAAAGGCACATCCTTTGTTCAAGTTACTGTCATGCTATCAGCCATTTTTATTTGCATCTGTTCAGTAAAATTCATTTGTGTAACCATAAATTATGTGGCTCATTAAATGAAATTTCCTCTTCTATGATTATCATAATTTTCCACTATGGAATCACTGCTTTCCGGCAGCGGTGGCATAAAAAAAGCCAAAGAAGAAGAGCCAATCACATTTTGGGATCCTGTTGATGCACTCCGAGCTGCCGAGGCGTTCAATTTTGGAAGTTACAACGTAATCATCAAAATCATATTCCCATGATTGAACTAAAGCATGAAAAATACGCTAGTATGATCTTTGCCTTGTTTCATTCATTTTTTTTATGAAACACAAACCTCAGAACTGAAAAGATGAGACAAAGACGAGGAAATATAGCGGCCGGGCAGTCAATGAATACAATCTCTTGTTCAATTTGCAGTGGGGTTTACTCCCAGACCCTTGGGGTGGGAAAACTTTTGTTTGCGGTGTGAAAAGAAACAGGCTGCGCTTATTTGTGAATGAAGGGATTAGCTCCAACACTTCACCCCAACACTGAGCGTGATCCTATCTGGTTGCCTGGACACGTGGTTTTGTCTCTTTTAGGCAGCGTGAGAGCCCGAGCTCACTCCCGATTCTCGGAGGCAGATGCATCAAGACAAGACAAAATAGGCCTCCATTTAATCACGTGAGCCTCCGTCGGCATGGCGGAGGATGTGCCAAAATAGCATCCCCACCTCGGCCTATCCTGAATTATTAACCTCCTTGTGCGGTGTAACGCACAGGGTTAAATGTGCGCGCTTTGCTGCTGCATACAAGCTTGCGAGTAAATCATTCCTCAAGATACAATGGTCAGTTAACTGCGGCCCTAAAGGAGGACCGCTGGTTGTATGCTATTGACCCAATTGACAGCCAAGGGCCACGGGGTCATATTGTGCCTTCAAACCCAAATCCTGAGCCCATTGTCTGGTTAAGGGTGAGAGCGCAGTGTGCAAAGACAGCCAACTTTAAGGCTTATTCTGTGCGAAAACAAGCTCCTCTGCACTTATTGCGCGCTTACGAGAAAAACTCGAATCTTTTTGGGGGAATTTAACAGAGCGCAGCTTGACAAAACGCTGCCGCGAACACAAGACAACACACGCGATACACAATGCCTGACTGGGAAAGCTGACTTTGTTGTTAACGTTAGTTATTTTTACTCTCTGCGTGGAGAACAAACCAAAAGCTGCCGACACCAGATTTCAAAAGTGACATCCTTGCGGCAGGATTTCATTTTGCCACACAAAAAATGTCAGACTGTCTGAGCAGATGGCAAAAAAAAAAAAAAAAACATGTTTAGTCAAACATGTGGGCGGATGATAATTAGAGTGGTTTTGAAGTATTTAAATGTGTGGATTATGTGTTACTCAACTGGACCAGGGTGACTAGTCTGGAACACACTGGAACAGAAAGCACGCCCCCTGCTGGATAAAGCAACGACTAAGAAAGAAACAGGTGAACGGCTCAAATCTTCAAACGTCACCGGGGCAATGTAGATGGTTCTCTACCCTGGGCTTCGTGAGTCCGGTTAAATGCTGAAAGGGTTTCCTGCACGGTCATCTGATAACGTGTCGGGGGCAGCGCATGGGATAAAAGTTTGTGTTTGGGGAATTGAGAGCTGTGGGTCTGTTGTCTTCCAACTCAAATATTGTGATATGTGGGTGAGAATGGACCGTGGTCATTAGGCGACCACATAAAGACCGTGGGTGAGGGTGGGGTGGTGGGAGGTGCATGTGCACCCTATGACTAATGGGCTCGGTCAATGAAGGCCTGAACCTCATTGTGTGCTCTTTGTGCAGCCCGCAGCCCAAAAGCCTCTAACAGGTGCAGCTCAATCCGGCGGATGGCCTCCTGGCAGGAGTGTTAGGACCAGGGAATGCCTTTCATCCCGTCCTCTTGCTGTTAATGATTACGGATGATCCACTTCTATAGTGTTTTAACAGGGCATTTCGAATCAAGAAAAACACACACAAGGAGTCATCCGTCTTCTTCACAACTGCGTGTCTATTTGTGCGACATCCTTCCAAAAAAACATGAGTTTGGGCAAGATTAAGAAAAGAATACACAGCAAATGTTTTGTGGCTTGATTTGTTTCTTTGTCTCTTGTCCGTTAACTTGACTGAACCCAAAAGCGGGCGGCTGACACTCTTCCCTCTTTAGTATGAGCGCCCTGCATCCCTTTCCCCTGCGTTAATTCCAATTTAATTGCCAGTTGCCTCAAGGCACTTCAATAACAGTAACAAATGATTTGATTTAGTGGACCTCATCAGACTGCATTTTAAATGTGACACAGCAACCCCACTTGAATTCCAATGAAGTGCTGGCACGGTCCCGTGTTTACTAATGATCCTCGACTGGAGATGTCTGATTGAATCTCAGTCGATGGGCGCTGCAAGCACCGGCAGAGGATCTGAAACCTGAGCAGACAAGACAAATAAGGACCCCTTCATAATCTCATACGAATGTGTCGAGAGACACATTTTTGTCTATAAAGTAGCAGATTAGCCGGCCCCTCGGCATTACCGCACGCATGATTTTGGGTCATCGCGAATTGCCAGAGTGGATTTGGAGTGCCGGCGTCCGGAGCTCGTAGATCAAGTGGCGCACTGTACGACAGCCAAAGGATGCACATCTCGTAGCCATTTTGACATAAGCGAGCCGGCCGGCGGCTCCTCCATCTGTATTCCTCGCCACACTCGGCGCAACAGGAAAGCAGCCCCAAAGAGATGCCAGGTCACACACAGGATTAAACTGGATTGTGTGTGTGTGTTTTTTTTCCTGCAGTCCTGCCTTTAATGGCTTGATATCACTACTTAACATTCTGCACAGGGTGCACGGTGTAGGCATCATTTAGGGCGGAGCCACTATCAGCCGCTCTTTCAGCACAGAGGACTTCGCAGGCTGCGGCTGACTCCTGATGGGGAATGAAGAGAATAATTACACATCTAACATACCAGGAAGGAGCCATTGATTGTGTGATTGGCATGCGCTCCATTGAGTGGGAAATTTTTCAGGAAAACAATGACTTTCATGGTTGAAAATAGAACGTATAACAGGCTCACAGCTTAAAGCGCCTGCGGGCTTTTAGGGGAGTTGGTTTAGGTAGAGACACTTGCTCTTTGAAAGAAGCTTTTCCCTCCGAGGACGCACACAAAGTTGAAGTGACCCAGTTTCCCCACTTAAGGCCCCGTGTCTGTGCGCCGTACTGAAATAACCGCGCGCCTCCGTCTCTCCTTTTGTGCCTTCTCCAGGGACTGACATGGCGGTGTTCTGTCTGCTGTGTGCAAAGCGCTTCCAGACACAGAAGGCCCTGCAGCAGCACATGGAGGTCCACGCAGGCATGCACAGCTACATCTGCAGCCACTGCGAGCGCCCATTCCCCAGCCACACCACCCTCAAAAGACACTTGCGCTCACACTCGGGTAAGAACAGACGCCTCCTCCTTTGCACCTTCACTGCTGCCTGTACAGGAAGTGCCAGTCTAAAGCCTGTCTGGTGTTGCGACAACCCATCACCAAAATATCAAGACACAGCTCTTGGCGAGATGCAGTGCGGTTGTAAACCACCACACCAAGACAGTGAGACATCCATAGTCCAACACAATTTGCTCCATGACTCTGAAAAACTATGTGCCCATTGGAAATATTGTTAAGGGTGCTAGTACTGTAATTGTTTTTTCCACTACGGACATACTTGGGGTGTAACGAAAGCCCATTTGAATTGGAAAATCGCCTTAGATTTAAAACATTTGATGACACGAGATCAAGCGGAATCATTCCACTATGAAATGCACCGTCCTCCAATCGTATTGCATGTACTGAGATAGGTATTGAATCATCTTTTTTGGATGATGTCTCCGTCCGTGCCTGCGTGGGTTTTCTCCGGGTACTCCGGTTTCCTCCCACATTTCACAGACATGCATGACAGACAAATGGAAAACTCTAAATTGTCCATCGGCGTGATTGTGAGCGCGACTAAGAGTGCCCTGTAATTGGCTGGCAACCAGTTCAGGGTGTACCCCACCAACTGCCCGAAGACAGCTGCGATAGGCTTCAGCACTCCCACGACACTTGTGAGGTTAAGCGGATTAGAAAACTGGAGGGATGGATGGACTGTCTTCCCCATTAATTGGTTGTTTTAGCGTTTGTTGGTCTAAGACTTATTTGTGCTCCATGTACAGCACTTTGCATTAAGCGGTGGTTGTTTTTAAGGACTCCATAAATGCAGTTGAGTTTAGTTGAGAATCATCTTATATTGGAGACGCACACCGTTGTACGTTTACGAGTATTCACTACTACTATTTATTTAGTAGTGGAATACCAAAGTAAGATGGAAAACAATATGCCAATGATAATATGTTGTAGTGATTATGCCCCAATCCACTAATTTTTTGTGTGCAGTTCACATATTAAAAAAATAGAAAAGAAAGAAAAACAGTATGTGGTTATCATTAAATTTTTCCTCCTTGCAGTTACTGGCATCCTTCTGTGGTGCCTTCCCAAAGAAACACAAAAAGCCCAACAAGGGTGTGAAATGTCAATTTTGTTGGACTTGTTTGAGGTAGGCGGCCCGGTAGTCCACTGGTTAGCACGTCGACTTCACAGTACAGAGATGCCGGGTTCGATTCCAGCTCCGGCCTCCCTGTGTGGAGTTTGCATGTTCTCCCCGGGCCTGCGTGGGTTTTTTCCGGGCACTCCGGTTTCCTCCCACGTTCCAAAAGCATGCATGGCAGGCTGATTGAACACTCTAAATTGTCCCTAGGTGTGAATGTGGGCGTGTATGGTTGTTCGTCTCTGTGTGCCCTGCGATTGGCTGGCAACCGATTCAGGGTGTCCCCCGCCTACTGCCCGAAGATGGCTGGGATGGGCTCCAGCACCCCCCGCGACCCTAGTGAGGATCAAGCGGTTCGGAAAATGGATGGATGGATTGTTTGAGGTATATTACTCCCCAAAATGTTGGGTGAACTTCAAATGTTACCACATACATTGAAGTCCCAACCCTAAAAATCTCTCCATCAAAATGACTTTTGTTGAAACAGAATTTACAGCCGTCTAGTCAAAAGTGGATTATGACACACAGGCAAGCTGCACTTATTCTTCACGTATATGGTGGAATTTCTTCTGTTAATGGATTAGCACGCATCATCCTTAGGTCTGCTTCTGTACCAGATGACTCACCTCTGCTGTGACAGCACTGTACCATTACCGCCGGTGCTTATTTTGGGCAATTTCATCGTGTTTATATTTTTGGGTTCTTAGACAGCCGTCGGGGGCTTGTGCAAATTCACGGCTGTCAGTTCCAGTGTGGTTCACGCAAGGCGATAGAGGGAACCCAAAAAAAATATCGAAGGAAGAGCAAATGGAAATGACTTGTCTTGTGTGTTCTAGCCAGGGTGAGTTTTAGTGCCGCAAGAAACGCAGCGATATTTGCCGAGATGTCCCCCTTTCTTCTCTTACCTTAAATAACACTCTGAGCTGTCAGGACGACTTGATGTCTAGACGGGAGAAATACATAATTGATGTGAAGAGACAGAAGTGAGGGGAGTTTTGCCCGTGACAGCATATCTTGTTTGTATGCCACTCTGCTTGGAAGTAACATTTTGTAAATGTCAGTGTGGGGTAGGTTGGGGGTGGGGTGGGGGGATATATTGGGGGAGAATTGGCCTGTAATGAGGAGGGCCATGTATCCTGGGCCTTGGTTGTTGCTGTGGTCACTGAGATAATGAGGCACATAGGTCATTGGAGATGAGTCAAGGCATCAGCCGAGGAGAGAAACAGATTAACTACAGTATAGAGGCGAGAGCAGCACACAACCTGGAGGGCTTTTATTAGCCATTAGCGGACCGCCAAGACGAGTGTCCTCGCATCACAACATTAGCAACGTGCGACGGAACGTGTCTATTCGGACACAGCTCCATATGCAACCCGGCGTGTCGTGCCAAGGATAAAGCTCGCCTCCCGAGATAATGTGCCGTGTCAGTGCAGAGGCCATTGTGTTGACACGACATGAGTTGTGTGTGTGTGTGTGTGTGTGTGTGTGTGTGTGTGTGTGTGTGTGTGTGTGTGTGTGTGTGTGTGTGTGTGTGTGCGCGCGCGTTTTGATTTTCAGGCGATCACCCATTTGAGTGCGAGTTCTGTGGGAGCTGCTTCCGAGACGATGGCACCCTGAGGGGACACAAACGCATCCACACGGGAGAGAAACCTTACGAATGCAACAGCTGCGGGAAGCGCTTCAGCCTCAAACACCAGCTCGAGACGCACTACCGCGTGCACACAGGTGAGAGCCAAAAGGAAGAATGCTTCTGTTAGGGATGTTATCACCACCCAGTTGCATTAGCACCCCATGGGTGTATTCATCCAGATACTATGAACAACAAACTTGCACCTGTGCTTGACTTGGACAGATGATTAGTGTAGACGTCTGCACTTAAGTCAATACTAGGAATGGGTGAGTACCGATACCAAGATTGTATCGGGCCGATACCGGTCTTATTTTTAGGTATGGGATAATCATTAAGGCTGCTGGTACCATCCACAGATACTTAAGGCAAAGCATAACTGACATTGGCTAAGTCTACTTTAGGGATGTTACGATATCCAAGCATCACAATACAATATTGGAAAGTTAGCAAAATTCTAAAAATGCTCAAGAAACTGTATAAAAACTTCCGATATTACAAACCAAACAAAAAAGACAGTCAAACCTTGGTTTTCGAACGTCTGTTCTCGACCAAAAATTTCGAGTTTTTTATGCCTCGGATTACGACCGAAAATCGGTTCTCGACCGAACTGAGCGCACTTGAATGCGCCACTTGACTCCTCTCGCCTTCCTTACACGAGGAAGTGTAGTGTTCCATTGTAAGCAGACGTGTTCAATATTTTTTGTTTTTTAAAGAGCGTGGTTTCGGTTTTCGAACAAATTGGGTTTTCGAACAGCCTTCTGGAACGGATTATGGTCGAAAACCAATGTATGACTGTATTCTGTTTTTGTACATAACAGCAGTGACAAAGCAATAGGATTGGTCAGTCATTTTATTGTCTTGGTCTATGTCAGGGGTGTCAAACTCATTTCACATGGCGGGCCACATACGGCCTCGGTAGATGTCAAGTGGGCCGGACCATTAAAATTATACCATACTTTGCTATAAATAACCAAAACAATATGTCTTTCCTTTGTTTTGATATAAAGAAGCACAAGAACATTCGGAAGATGTTGACATTTAATGAACATATCTTTTACAAAACATTTCATGAAGCACCTTACATTTCCTTTGACAAATGTGCAATTTACTTTTATCATTCACATATATGCATTGCAACTGATCCCACTGATTGTACAAACTTTAACAAGTAATTGGTATTGAAAAATATAGGAATGCACTTTAAGATTAAACGAGATTTATAAAGAAACAAAGTTTTAAACCATTTACACGTGCATATAAAATCTAAATGTAATCCCTGCCTACACATTACAAACTAAGGAGAGTGCTATTGATAGCGTCTGCTGTCATGGGTCTGTCTCAGTGACGGACTGAGGCTGCTGTTGTCCTCTTCTCTGATCAAAACAGTGTCCCCTAGCAGATACTCAATAAATTGCACCTTGTGTGTGTGTGGTGCACGCATGGCCACGCAGGTGAGTGTATGTGTGTTGCTGAGAGAAAGAGAGAGAGAGAGAGAGACTTATAAGAACAAAAGCAGGTCTCTCCATCCTTAATTGTCTAAACAACCTAAATTGACTAATCATAAACACGTCTGCTGCACGCCAGCGATGCTGTGTGTGTGTGTGTGTGTGTGTGTGTGTGTGTGTGTGTGTGTGTGTGTGTGTGTGTGTGTGTGTGTGTGTGTGTTAGTGCGCGCTGCTCAAGCGCAAAGGCCCACGTGGGGCATTTTTAAAAAATATTTATCTTAATTGGTTGCTACTTCGCGGATTTTCGTTTATCGCGGGTGTTTTGGTCCCCATTCACCGCGAAAAACGAGGAATTACTGTACCGTTTTACATATTCATCTCGCGGGCCGGATTAAACCCCTTTGCGGGTCGGATCCGGCCCGCGGGCCGTGCGTTTGACACCCCTGGTCTATGTAGTTCACAATGCTGTTTTTGGCTGAGAACACTAATGACAGTTAAAATTGAGGCACTTCCTTGCTAATGCACACACATTATGAATTGAGTCAATTTTGATAGGACCTCAAACATGCTACATTCCCCTTCATCTTGCAATTAGCGTGGGTGTGAAACGTAGGTAGCCAAAACATACAGAATTCCAATTAATCTGCACTAATAAACTAACCAACAGAGGGTGCTGGAACTGCACAAATGGAAAATAACCTGACCAATTTAACAGATGTGCCGCTTTTAATATTGTGACATGACGCCGATGATATTGTGGCAATTTTAATATAGCCACATCTTTTTTGTTACATCCCGACTAGAATTGTCCATACTCAGTGTCGGTCTGAAAAAAAAAGGCATCGAAACATCCCTAGTCAATATTATTGTAAAATACTATAATACAATTGTTATCTGGTTTAGCATAGGGGTGGCCGATATGAATTTTTTTTTGGGATGAGACTAAGCGTCGGATGTCATTTTCTTTACACACACGCACGCACGCACACACACACACACACACACACACACACACACACACACACACACACACACACACACACACACACACACACTACAAAAAGTAAAGCACATACAGTTCATACCGGAATTTGAGGGGGGGTCAAATGGATTTTTACTCTTCATGCTCATACATACTAGACCGAGATAGTGTTCACGTGGCTCATCGTCAACCTGAATGTCACTAAAATGTCTCTTTCCAGGTGAGAAGCCATTCGAGTGTAAGCTGTGTCACCAACGTTCCAGAGACTACTCGGCTATGATCAAGCACCTGCGCACGCACAACGGCGCGTCTCCATACCAGTGCACCATCTGCCAGGACTTCTGCCCGAGCCTGGCTGCCATGCAGAAGCACATGAAAGGCCACAAACCGGAAGAAGTGCCGGCAGACTGGAGGATAGAAAAGACTTATCTGTATGTCTGTTACGTCTGAGCAGGTCTTGGACCCGGGGGCAGGAGAGTGGGGGGTGGGCGCAGACGCACAAGAATGGTTGAAAAAAAGTTAATAGTGACTCTTGCTGGGTCAAATATAAAAATGCAAAGTTGAGAGTTGTCATCCCGGGAGAGGTAACATGCTAGCGCTGAAACAATAATGCAATTTATTAAAATATTTGTGCCATGTCATGATGAAAGTCTTCGGTGGCCACACCCCAAAAATGTGCTAAAACTGTGAAAAAGTTCAGAGAAAGACAGAGAAAGTGGACACGGCAGGCCGACTTGGTTCAATTGAGACCCAAAGAGTCTTTATGTGAGTATTCCGTTTCCTCAAGCATACCTCACAGAATTCAACACAAAAGTGGCGAGTGCGGACGCGTTTACACAAGAACAATCTCGTAAAAATGGGGGTTTAAGTTTCTTTACAAAGAAATTTTTCAAGATTTCAAGTCACACTAAAAGCAAAGACATCTGTAGACGCAGTCACTGAGATTATTAGTTATTGGTGTAACGTGTCTGCTGATCAAAAACCCATTTTTGCTCCCGATAACGCTGCGACTGATCATTTCTTTGTTAAAATGGTCCAGTGCACAGAAGTGACAGACCGGCATATTCTTTTCTGGGCCGTTACTGATCCCCATTGTTAGTAGTCAAGTACGCTGCTAACTGATAAAGTAAATAAAATTAATATAAAATATTGCCATCATGAATCAAGAATACAAATAAAAATAAGTCCAACTCCTTTGCTGAAATACCGTGAAACATGTTTGTTAAAATAACTCCAAATTTGCCACATTAGAGGTTTTTCTTTTCGCTGTTTTAAAATTCTAATAAAAGTGCAGGGAGCTCGCAGCATGTCTGAAGTTCGATGAAAACCTAAACAAGTACCTACCTACCTGAAGTTCGAGAGAAAATAAAGTTTAGAATTCAATAAAACCAAAACGTTTAAATTTCACTTATTTTATTTTGAAAATACACAATTGCAAGGGAGTTTCCAGTGTCAGCAGCATTTCTTTAAAAAGTGACATTTTCAAGTAGGTTCTCAAAAGTCAACCCCGTTTTCTCTTTGGCCTTCAGAAATTTTTTTTTTTTTTTTTAAAGGCAGATGCTGATAATTGTCAAAATGTCAGCGCCGACAATTGGGTCTATCCTAACCGAACCTCTAAAGAATTAAGACTAAGGTTGAGGTCTCTTGACGCTTAATTTGCCAAATAAGCAAAAGGTACTCTGGGCGGTGTCTGGTTGTTGCATTATTAAAAAGTCACCTTTAATAAGGTCGAATAATTATTGACTGTTACTCAATTTGAGAGTAAATATGGTTTGTTGACCTGTCTGAGTTGCTCCCTGGATTGTGCTGTTAAAATCTTTGGAGGAGAAAAAAAAAAAAGATTCGTTAGTTGGTTGGTGTGCAACCTTCTCCCCAGTCTATTGTGATTGTGTTTTTCCTTGCGGCTGTTTTTATGATTTTTTATTTTTTTAGTTCCTGTGCATGTTGTACTTGAATGGATGCCAGGTTCTTGGCCTCACAACACATGATCATTTTGATGGTCGAATGGCGTCATGGGTTCCGAGGTAGCAGGCTTCTATTTTATTCAGTGTAATTGTTTTTTTGCTATTTATATGTTGTTTGTTACCAAATATGTGCTGATTATCACCGCCAGTTTCAGGTAGAGCAAACTCTACTTGCCCACCATTTCTCCCCGTTTGTTGGCAAACAGTGTTAATCCGTCTGTGGGTTTCATTTCCGAACGATTACCGTCACACTTTTAAATGGTGAAACAGTGCAGGAAAAAAATGTAAAGCACCTCAACATGGCTTTGATGCGTGTCTTTTTTTTTAATCACTGTCTATAATTAGACATCTTATAAATCACAGAACGGACGAAAATAGAACATTAAAAGCAAACTGCTTTTTTGTTATTTTTAAAGAAAATCCAGACAAGTGGCGATTAGTGTTAGTTGTGGTGTATGTCATGTACAGGCCGTCCTGCTTTGTTGTTCCCTGTGTGAGCCTAACACGGGCATTATAGAGTTAAAACATGTTGTATTTTTGTATCACAGTAATTTGCTGTCTTGTTTACATTTAGTATCATTTGAGAAGCATCTTTAACGTGTGCTTTTTCTATGTCTCCAATGGAAAAAAACAAAAAAGAAAGACAAAAGTCCCCTCCTCTCCCTTGTGCCTCTTTTTCTAAGTAGGGCGTTGACATGCTGAGTACGTGGGTCTGTGCTGTTGGTGGGTTTCTTTTTTTGTTGTTGTTGTTGTTTCTCATTCCCAAAATTCGAGCTGGGATCCGTGTCTCGGAAACATTGCAACTGGAAGCAACGTACTGTGATTGTGACGCTGGCGCTCTGATGCAAGTTGCCAGCAAGGGCGATGTAAAAAACGCTCAAAGTGCGTTCCCGTCTAGAGTGAAAGTTAACTGTGGGGAGTATAGAGCACATCCTGGCAACTTGATGCCATGACACACATTCACTGTATCTATTCTATCCATGAACATGCACTATAACCAGTTTAGTCAGTGGACCAAAAGAAATAGAGCACTTTTGTTTGAAATGTTTTTTTTTTTATCTTTGTATATTGTGATAATGCAGATGTCCTTTTATTTTGGTGTGTCCTAGAAGGCTGTGATTCGCATCGTTTAGATATGTCGATGTCTGTCTACCTCAGGGCCAGGTCAAAGCTCGATCTGGTGTCCAATCAGGGTTGTTCTTCTTGCCATGTGTGCAGTAAAATCCCTCCTCATTGCAGCTTTTTAACACCCGTGTGTGAAAGTGTTCTCTCGGTGTGGATTCAGGCACAACTCTGTATGCGTCAGTGTTCGATGGCATGGTCAAAAAAAAAAAAATAATTAAAACCATTTACTATTCTATGCATTCCATCTCTTCTGTCTGTTTGATCAGTAAATATATTAAAATGTGCGAAAGGATGTTGGACGATAAATCATTTCAAATCTGATCAAAACACCGGGCTGTATTTGTGGCGCCACGACCTGCCCTGCAGGATGAAGTTTGCATTTGTGGGCCATTCCAACAATAAACAATGTCAGAGGCCAGAATAAAATCTGGAATAATATTCCTGGCGTCTAGCCGAAGCCTACAGTCCACTCTAAAATTATTGCAATCGCATCATACTGCTGGTCACGCCCCATTCCACTGTATATATTTGGTGTGCAAGGTGGGGACACAGTCGTGAAATCCAGTCCGCTACTTCAGCTTCAACATTGAGACTTTCACAGCTTTAGTCATGATCCCGGCCTACAACCCCCGCTGATCCCCTGCCCCCACCCTTAACACTTTTTTGGCTGCTGACATAAAGTTTCCCAGTGGCTTATTTGTGTCATTTGGCCTATGTGCAAAGAGATAGATTCACCCGAGGCTCTGTGCTGACCCCTGATGGCACCGTGCCGGAGCCGCAGCTGGCCTGCATCTTAATCCAGATGTGAAAGGAGCTCAAAATTAGTGTTGCGGGACTCCCAAAGCTCCATGTGCAGCACGATGAGAGTGGAAAAGCTCAGTCGGACCTCTTAATTACAAGTGCTGGCAGCGGTTTCTGAATATTTGTTTCTCCTCATGCACACGCAGGTTTGCCTAATACTTTTAAGACTGTGCCATGATGTCCTTCAGTCACCTTCTCCATCGCCCGGTGTTCTCATAAAGTTAAACCGGGAAATAAGCGCAAAATCCACTTTCTCCCAAATTGGCAACACAACCTAGGCTGCGGTGTTTAGAGCTTTGCTCCCATAATCACCATCCTGTTTTATAATGCATATTTTGCCCAGGGGTAACATTTCAAGATGCATTTTTATGCTAATACTGACCCTAGGACATTATTGCACAGCAGCATTGTGCAAAAATGTCAGAGTAATCGAATATTCCTGTTGACTATGGCAGAGGTGACTGTGACCATCACTCAAAAATAAAATGTCTAAAATCACTGATGCATTTTTATCACACAATTCAAATACAATCCAATATTACCAGTAATTTTGTTACCAGTTAATAAGAAATTACATTTCCTTTTGTAGTCCATTAGATGGCAGTGCCTTCCCACAGAAAAGATGGCAACAGACTCACAATAAACATTTAAGAATTTTGAAAAGACTAAAGGGAAAATTAACTGTGAAAATGGTTTAATTTAAATGGATTCATTAAAAAAAATTGATGAAAACGTTTTTCTTTGCTCACATGCACTTTAACAAAAACAGCTAAAACTTCAATAGTCATCTTATTGGGACACCTTTTTTGCGTTTCGAGTTTGGAAGCACTGTTAGGCCAGGTCAGGGGTCGGCAACCCAAAATGTTGAAAGAACCATATTGGACCAAAAAAACAAAACAAAACAAAATGTCTGGAGCCGCAAAAAATTAAAAGCCTTATATAAGCCTTACAATGAGGGCAACACATGCTGTATGTATCGATATTAGCTATATTAGCCTACAATGAAAATGACTAAGTTGGCTACAAATACACAATGAGCCTACATGATTAAATGTTTTTTTTCTTTCTCCCAACCTTTTTTGAAGGAATATCTACTTTTCGATCAATCAACCCCCCGCGATCGACCCGTTACCGCACACACACATGCCATAATGAGCAACAGCCATAACGGCTGCTAAGATAATCGAGTCATGGGACGCACTTTTGCAGCGTGTTAACTATCGTAGCTCACGTATACCGTTTAAAAATGCTCCTCTCGCCCCTCCAGGTTCCCATTCTTTGCCAGTAGCCTCGGTGAATTGTACATGAAATGCTGGGGGGGTTGTTATTTTTTTTTTATTTTATTTTTTTTTACAACAGCCATTTGCCTGGCATTCCATCGTGCTAATAGAGACGTGTGTCGCAGGCTATTATGCAAATCTTCGTTGACAGAAATGTTGACATTTAATATTTATTCTACACATTTTTACAGCATTGGAAAACATTATTAACATTTTCCAATGCTGTAAAAATGCAATAAATGTTTGTGTCATGTTTATACAAACCATATTAAAACAAGAATATATTTCCCTCCCCCATCTTTTTCCATTTTTAAACATTTTTGAAAAAGGCACAAGGGAGTCACTAGGGCGGCACTAAAGAGCCGCATTCAGCTCTGGAGCCACGGGTTGCCGACCCCTGGGCCATGTAACCACTAAGGCAAAGAACTCACAGTCAATCTAAGGGCAAAATAAAATGTCAACAATTACGAAAGAGCTAAAAAAAATTCTGGGAGGAATGTACATTTTAAATTGCGCAAAAATCCAACGCCATAGATGCAGTGTCAGTGTTGAGCCTGTGTGCATTTTTCTGTTTTATTTATGTTGTGATGCCAACTAAGAGGATGCCAGTGGCGACAAAAAAAAAGAGGAAAAGCATGATAACCATCGAGCCACAAATTTTCGCTTAGAAATAAATTGCAAAGTACTTTTGTTGATACTGAGTTCCAGTGGGCCCTAACAGACCGTATATTCACCACGCACTGCTCTACAACAGCCGACGTTGCAGGCCTTGTCGACAACCACAGTGTGAAGTACAGAAAAATCTTTGGCTGTGATCGAGAAGTTGATCACCTCTGTCACTTCATTCACCTCTATCACCAGTCCAAGGACATGCGCCGGGTGCAGGAGCAGATTGAGTCAGCGCTAACATAATCTCCTCTGTTTAATTAGAGTGAACATGGTGGGCAATAAAAAAAAAAAAAAAACAACACACACACACGATACCCGCCATCTGGTATGGGAGTGGGCCCACTCCGACCGACTTCAGCCATCATTAGACCTATACAAACTCATACATGACAGCAAATTATGCAACCTGCCACATTCAATACAGACACAGCAGCTTATTATTGAGCTGTGTGTCTCACGCTTAGACTTGTCAACACGATGCTGTAATGGCATCGTCATATGCCCAGATTGCCAATGCCTGCACTAAGGTAGAGCTCAAACAACTACACAGTGAGATGTTCTCTCCCCAGACAGTAATGCTGACCCAAAAAAATAACACGAAACAGTCACTAGATCGGTCTTTTCTGCTTTCCCTGCAAGGTCAGTCACCACAAAGGGAATGTCCTCAAATATACCACAGGATGGCAGTCTACTCAAAGGATTAACTATAATACTGCCCATCACCACCCTTATTACCTCTGCACACACAGGTGCAAGGCATCATGGCCCTACAGAGAACAACCTCAGCTGCACTTCGGCCAATCTGTCAATTTTAGCACCATATGCAGTAAATGTACACACACATAATAGAAGACATCCACATTCCGAAATAAGCCTGTTTAAAGATGGCCATACGTCTTGACATGACATCATCTTCAAAACATACGGCTGTTATCGATCCAAAGATTTTGACTGTCATAATCAAAGGCGGCGGCTGGTGGCCTCCCATCTCCAAACCTTATGTCAAAGCGAAGACCGCATCACTGTGTAACAAATGTAATCCGGAAGACAGGATGGCACGCTTAAAATGTTACCGCCTATAGTTGACATTCAATGTTTTATATAAGGAGTGATGCCCTAGACTGGCTTATTGCCTGTCCATATGCCAAAGTAATCTATTGGCAATTGATGTTTAAGATTGCTCTTTGTGTTTTGATGACAGGTATGGGAATCCAATTAGTGTTCAGAGTGCTGTTGATTTGTGAGGAATTGCTTGTTGATTTATTGTCTCTTCAAAATGGAGTGCCGCATGTGCTGCGGCTGATTCCATCTCATTTTGGAAGCATAGCATGAGATCGGCTTTGGAAAGTTGAGCTCCACTGTGGTAAAACTCATGCAAGAGCATTCATGCTGGCCAAATCAAGACTTTGCTGGCATTGAAAACAAGAGTACAGAGTACATATTCAAAGAGATTGTCACATTCAATTAATGACTAGCATTTCGTTGTTAATTTTCCACACAGTTGATAAAGGAAACGTTATGTAGGACGCATTTCTGACATACTGTAAATATAGCAAGTTGAAGAGCATAGACTGATTACTGTGATGCCACTGGAGAGATGATCTTTCGTGAGGTTTCCTTCGGGATAAATACATTTGCTACCAATTTAATGCATTCAACTCTCGAAAAACCGTACTGGCTTAATACATGGAAAATCTAACGACAACACTGGATTGCACCGGACTGTACTGCAGATTGAAGGCCATTTGCCTTTCATTACTTTGATCTACCAAATGACCATGCTCTTTCTGTATTTCATGCCTGTTTTTTCTGTAATGGCCATTTTTAAAAACATGTGACATCAAACATATTTGTCCCAAATTGGGTTGCGCTTTGAGGTGTGACAACTTTTTCACTTTTGAATTTTTTTCACTTTCAACTTTCAAAATGTTCAGTGGCATCAGGCCAAGACATACATATCATTATTTATTTCTTTATTTATATTTGGCGCCCTCTATGAGCCGCAGCAGCAGGAGTGTGTCAATCACACAGTCACTATGCTGCATATGTAAATAAAAACCCACCCAGTCCAAATCTTGCATATGACATAAATAGAGCCTTGAATATGTCACCAAACCGCAGGAACAGAATTGTATTTCATGCCTGTTTTTTCTGTAATGGCCATTTTTAAAAAATGTGACATCAAACATATTTGTCCCAAATTGGGTTGCGCTTTGAGGTGTGACAACTTTTTCACTTTTGAATTTTTTTCACTTTCAACTTTCAAAATGTTCAGTGGCATCAGGCCAAGACATACATATAATTATTTATTTATTTATTTATATTTGGCGCCTCTATGAGCCGCAGCAGCAGGAGTGTGTCAATCACATAGTCACTATGCTGCATATGTAAATAAAAACCCACCCAGTCCAAATCTTGCATATGACATAAATAGAGCCTTGAATATGTCACCAAACCGCAGGAACAGAATTGTATTTCATGCCTGTTTTTTTCTGTAATGGCCATTTAAAAAAAATGTGACATCAAACATATTTGTCCCAAATTGGGTTGTGCTTTGAGGTGTGACAACTTTTTACACTTTTGAATTTTTTTTCACTTTCAAAATGTTCAGTGGCATTAGATCTAGCCATACATATATAGTTTGCATTACTTTTTTTCTTGAATAACAAAATGAGTATTGGGTTATGACTCTATATAAGTAACTCTAACTCTATGTGTCCAATATTGTGTATAGCGTTTATATAGATATCAGAGTGAAAAAATGTTGTACATGGTAATTAGAACCTTGAAAAAGTATAAAAGTCACAAAAACTATGAAAAATGTTGAAGTAACATACTTTATAACAAACAAACAAAACAACCAGCAACTAATATGCAAACTTGATAACAAAACGAAAAACAAACACAAAACTTTTTTTTACAATCAGAACAAATGGTTGTAGTGTGTTTGTGGCGGATTGGCCTTTCCACATCTGCCACAATAATTCAAGCATGAAGCGGTTTTTCGCAAAAGCTATACGTATTGCTTTCTTTTTCTCGCATGTCCTCTTCCTGCAGCTGCTGCACTGGCTGCTGTGCAGCTGCAGTTGCAGTGTTGGTGTGTTTACGTGCATAAACAAATGTAAAACTCATTCATTCATTCATCTTCTGAACCGCTTCGATAAATGTAAAAGTCGATTCTCAAAAATAACACTTGATTTTCAAAACAACGTCCAGCCAGTAACTATCGTTACGCGCTGAGTTTGCGCTGCTGCACCCTCAAACAAGCCAATCATGCCAATCAATCAGGGCACTGGGCATGCCCGTGCACAAATGCACATTGTGAGTGCGCGATCTACTGGCGTGAAGACGAGAAAAAGACTGATGAGCCCATCATTTCAAATGGCCGTAAGTACACTCCTAAAACGTGGCTGTTTCGCCTGTGCTGAGCGCGCTTCACGTGAGCGCGCGAGCGCGCGCCACGTTCATTACGAGCCCACACGGCCGGGACGTGCATTGCATAACAGTTTGACCAATTCAAAAGTCGATTTTCAAAAATAACACCTGATTTTCCAAAAACACCCAGCTAGCAATGTTCTACAAACTGCATTACATTGTTTTGCGCGTGCGCGAGCGCACGTGCAAACCAATGTAATTTATGTGCAACATACGCGGTGGGACATCTTAAGAGGTGACACCAGGAAGTTGAGTCTGTCTGGGTGACGTCTCTGCAAGAGACGCGCACGACCTCACATTCAAATGTGCACAAAATGGCGGAAAAATACTGCTTCGATGTCTTTGCTCAGTACTGTTCTATGTGACGTGCACAAACGATCATATCCACACACATAGATGCAAATAGACCTCTCGCAACAAACTACACCGTTTATTCGAATGAAAATGACGAACTGGAAGTACTCTCAATGACGTAAAGAGTCGGCACGAAGATGATATCTTAGGCTAAAGCGCCATCTCGTGGAGAATGAGGTAAAACTCACTACCACAATTCTCAAGCTTTGATAGTATTGGTGAGCCGCCGGTGATGTGATTTGTGCAGAAATTGAGAAAATGCGCGATAAAACACCAGTTTTACAGTCTATTGGAAATTTGAATTTATAATGGGCGTCAATATGCCAAATTTGGGATTTCTACTATCAAGGTATTCCAAATTTGTTACAATGTCATATATACCAACTGCAATGTTCAAAAATGTCCAGCTTGCTGTCATTTTGAACTTTGACCCCTTTTGACATCCTATGGAAATTTCAGCTTCGTAGGGTTATTTTTCACACTCTGGCTGTGTGTACAACTGTCTGACTGTCCAAAAATGTCCAAATTTGGGACAGATACTGCACAAGGGTTAATGCATTCAACTCTCGAAAAACCGTACTGGCTTAATACATGGAAAATCTAACGACAACACTGGATTGCACCGGACTGTACTGCAGATTGAAGGCCATTTGCCTTTCATTACTTTGATCCACCAAATGACCATGCTCTTTCTGAAAATAATTCTCCATCTCATATTCTCCCATACGCTCATGAAAGCTCCCCCAAAATCCGTAGAAATTAGTAGAAATTGATGTCTCAAAACCTTGAAAATGCAAGGGCTTTGTGATCGTGTGTCATCTCCAGCCAAGTAATTTACTCACAATTTATCTGATAGTATCATGAAAGATAAATACAGGTAAATAAACAAAACTCCACAACCAGCAAGGGATCATGCACATTTCTGTATGCATTTGTTATCAGGCCGACCTTGAACAGTCACCTCGAATGAAAGGGTAACGGTCAACGCCGTCATAAAATACAACACACGGAACAATCAGCAGCTTCTCAGTGGACTTGAACACCAGCAGTCAAGCATATGTCATCCAAGCAGCCTTTTAAAGCAGCTTTCCTATTTCCTGTTGTGTCAGAACCTGGTGTGGGGGGATTAGCGAGCAGGCACCCAGAGACTGTGACTGATGTTCAAAAGTTTGGATACGGAAAAAGGCACCAACAGTGATGATTTGAGATGAGAGCGCAGCAGATCTCTGCACGCTGAGCAGGGAAAATAGTTCCGTCTGAACGGGGATAGATGTGGCTCCAAACTGGGACCCAGCCAGCCTCCTCTCTGTTGAAGCCTGAATGAGGTACACAAATAAATGGATGGATTCAGCCCACATTGACACATGTTGTGCCGGCTGCTGTTGGGAGGATTTACTTGTGAAACTAAATCCCATGATGGGAAGATCACAAGGCCAAATGTCTGGTCCTCTTTGACCCAGATAGTGTTATGTTCCCCTCATAAAATTCATAGTATGCCGTTGTGACATATTTGCTTAAAGTAGAAGTCAACCCCAAAATTTTCTTGACAGAAATGTGTTCTATGTGCCTCCCTTATTCCAAACACTTCATTCTGATGAATATTGCCTCTGTGGGAGACGAGTTACGAAGCAAAATCCACCCGTTTTTATCCAATTAAGGGGGTGGCCATTTTTGACAGTTTTTGTCTATTGAAAATGACATCACAGTTACTCAGGTCTCAGGTAACGACTAATCACAGCTGAGCTTCAGAAAACAGGTGAGCAGTGATTGGTTGTTACCATAGCAACTGTGATGTCATTTTCAGTCGACAGAGAGTGGCAAAATGGCCTCCCCCTGAGATGGCAAAAAACCCAGTTGCTGCTTAACTCATATTCCACAAACACTATATTAAGGAGAATGCTGTGTTTAGACTCGTGGAGGAACATGAAGCAATGCCAAGAAAATATTTGGGTTTACTTCCCCTTGAAAAAAAACAAAAGTATCTATAGTTGTATTGTTTGATGCCCACAAGGAATTAAAAAGGTAGCATTCCTATTAATTATTCAATCAACACTGCTAAACCCAAAGACAAAGTTAGACACTAAACTCTCAGCACTGGAGGGACTTTGGCAACAATTTAATCTTTTATTTTTATTTTTTTTTAAATTCGCGTCTTATATAGGCACTCACTACTGAGGTGGGTGAAAGGCTAATTTTTATATTTGGTGAATCAGCCGATGGGGAGTGAAATGGTTGTGATTAATTTATAGATGAATTGACCACACAAACATTAATATTCCAGTTTCAAAACCTTGATCTGTAAAATAGAGGAGAATCTAAAATCCTTCCTTGTAGCAAAGCTCTAAAATGTTGAAGCGCCATAGTATCTGAAAGAACTCACTGGGCCTTATCAGCCCACTGGAACACTGCGTTCTCAGAATTCAGGCCTACTTGTGATTCTCTGAGTGTTCAAAGGCAGAATGGGAGGCAGAGCCGTAAGCTATCGGCCACTTCTGTTGTGAAACCATCTTATTTATTCCGCCTGAGGGGGGCAGACAGTCTTTCTGTACATAGGAGAAGACTGTCTAATGTGACAAAGCCCGATTCACGTTGCCCTTGCTTTTTGATGGCACTGGCCTCGACCGACCATGCTCACACTGATCCCTAACCACGACTCGCATTGTTTTCTCACCTTACCTCCCCTTCCTGTCTCTCTCAACCCACCTGATCAAGATGGCAGCTTTACAGTCATTGCCCTGGAGCATTCCTCTTCCTAAATTGGTTCTTTCGGTTTCTCTACATTCAACTGACAGCACCCCCACCGTCTGCCGACGGAATGTTCCTTCTGGCATTGACGCTGGCTACCTGGAAGTCCTGGCTAACCGCAAACAACCTTCAAATCAATAAGTCCTTTATTTCCTACCAATATAACACCAAGGACTCTTTAGAAAAGTGAAGACAAACTCTGATCTCTCACTTCCTACCCAAGTGCCAGAGTCTTCTGCCTCTCATCCGCTAATTATTCTCAACGATCCACTTTTGAAACACTCCGATTTTATGTGAAACAAACCAAGGTTAGATGCTTTTTCAAAGAGCAAAGAGATGGAGAAGAAAGTCTCATCTGTCACCAGGCATATGGAGAGCACACTTCATTTTGTTCGCCAGTGCTGAGAGACGGTGGCTTTGGATCTCAAAACGACTGAACACAGACGTGGGAAGAGAGCTTTTCAACAATCTCCACTCATGAACCTTTGCTCATTACCTGCTCACTATCAGATCATTGCAAGTTTTGGGTAAATACTCCTCATGGCAAAGGTAAAATGTGTTACTCAGCAGGCCAGTGTCGTCTTGGCAACCCGTGCAGCACCTGACAAAGACCAGGTTTCAGTTCAGTCTCAGAGGCCTCATGACCCACCCCTTCGATGGACAAACAACAGCCTCATTCACTGCACCTCTGCTGACCTAATTTTCTCTTTGTGAAGGGAAAATCCACAGTTGCATTCTCTTAAATGGTCCAACACCAGACACCGGGCTGACAGTCGCCTGTAGCTCGGCTGCAGTCTGCAGATGAGCTTGCAAACAAAATGGTAAGAAAAGAGACTCACTGGCACTTTTGCTCTGACCTGCATGCATTTATACACGCGGAACGTCGCTTTGTCACATCTCAATAGAATTGCATGAATAATTCTCGAAAGCTAAACCATACATGCTTATTCCAGAGGCCATAAGAACACGGACCTTAAGTGCTATTTTCACATGGGAGTCGACAATGGTGGGGAATTACTTAGAATGCGTCTTCCCGATAGCTAGCTTGATTGTATTCGAGTAGCTTTATTGCCGCACTGTCAAGAAAAATGGAGAAGCAGGCCGACAAGGAAAACACCGCAACCTGAATGCTACTGAGATTATTAGAAAGAGAAACCAGTTAAAGTTGGTCAAGGCGCAGGTGATGTGCCTTATATTATTCTGACAGAGTCCTGATGGAGACACATTATCAGTCATTGAGAACCCGGTAGCCGTCAGTCATCCCTTTCCCGCCGAGAAGGCAGAAGTTGTCGAACAAAGCAGGGGAGAGCGGAACTGCTTGAAAAGATTTCAGAACGCGACGCATGGTAAGTTACCGTCTTAACACCTGGGCACCAGTGAACAACCTCTCACAGCTAAAACTTAACCGAGCTTGTACTTTCAATTTGTAAAGACACGCTAACTGTCGTTCAGCCCTTGCATCAACACTGAGAGTCAACTGAGAGAGCATTGAAATATCGGTCTTTGCTTTGACTGGGTTGTCAGAGCACTTCAAACATAGCTAAATAAATCCGGTAGATTTATGTTGATCAAAATTGAGCGGCATTTTCACTTGATCCAGTTTTTATTGGCGCTTATTAGACTGTGCAGGTGTTCTAACGCAACAATAAAGCATTCATTAAGAGCGGCAAAATGTAAATACTAACACTGCTTAATTACTTAATTGTGCTTGACATGTTTCTTTAACATGTGTATCTAAATTGCTTGTGATGTTAAGGAGGTGAACTTGGGTGTTTCCAAGAGTGAAAGAGCACAAAGGTTTAGGAAATGCCAGCCAGCGATGGCATACCAAGCGGAGAGAGCGCTTGTAATTTGTGCTTCGTGAGCATGCATATCGATGCCAGCCAAGATGTATCAATTTGTCACTGTAGCTCACAGGCTGGTGAGGCTGCTGGCAGCAGTGTGCGCACTTGGAATCTTGGGAGGATTGGCTGTCGGCGTTTGGTTCCTAGGTGAGCAGTGTATGTGCGTAAGATAAATAAGCACCACGTTATCTTAATCATGTCGACATTTAGCTCAGCCCAGTACAGCCCACCTGGCCCGGTTTTGTGAGGATAATACAAAAACGGTCCTAAATTGATCAACGTACACAAGTCTCTTTATTGTGCCCGACTATTGATTGCAATATAATAGTACACAGTGGTGGTTATTGCTGACAAAGAGTAATAGCATTGCTAAATAAATGTGACAATATATTTTACTCGCAATATTGACACCATTTGTAAAAGCCATCATTCCCCCACATTTTGTTCCCTTCATGTTACTGCGCCGTAGAAATGGCACAAAATGGGCTGGGGGAATTGAAGTCACCTATGCGCTGTTTCCGCATTCCAGGGTAGAATCAGAGCTATAACAGGGGCAGGATTCCAGTTGACTGGATTCTGTGTGAAAGGAGTGGACGTTTAAAATGAGAGATTTTCATGTTATTCAATTTTTCAGGATCTCTCTATAGTGGCTTTAATGTTAAATGATGCTCTATGGCAGGAGTGGGCAACTGAAATGATGGATGGGGCCCCAATTTCTAATAAGTGGGACAATGTTAGTCCTGCATGTCTTTCTAAATCTGCCCCAAAAAAATATTAGGCCTGCTCCAATTGTAATAGTGCTGGATAAGACCTGGTGCAAGCGCAACTCAGCCATGTCTGCCATCTAGCATTGAATGATGATATTACAACCGAAAAACACACAGTAGAACCCTGCTAGTCGCTGGGGAGAAGTACCGCGGCAGACCTGCGAATAGCAAAAATCTGATTGATAAGCCGCAAGTATTCGGGGTACGCTGTAGTGGAGGAAACATTTCTATAATTTTAATCCCCGACTCATCCCTAAAAAGTCCTGTCATTTTTACATCTCAAACTTTGCATGCTGAATCGGTGCTATTTGTAGGGAGAGTTTCACAGACTAAAACTCAAAGATGGCTCTTAAACTGACAGTCTTATTAATTAATTACATCATGTTTTACCACTCAGTCAAATTTCTCCTGAGGCCATCTTCCTCTCACAGTGCAGTGGGACTGGGGGACACAAAAGAGACTTCTTTCTGCAATGTGACAGAGGACATTGCCATCGCCGACCCCAGGAAAGGTCTGTGTCCGCTCCCTTTTTTCCACCGCTAATTGGAGGCAAGATTCTACTCCACTGTCAATGACGGAAGAAAGGGATAGTGAAGTTGCTTATTGTTATCCGTTGTCGTGGAAGGCACAGTTCGTCTCTGAAGTGAATTTGAGCAGAAAATTACTGTTCAAAAGCAGATTCTTTTTTCTTCTTCTTTTTACTCTCGAGACTTGCCCATTGACTGGCATGACTAGTATTGCCTTTTTTTTTTGGGTCTTGGTTTTGTTTTCCAGTCTGTTCTCACTGGTGGACGGTTAATTAAATGCTGGCCGGGAGCCTGCCTTTGGAGGGATTTTCAATCAATCAGGTTCAGTGTTTTACAGAATCAGCCCAGAGAACTCTCTGCTGGAGATCCAGCTGGGAAGGTTGCCCAACTGGCTGCCGGTGTGCTATGAGAGATGGAACTCATCACTGGGAACACTGGTCTGCAGGCAGCTGGGTTATCTGAGGTTCGTCTGGCTCCAGACATTATGCTCGCATCGCACTACTGCACTCAGTCGTGCACAGATTCATGAATGTACCGTTGAAACCTGAAACTGCCTGAAAACGTCATCATTTTTTCGTTCTTTTTTTCTGGAGAACTGGACAATTTGGCCTTCAATTAATCCAAGAAGCCAAAACTGGAGAAACTGACTCATGTAATTCATATAATTTTGAAATTACAGATTGACGAAGCACAAAGGCGTGAATCTGACTGATATTGGGCCCAACTACACCGAGGGCTTCCTCCAAATTAGCTCAGAACAGCGGGGAACTCTGGAAAACATGTGGCAGTTCAGGTAATGATGAGCGGCCATTTTGGCCCATATTGCGGTTGGTTATTTCAAACATGACCAGTTTGATTTCATTTAGGCGTAGCTGCATCACTGACAAGGTCATCGCCTTGCAATGTTTTGGTGAGGCCATTGCACGAAATCAGTTTTATGTCGGATATTTTCTTAAACTGCTGTGTGTTCCATTTCTTCGTGGCCTTTCAAGAGTGCGGCACACGAGCCAAATTGGCCAGAATAATCGGAGGAGTAGAGGCCACGCTAGGAAGGTGGCCCTGGCAGGTCAGCCTCTACTACAGCAACCGCCACACTTGCGGAGGCTCCATCATCACCAGCCAATGGATCGTCACAGCTGCTCACTGTGTGCACAAGTAAGATCAGGCTGACCTTTGCTGCACTGTCAGTTCAGAGGTTACAACTACTGGAAACAGCTGTGGCGCACACAGTGCAAGCGACAGTGTTCCCTTTCATGCTTGGACTCATCTTTTGTGTTTTCAAAAATGTCAGCTACAGGCTGCCGCAGGTGTCCAGCTGGGCGGTCCACACAGGTGTGGTGACGCGGAGCTCGCCGAAAACGACAGAGCCGACGGGGCACGCGGTGGAGAAGATAGTCTACAACAAGAACTACAACCACGTGAGCCACGACAGCGACATCGCCCTGATGAAACTGCGGACGCCACTCAATTTTTCAGGTCCATCTGGCAAGCAGCATTTTTTGCAAAGATTTAAAGGAGAGACCTTTTTTCACACCTTTAACCCTTGTGCAGTAATACAGTTTGTCACGTTCTCAGTATTTGTCCCAAATTGGGTTGCGCTTTGAGGCGTGACAACTTTTTTCACTTTTGAATTTTTTTTCACTTTCAACTTTCAAAATGTTCAGTGGCATCAGGCCAAGACATACATATCATTATTTATTTATTTATTTATATTTGGCGCCCTCTATGAGCCGCAGCAGCAGGAGTGTGTCAATCACACAGTCACTATGCTGCATATGTAAATAAAAAAAACACCCAGTCCAAATCTTGCATATGACATAAATAGAGCCTTGAATATGTCACCAAACCGCAGGAACAGAATTGTATTTCATGCCTGTTTTTTTCTGTAATGGCCATTTTTTAAAAAATGTGACATCAAACATATTTGTCCCAAATTGGGTTGCGCTTTGAGGTGTGACAGCTTTTTTCACTTTTGAATTTTTTTTCACTTTCAACTTTCAAAATGTTCAGTAGCATCAGGCCAAGACATACATATAATTATTTGTTTATTTATTTATATTTGGCGCCCTCTATGAGCCGCAGCAGCAGGAGTGTGTCAATCACACAGTCACTATGCTGCATATGTAAATAAAAAACCCACCCAGTCCAAATCTTGCATATGACATAAATAGAGCCTTGAATATGTCACCAAACCGCAGGAACAGAATTGTATTTCATGCCTGTTTTTTTCTGTAATGGCCATTTTTTTAAAAATGTGACATCAAACATATTTGTCCCAAATTGGGTTGCGCTTTGAGGTGCGACAACTTTTTCACTTTTGAATTTTTTTCACTTTCAACTTTCAAAATGTTCAGTGGCATCAGGCCAAGACATACATATAATTATTTATTTATTTATTTATATTTGGCGCCCTGTATGAGCCGCAGCAGCAGGAGTGTGTCAATCACATAGTCACTATGCTGCATATGTAAATAAAAACCCACCCAGTCCAAATCTTGCATATGACATAAATAGAGCCTTGAATATGTCACCAAACCGCAGGAACAGAATTGTATTTCATGCCTGTTTTTTTCTGTAATGGCCATTTCAAAAAATGTGACATCAAACATATTTGTCCCAAATTGGGTTGCGCTTTGAGGTGTGACAACTTTTTCACTTTTGAATTTTTTTTTCACTTTCAAAATGTTCAGTGGCATTAGATCTAGCCATACATATATAGTTTGCATTACTTTTTTCTTGAATAACAAAATGAGTATTGGGTTATGACTCTATATAAGTAACTCTAACTCTATGTGTCCAATATTGTGTATAGCGTTTATATAGATATCAGAGTGAAAAATGTTGTACATGGTAATTAGAACCTTGAAAAGTATAAAAGTCACAAAAACTATGAAAAATGTTGAAGTAACATACATTATAACAAACAAACAAAACAACCAGCAACTAATATGCAAACTTGATAACAAAAACGAAAAACAAACACAAAACTTTTTTTTTTTTTTACAATCAGAACAAATGGTTGTAGTGTGTTTGTGGCGGATTGGCCTTTCCACATCTGCCACAATAATTCGAAGCACGAAGTGGTTTTTCGCAAAGCTATCCGTATTGCTTTCTTTTTCTCGCATGTCCTCTTCCTGCAGCTGCTGCACCTGGCTGCTGTGCAGCTGCAGTTGCAGTGTTGGTGTGTTTACGTGCATAAACAAATGTAAAACTCATTCATTCATTCATCTTCCGAACCGCTCGATAAATGTAAAACTCGATTCTCAAAAAATAACACTTGATTTTCAAAACAACGTCCAGCCAGTAACTATCGTTACGCGTTGAGTTTTCGCGTGCTGCACCCTCAAACAAGTCAATCATGCCAATCAATCAGGGCACTGGGCATGCCCGTGCACAAATGCACATTGTGAGTGCGCGATCTACTGGCGTGAAGACGAGAAAAAAGACTGATGAGCCCATCATTTCAAATGGCCGTAAGTACACTCCTAAAACGTGGCTGTTTCGCCTGTGCTGAGCGCGTTCACGTGAACGCGCGTAGTCGCGTCCACGTTCATTACGAGCCCACACGGCCGGGACGTGCATTGCATAACAGTTTGACCAATTCAAAAGTCGATTTTCAAAAAATAACACCTGATTTTCCAAAAACACCCAGATAGCAATGTTTACAAACTGCATTACATTGTTTTGCGCTGCGCGCGCGAGCGCACGTGCAAACCAATGTAATTTATGTGCAACATACGCGGTGGGACATCTTAAGAGGTGACACCAGGAAGTTGAGTCTGTCTGGGTGACGTCTCTGCAAGAGACGCGTACGACCTCACATTCAAATGTGCACAAAATGGCGGAAAAATACTGCTTCGATGTCTTTGCTCAGTACTGTTCTATGTGACGTGCACAAACGATCATATCCACACACATAGATGCAAATAGACCTCTCGCAACAAACTACACCGTTTATTCGAATGAAAATGACGAACTGGAAGTACTCTCAATGACGTAAAGAGTCGGCACGAAAATGATATCTTAGGCTAAAGCGCCATCTCGTGGAGAGTGAGGTAAAAACTCACTACCACAATTCTCAAGCTTTGATAGTACTGGTGAGCCGCCGGTGATGTGATTTGTGCAGAAATTGAGAAAAATGCACGATAAAACACCAGTTTTACAGTCTATTGGAAATTTGAATTTATAATGGGCGTCAATATGCCAAATTTGGGATTTCTACTATCAAGGTATTCCAAATTTGTTACAATGTCATATATACCAACTGCAATGTTCAAAAATGTCCAGCTTGCTGTCATTTTGAACTTTGACCCCTTTTGACATCCTATGGAAATTTCAGCTTCGTGGGGTTATTTTTCACACTCTGGCTGTGTGTGCAACTGTCTGACTGTCCAAAAATGTCCAAATTTGGGACAGATACTGCACAAGGGTTAAAACAGGTCAAGGCAGCTCTGCTTAGCTACAGGCTTTCACATGAGCAAGAGTTTCGCACCATTATTTCTGCATAGCAGTACAACGTAACACTGGGGCAGATGCGCATAACGACTCGCTCACAATGTTGTGACTTTCCGCTTACTCTGTCAGGGGTCGCCACAGCAAGTCACTTGCATGATTTATTTAGCACAATCTGAATGCCGGATGCCCTATCTGACAAAAACCCATCCATTTCATATTTCCAGCAACAGGCAGAGTAGAGACTAACTCGTTTGCTTTCTTGCTTGATGGGTGGGATTCCAGAGACCCAAATACGCATGTACAAGCCATTAAAGTCACTTTTCCACAATATGTCTCCTTTAAAGCTTAAACTAATTCAGAAGGAGAACACTTTACCCCCATTGGGCAATTAAGGGAGCAACGAGTGGCACAGACAGCTAAGACGAATACATATTTTTTAAATTGTTGAGGTAATAAAACAGCTTTACTTCTCTCTTTCAGAAATCCATACACTAGAAGTCACACAAATAGTAGCACACGATATAAAAAGGACACCAAAATGAGTACAGGTAATTAGTGTCAGGGAGTGTGTCACTGTAAAATAATGTCAAAAATCCTTTGGCTTTCTGACGTGCACCATTACAATTTTAACCTGAACCCTGTGAGAAAAGAATTAAGTCTATAAACATGAATTATGGGTTCGATTCAGCAACAGGTGGATTTATTTTTTAAATCTACAATGGCGTAGCTATGAATTACGGTGCATGGTAAAAATTTGTGTTGCGCAAGCTTTTATACAGTAGGTCAGAGAGAGAGAGAGAGAGAGAGAGAGAGAGAGAGAGACAGACAGATCAAAAACGATGTGCTAGAGAAAAAAGTAAAGACATAAATGAACGTCAATGCACATCTAGGATATAAAGTTGCACTTTTCTACTCTCTCTCTCTTTTCCCACTCAAAAACTAGATACAGTTCGCCCTGTGTGCCTGCCTCAGTATGACTATGACCCTCCTGGAGGTACGCAGTGCTGGATCTCTGGCTGGGGATACACACAACCTGATGGCGGTGAGGAAGGCATCACACTCATACAATCATCTGCTAAAGGGGCAGCCCATTCAGAGGAGCTGTAGTGTCTGTGTGCGTTTCTCTCAGTACATTCATCGGACACCCTGAAAGAGGCCCCCGTCCCTATCATAGGCACCAACAAATGCAACAGCTCCTGCATGTACAACGGAGAAATCACACCGCGGATGCTCTGTGCCGGATACACTGAGGGAAAAGTGGACGCGTGTCAGGTGCACGATTCCCACTGTACCTTGTTTGGATGTTTCCAAGGCGGGGATGAGTTGGTCATGGATGATGTTTGTATTCAACACTGTGACTGTCGCAGGGGGATAGTGGTGGGCCTTTGGTATGCCAGGATGACAATGTGTGGCGGCTGATGGGTGTCGTCAGCTGGGGGAATGGCTGCGCTGAGCCCAACCATCCGGGAGTCTACACCAAGGTGGCCAAATTCCTTGGGTGGATCTATGAGATCATGGAGGTAAATCTATTTATTCACAATACATGGCAGTTCACATTACAGTGTAGAAAAAGCAGTAGTTTATAGTTGAGCTGATCGATTCAATGATTTGATCAATTAATTTAAATATATTGTCACAATGATAGATTTTTTGAAATCATTTTTTCAGCAGCCTAAATGTCCAAACTATTTGTGATAGTGCACCATTATGGGGTCACACCAATTTGTAGGGGTGTCCGAATGTATAAGAGAAAAAAATGTTGTGCACTCAAATTACCCACAACGCACTACGAAAACCAGTGAGCATCGATGTTCAGTCAGGTTAATATCACACAATGTATTGCGAGCTGGAAAACAACATGGTGCAAGCAAGAATGTCAAAGCGATGGAGTAGCTATACACCATGCAATTAATTACCGGTAGTTTTATTTAATTGCTAATTTATACAATAAAGTAGTCTAAAATACATATTTTGCATTCACAATAAATATTCAGATATCTTAATGCGTCAGTGCGCCATGACAGATAAGGTGGTCACCTGCTATACGACGAGGAGCAAGTAGTTTTCTGGCTGTCCACCAAGCAGAAGAAGGGACTATGTGCATGTGCGTGTATGACATTCAGACAGAGCCAATTTAAGTGCCTCCATCTTGTTTACTTATCTTTACAGACGCACTGAGGAGGGACCCTGACACAAGAACACCAGCAGTAACAGTGGACATTTGAACAATAAATGTTGCTTAATGTGAACATCTAATCAGATATGTAAAGGGTGGGACAAAAATGACACACTTGATCAATCAAATGAATTTGATTACATTTAGTTTTCGCTCGGAGCCTTTCCCATCCTTCAAAGTTTTGTTTTGCATTCTTCTTTCTCTGATATATACTTTTCTGATTTCCTTCTTTTGTCCCTACTTTCTTCCTCACTTCTACCTTCCTTCCATTAACATCTTCCTTCCTTCCTAACCTCAATTCCCTCCATGCAACCTTACACCCCTCCTGTCACTTGAACCTTTTCTGCCTTTCTTCCTTCCCAACTCCTACCTTTGTTCTTCACCTGTCCTCTAGGCCTACTTTTTATTTTCCTAACTCATTCCTTCCGTACCTGATTACTACTGCTTTTCGATTCACTTTCTTTGTTCAAATAATCTCTCACAGTTCCCGCCATCTGAAAAAAAAGATAACTGCTCTTGGCCCACCGTTTATTTCTATCAAGATGTCCAGTTGTTTTTTTTTTGTTGTTGTACAAAATATGAATGATGTCTTATTCCAGCTTGTGTCAAGTGGAGTTCATTGAGCTGCAGCTCCTCTCTTGGCCACCGGTGTGGCCTTTGTGCGACTCTGCTAGTTTCCACAGCAACCAACAACACAGGCAGAATCTACATGAATCGCGTCCAAGAGTTAAGATACTTATTAGTAATAAGGGTGCTTTTAATGATATTTAACTCGGAGTCCTGGGCTTGTATTAGGGCGAATTAGCAAACGGGGAGTGTTTGTTTCTTGCTAGCCCATCAACTTAATTTTCGTTTTGCGAACAGGATTAGCTTCCAACTTCAGGAGCTGACGCCAGGTGATGGCGTAGGTGGCTTTAAAACGATTACTTTTTAAATTTATTTTTTAACGCGTGTGATCAAAGAAAATTGGCCTTTTTAGTGAGTTGATAGTGTTCGTTATTTGTTCGGGGAGACGTACGTTTCGTCCAACTGTCACCCTTTGGGTTTGGAAATGTCGTCCGGCGGCGGCCCAGGAAATGTTGTCCAACAGGTTAACCAGCTGTGGTCCATGTTGGAAGACCTTTGCCAGAACGACCCAGAAGCTTACCGGAGCTTCATGGAGAAACAGCTGAAGTCCGGCATGGATTACAACGCCCCACCTAGGCTCGACTCGTCCATACGTACTAACATGATGGTAATTTGCCGGAAATTTCTGACCTGCCCTGACTCCGCAGGTGTAGCTCATGAGCGTAAACTCGTGATCCTTTTAACAATGACGTCACACGAACGCAAAAACAAAAAAAGTAAAAACAAAACCCATCTGCATCTACAGTACGGCAGTTGGTTTACCTTGTCTACTAAATATGGAGCAAATAATAATAATTTTTAAAGACACTATAAGATACAGTATTACTTACACCCTTTGCACATTCAAACAGGAGTAATGTCTCAACTCACAATACAGGGCACTACATTGTGGATAGGAAGTGATTATGAATACAGTCCTATATTCAACCTCTTGGTGTTTATAATACAGTAAAAGCATGTGCCAAAAATACATTAAACTGTGCCATGTTCTTTCAGTCTCTATTTCGCGATGTGAGGGCCTATTTTGGTAGGCAGGTGCGCAGTGTAAAAATTGGCACATCTTCATTTTCATGCAGTGGCAAATCTAGTTTACCATTTCGAGGAATATAACAGACCGCGGCGGCCCGGTAGTCCAGTGATTAGCACGTTGACTTCACAGTGCAGAGGTACCGGGTTCGATTCCAGCTCCGGCCTCCCTGTGTGGAGTTTGCATGTTCTCCCCGGGCTTGGGTGGGTTTTCTCCGGGTGCTCCGGTTTCCTCCCACATTCCAAAGACATGCATGGTAGGCTGATTGAGCACCCTAAATTGTCCCTAGGTATGAGTGTGGGCGTGGATGGTTGTTCGTCTCTGTGTGCTCTGCGATTGGCTGGCAACCAATTCAGGGTGTCCCCCGCCTACTGCCCGGAGACAGCTGGGATAGGCTCCAGCACCCCCCGTGACCCTAGTGAGGATCAAGAGGTTCGGAAGATGAATGAACAAATGAATAACAGACCGCATTGCACCTCACTGGATGTTTTAAGGGTGTTTTTATTTTTATTTTTAATTACACGCCCACAGCACACCTGACGGTTTCTTGACAGAAAGTAGCTTCAAATTTATACCAGCTAAAAGCCGGTTTAACTTTTGTCACAGGTGGTGCAATGTGATTTTGGTGGATTTGATCGATACAGTGGTAGACAGATTCTGAGCTCCGCGGACGTGTGTGGTAGATGTCCTTTCATTACAAAATATGACAGCAGCGTGGGAAAATCCCTCTGAATTATAGTAGAAATTAATTAATTCAACAAATTATTTCTATCAACACCATTTGAATATTTTTAAGGGCACCTGTGGTACAACTATAGGGGAGGTTGTCACTCACAGACACAGGATAGGTAGTAGAAGGTGGTCAACTTTACATTTGCAAGTGGAGATCTTCTTGCACTTCCTTTGAAATGACAGAAAAGTACTTTGTGCACGCCGATCCTCTGCGTCTTCATGCCATGTAGACTGCACTCCCTGTTCTGGACTAAATTTAAAGGAAATGAGTGGATCCGATTCCATCGGATTGAAACATTCCCTCCCACAATGGCAGAAACACTCCCATCTTCGAGCGCCGGAAGAAAACTCCAACCATGCGCACAGTTAAACTGTGATTTGTGTTAAGACTTTTGCTAGGCACGAAAATAGTGTCTAAGCTTGTTTCGTTTACAGTTCAGAACTGTCTCTGTGCTCCCACCAGAACCCACATGGAGGCTCGCTGTACATTAACATATGCAGCTGGAAGCGTGTACCAGCATCCCAGGATTCCAATAAGCCAATACCTGTGTATGCTGGAAGCCTGGAAACACACAAAGATGAAGGTGAGAGCTCTAAAAATAAAGCTGTGAAGAAGGAATTACCTCTACTCTATGCCTATACCACATATGCACGGCCTTAAAATTGTGGTAAATTAATGCATAAAGGAAACATTTTTCACAGGGAAGGCAATATTAGTTTAGATGTTACTCTCCATTTGATTATTGTGCATCTTTAAAGTGTAATGTTTGAAAATGGTAAAATGTTTATATAATAGCATATACAGTCCCCCTTCCTCTTGTAACATACGGTCAAGCCCCTCGTTTTTGTTATAAACTTCAGACATTTGGGTTTGTGATCAAAAGATGAATATGAGAACAGTTCAGATGGTATTTTCATCTAGAGGTGTTATCCAATTCAGAACAGAGCGCATTTGGGGGTGGAGGGTATTTTATAGATGTGTTTCTGAGTTTATAAAAATAAAGTGCAATGTACTATGTTTAAAGGCGTTTGTATTGTTTTAAAATTGTGTTTCCAAAATGCTATAAAAACATGCCTACGGTGTTTTTGAGAAAAAATACTTGTTTAGTAGATTTTCGCTTCTCACAGCAGGTCTGAACCATGCCCAAAATGATTGGTCGGGATTCATGGTATAATTAATGTGAGGTTTTGCATTTTAAAAAATGATGCAACATCGAGAATGTATAAATAGTAACACACAAATAGGAAAAGGTCATGATAACCATACAACTTACTGTGACATAGTGAAAAGCACCATGATTTTTATATTCAATTAGTACATATGGTCAGATGTGAAGCCAGCTGCAAAAAAAAAAAAGAAAATGAATAAAGTTTCAAGTGGCAGGAAATGTGTACATGTCAAACTCTTTCACAGACAAGTATAGGTGATGCAATGCCCACCTCCCCCTCTATCATTTTCCAGGTGCTTACACAGTGCTGGACATAGCCTTTAACCCCGAGGTGCTCGAGGACTGTAAAAAGGACAAGGCTGGGATGGACCAGGTCTACATGTTAGCTCTAAGCTTTGCCCAGCAGCAGCATGGACTCATGTTGTCTCAGCAGTATAATGTCGTCAGCCTTTGCCCCAAAAATGGCCCAGAGGACTTGCGCCGCCGCCTCGGCTTCCAGCAGCAGCAGCGACTGACGACAGACAAACAGTCAAATGCAGGTAGGGTAATAAGTCAGCGCCCTGACAAGCCGCTGCAGGCTTTTTTTGTGTTCAAGCTCATCTTTCACTTCCAACTGTCACCGATAACAATCAAGACATTTATTTCCAGCGAGTCAGAGCCCGGACTCTCTCCTGGACCAGATCAACTCTCTGCGGCTGGCCAAAGACGACACAGGGCCGCCGGTTGAAATCGTCTGTCAGCCCGCCGTTCGCAAAAAGGGCTTGATCGAGGTAATCTCCTCCACCACGTTCGAGCAGCCTGAGAAGCCCGAGTATCGACTCGAGGTGAAGACCCTTGATGAGGGATTTCCATGCAAACTGGAGCTGACCGTGGAGCTGCCGAAGATTAGCTCCATGTCAGAGTGGCAGCTTAAGATGTCCAAGGTAAGGCCTGATAAATCTCGCAGGAACAAGTACTGCTTCATGGTGAGGCACAGCATATTAGAGTATGCCGTGAAAATTTTGGTTTCCTGTGCAGGACGATGCCATGTTAGAGGTGGAGGACATCTACTACCTGCTGGTGGACTTCCCAAGCGCTGTAAATGAAAACAGCGCCGTTGCCATCTTTAACAAGCGGAGGCGGAGGCTTACGGTGACGGCGGATATTTTATGAAATCTCGGACTGGGAAAGATTAACGTGAAAGTCAAAATAAAATACTGAAAATGCGCAATAGGTAACGTCTAAGACTGAAGATGCAGTTCATACTACAGATAGGTAGAATTGTTCAAGGGGGGAAAAGGCAGACAGACAGACAGACAGACAGACAGACAGACAGACAGACAGACAGACAGACAGAGACAGACAGACAGACAGACAGACAGATTGATTTGGGTACAACACCTCTGATTCCATGGCACATATTGGTATGAGCTAACAGTGCCTCCAATAAGTGACACACCCAATTGCACAAAATTGCAGCGTAGTTCATTTTCACCTTCTAGTACAAAGGAGTATTATGCAAGTAAATTCATTTAGCCTGCACATTGTGAGAATGAATAGGCATATACAGGAGATCCTATTTCCATGCACTCTGGGTGAATTAAATCCAACAAAACGTTGCATTTATGCAGTGGTAGGCCCCCAAATTACTGGAGCAACTCTTGTGATAATAAGGATGGATGGATAGTCCATGCGATAATGTTTATTAAAACACTGAAAGAGACGAGTGGCAAACATCCACGATTTGGCAATGTGGAACTTGTGGAAAATGGCAGTGAAGATCCATTGCGTCTTAATACTACAGTTAATTTAATTAAAATTTTTAGGGACCATTGCGATCAAAATAACTGATTTCATGTCCACATTTATGAGATGTAAACAGTGTCTAACAAGTATTTCTTGACATGAAATATTTCAATCTTGATTTCAGTCCATTGGTCCCAAGTGTTCAGTCAAGTTCTGTGCCAGTGAACACAACTGAGTTTGTTTGTTTTTTTGTTTTTTTTTTGGGGGGGGGGCTTCTACCTCCTCTCCCCATGGTCTTCCTCCACCCACGCGACAATCTTCCCTTCCCAGCCCGGTACCACCGCGCCATCCTGGAATACCTACAAAAGAAATTTAACTCATTATTTTCCTCGCAATTTGACAAACAACACAAAATAGTGACCACATGAAGATCAATATTTTAGAAATGTTAGAAAATAAAATCAAAAATAAAAATGGTCACAGCCTTTACTCAATAATTTTGTCATGCATCATCGGCATCTTAAACGGTGTTTTGGAATAAGATACCACAAGCTTGGCGCGCGTACCTTTGTGGAGTTTCTGTCAATACTATGAGCAACACCGCTCAAGCTCATCAGAAATATTTCTGCACCAGTTCCTTACCTTGAGGCAATCCTGTTACAAACGGTTCGTTTAACTTCATGCTTGGTTTATGTTCTGAGATGTCCTAGCAACGATGGGGCCTTTATATAAGACAGGTGTGTGCATTTCCAAATCGTCTCCAATCAACTGAATATACCACAGTTGGGCTCCAATGAAGCTGTCAAAACATTTCCACGACCAGTGGAAACAGAATGCTCTCTTTGAAGCTGCACGGCAAAGACTGTGGCAACGTATGGAGCGACATGTGATTTTGCAAAAATCTACACACATTGTCACTAAGGGGAGTTTTGTTGGGGAAAAAACAAAAAAAAAACCATTTTGGAATGTGACTGCAACACAAAAAGATGGACAAAAAGTAAAGCGCTTTGAATATTTTAATGATGCACTGTATAATCCAGGAAAACAAAGACTGCTTGTTCACTGTTATCAACTTCAACTGGGATGAACCAGGCAACGCTATTATTAGCACATCACGCTCTATTCCTGCAGTGTTTAATTTGCGGGCGGTATAATTTCCCACCTCCTCTTTCACGGTGCCAAACTCCGGGTCGAGCGCTTTGAAGTGGTATCTGAAGCTGCCTTGCCGGTCCACAGCGGCCTTGAAGTCTCGCAGCGTCACCTCGCCCAGCCTGTGATGACACGCCGCCAGACACTGAACCTTCGGATCTCTTCATTCATGAACGCAGCATGTGGAAACTTCTATAGTACTGAATTCCATCCAGCCGTACATATACAGTGTCAGGCCTCATATGAATAACACTTGAAATGTTTGTACTTTTCACCGTTTGGGTATGTTAATGAGGAAAGGGGTGAGGGAGCGATCAGTGTAGTACAGCACTTTAGTGGACACGATGCCATCCAATCCCGGACTGCTGTGAGAGTGTGCCATTTCTGCAAATAAACCCAAAAAAATGCAGACGACACAAAAAAGGCTTTGTTATAACATCTCACAGCCAATAGTGATGAAACAGAAAATTGATGACAAATTTTAATGTGCCTCACTTGAGCTCGGTGGCCATGAGTCTCGGTCTGAAGAGTTGGCTCTGCGACCCGGCGATTTAAATTCCTGGAAGTAAGTCAGTGCCGTTATTCACAGAAAATGCTCACACGTCATTCTTGACCTGAGTCAATATCACCAATTAGCAAGCTGACTACTGTTCAACAAAAATATTTCAAATTTCTGACATTTGTTTTTTTTTTTGACAACTGACATTTCACTGTGACAAAGTAGAAATTAAGCTTGACAATCTCACACTACACACATATGATGAATATCATGAAATGTAATAATCAATATTTTTCAAGTCGCCACTGTTTCAGCCTCCATTGAAGAAAGGCAAATTTGCTAGTTGCGATGCCATTGAGGGTTTCCTAAAGGGATGACAGGGTGGACTTATTTTCCTGGTATGCATGCAAATGATTGGTTTAGTTTCATTGTTCTGCAACATTTTCATGATGACAGAGTCATCAGTGTTTTGATCAGTACACCAAAGGCACTTTCCAGTGATAGTGACCTCCCTGTAAACAAGCGTACCCCTCTGTTCTGCCGTCGCTGGGCTTCTGAGTGCAGGCGGTCCATGAGGCTTGACACGCCCTGCTCAAGGGTGTCCAGGGTGTGATGCTGTGGGTCGTGACCGGAGAAGTTGTCTCTCAAACTACGCAGGGCTTCCCTCACCAGCTGCAGCTCCTCACCCTGTGACATCAGATGACGACTGCAATTTCTGGCAACATGCTGGCAATGTTATGGGGAAAAGAAACACTTACGGGTGCACTGTGCTGGAATACTGGAGGAGAGCTCCTGTAACCACCTTCACTCCTGAATGACTGTCACATATTTGATAATATGAGAATACAATAATACGAGGAGTTGGAGTAACTTCATACTGTATAATGTGGTTCCAAATGCATTTATTCTGGCAACAAATGGGGTAAATGGTGTATATTTCCTTGTAAAAAGTCCACATCTGTCTTGCACTGAATCTCACTGGAGACTGCAGAGATCATGCAAATTCTATACAGGGAGAAGACCTGAGCCAAGATTTGAACACAGAACCTCAGAACTGTGATGCAGTTCTGGTCGCCACTACCTCACTGTTTATATCATTTAAATACCCATGTCGTGTGCTTTATATGGCATTACCCGATTGTGGCTAACATCTTGCGCTTTGTGCTGAGCTTCGTCGTGCTTTTGCTGCTGAAGCATCCTGTCCTTCCTCCCGAGTTGCTGCTATGGCAACCAAAGAAATAAAAAGAAATGTGTCTGCATACGCATAACACACCTTGAGATTGGATTAGCGCATCCATGTTCGGACACAATACCTCATACTCGCCGAGCAATGTGTTGCGTTCGCTCAGCTTGTTTTTGAGCACCACCTGTAAAGTACATTTTACCATCATCAGACTGTGGCTGTGGCCCAACATGGTCAAATAATACAAAAACTCATGACTGGTCTTACATTTTCCCCTTCCAGCTGATCTTTGGCCATGTTGCTCCTCAGTAGCTCCTGCTTTAGCTGCAGCACAACATCCTCCTGCAAAGACAGTCGCTGCTGCAGGGCATCCTAATGAGCCAACGAATGGGTCATGTCACAAGGAGATCAGTAGACAGATACTCAACATCCAAATACATCATATTCAGACCAGAGCCACCTCAAAAAGATGGCGGGCGTGTTGGAGCCTATCTCAGCTGGTTACCAACCAATCGCTGTACACACAAAGACAAACAACTATTTACACTCACAATCACAGCTAGGGACAATTTGATTGTTCAATTAACCTACCATGCACGTTTTTGGAACGTGGGAGGAAATTGGAGCACCCAAAGAAAACCCAAGCAGGCACGGGGAGAACATGCAAACTCCACACAGGAAGGCCAGCGCCTGGAGTCGAAGTCTGCACATCGCAGTGCAGCATTTTATTTTGAAAATCCCCTCTCTCGCAGTGCAGCATTTTATTTTGAAAACCCCTCTCTTTGCCAACTGTTTAAAAAAGTGGGGGCATGGCAAGACTTCAAGGCCATGGCGCCGGCACAGTCAACACACTTTTACGCAGACAATCTGATTCATACATACGAAGGAGGAACATATATATATATATATGTAGCTTGTACAAATAAGTTCTATTTCAACATACATGTTTTTTTTGTTTTCAAATCTTCAATTCCAGAACAACTTCCATTTTATTGATACATACATACCGTACATAATATCATATTTATATGAAAAACATGGATCCTATAGCTCAAAAACCTTGACATGATAGAGAAAAGTTTTGGATTCCGCACTCAAAAATTAGTTAACAACTGTCAGACCTAACTCAACAAAAATTGTCTTCCGTAGAGTAAAAAACAATATTATGCGGGTCTTGATAATCTGTCAAATGTCCACCTGCGATATGATTCAAGAACCCATTAATTAGTTTGTGTAACGATGCACTCACATCTTTTCAATCAAAACCAATTTTCTTATCCAAAACAGTTTTCAACTATTGTCGACAGTATCGACTCGATACTTTCTAATGACTTTTCCATCATTCATTTACCTTGATGGCCTGAATATGGCGCACCTCCTGTTTGTGTCTCAGGAGTTCCCGCTAAGAGTTGGACAAATGAAGAGAGACGTTAAAAAAAGGGGGAGAGGGGAGCAAAGGCACAAATGTGATTAGATTCACTTCACATACTTTGAGATCAAGGGCCTCATCCACGCTTTGGTCCAGGCGGCTGCGTGTGAGAACCTTCAGAGGGAAACAGTAAGAGCAGCCTAATTAGACAATGTCAGAGCTACCATGAGGGGATGCTGACAGGGTAGCCCGTGAGATCAGTGAGATTAATTTGCGCTCTCCACACAAGAGCGATGGCGGCATAACACCAACACAACAGAAGGGCTGAGCGGTCACACAAAGCGGCGGATACAGGAGGGAAGGGACTAGATACCAGCTGCTGCTCGCCGTTTGCCCTGTTGTCTCCGAAGCTCACAGATCCACTCGGGTCATCCTCTGGGAGGGAGCCATTGAGGAGCAAAGCCTGGGGACAAACAAAATAGTAATTGTCATTAATGTCAAATAGAAAGAGGAGGTGGGAAATTATACCGCCCGGAATCAAACCGTGCACCTCTGCACTGTGAGGCTGACATGCTAACCATGTTGTCCACCGAGCCGCCCGTAGGACTTCAGAAAACCTAAAATGGCCCTATTCAGAAAATGTTGCTTATTTACCTGGAGGCGTAACACCATCCTTCTGGCCTCATGCATTTCCTTCTCCAGCTGCTCCTGGTGGATGTCCAGCTGCTCTTCCCAGGACTTCTCTTCCTGTGGCACATCATGCCCAAGGGAGGGGCACAGCCCACAGAAAGACACCTCCTCTGAAATCAGAGAGTGGTTATTTCATATTTATTTTTCGGCCAACTTAGTTGTTATAATGAGCTAACCTAGTATTTTTTTTTTGTCACTCAGTTCATAATGTTAGCCAAGCTATGGAAACAGAAATTTCCACCCAAAGCTACAGTACCTCAAAAAAAACATATCACATAAATTTATTTCTTCTTTGAAACTGTTTAATTTTGTTGTGGCAATTAATAAAAAATGTTCCACCTGATCTGGTAACATGCCTACAATTTGCAAATGTTCAGTTGTTCTCAGTAGCTTATTTAGCATTTTGTTCAAAATATTAACAGAGCTATGGAAATGTGTTTTTCAACACTAGCTAGCTAGCTCTTCAGAAAACCTGATATAACATTGTTTTTCTTCTTTGAAACCATTACATTGTGTTGTGTTAATAAAAAAATTAACTAATCTGGAAAACCAAAACACAAGAATTACTTTTTAATTTGTTGTACTGAGCTAATTTAGCATGTTTTGTTAATACTGTACTTTATATCAATACCAAAGCTATGGAAACATCTTTTTTTCCTGCCAATGCTAGGTAGCTAGCTCCTAATAAATGACTTTGGTTAGTTTTGATGATTGATGATATGTGGGCTAGCAGAGAAGGCCTTGCTGGCAATGGCACTGTGACTGTAAGTACTGTTGTGTATTGCATGTCTTACATTACGAGATGTGGAGCCAACCAACCTGTGAGGTGCTTCTTGTCCGTCAGCTCTGATTTGTCATGGCCTAGTCCTGCCTGCTGCTCCTCAGGCTGATGGCGGATGGTTTCCTGTCCGGGCGTGTCGCTGGTTCGGGTGACCGCATACTCCTCTTTGGGGAGCGCACAGGGCTGGCTGAGCTGAGGCTGAAACAGATGGCAAGCGCAGGCAGCACTGTGACAGTTTGTCCCTCCTGCCAGATGAGCAGCCACAAATATAGTAATGTGCATAAAATGTTTTCGAAGGGAGAGGGACGTTCTCATTCAAACCCATCGGGTAGATGATTGCAAATGTTTGCATTTTCAAATACAGCAGAACACCCAAAGTGCAACATCTGCTCTGAAATGCCTTTTGTCAGCCAGGAGTGTGCAAATGTCATGCAAAGGAAGTTAGACGTGCCACCTGGGGTGTGGGGGAGGTGTCAACCATTTTAGATATATTTTTAATTTTTATGTTTTTTCAAATTGACAACCAGCGGGCTTCAGGCTGGCTTGGCCTTTTGAGTGCCTGCCCTGTACAACTATTGGTTTCAACACTTTCAGCATTCTCGAGTTGAGACAACAGCTTGATTTGTCATGATTTTGAAGCTTCAGTTTATCAACTTGTTGAAATGTGTGAAATCATATTACCTCCCACAGCAGGGATTGGAAATCAACCACCATGATGGAACGGATTATGGACCAGACTTGACAATTTCACTGACACGGGCTGCAACATGATCACGAAGAAATGCATGCATGCATGATGCAGGAAATTCTTCACATACTTTGCTACCTTGTGAGCCAAGGGGTTCGTTGAGGTTCGCAGTGGATGGTGGTCATGCGTTTAGTGCATGTCCACTATTTTGTGTTGGCTTGGAGCGCATCTGAAACAGCCTGGATGACAGGCGAGGCACTAGGCAGTCAAGCTGTCATCTTCTCTTTGCTTTATTTTGATAGAAATAAGAGGAAGTGACTGTAAACTATGAACTGCGGTATTATGTCTAGAGGAGAGATTCCTTTTACAACCCATGTGTGTGGGGGAAAACAACTCTGTGGGAAAGAGAGGATGGAAAATATGTAAACTCTCTTGCTACCCAGGCTAAGCGGAGCAAAACTGCAGGCTTAAGTGTAGTGTAGGATAAAACCACAAAACATCTAGAGAGGCATTGCATTAGTGGCAAAAAATGTTAGATCGGGGGTGTCAGAGACACCAGTGTGCATGTATTCAAATGACTATTGAGGGATAGTCTACAGATATTTTGGTGAAATAACAGCTAAACTCCCGTGCAAAGGGCACAAAATACTAACATTAGCATACCCATTTTAATCAGAATGAGAATAAAATACCTTTTGTCCGTTAAAGGCCAGCAATAAATAGCAAACTACTCGCACTTTCAACCGACACGATGTGAATTACAAATAAATGTATGTCCATCCAATTTCTACTACACCTCACAGGTGAACTGGAGTCTATCACAGCTGACAGGAAACCAATTAAGGGTGTCAATACTAGGCCACATATATTTTTGTCGACAAACAACCATTCACACTCAAATATCAATATCTTTGGTGACTCGACACTCTACTATGTGGAATATTAGATGTTGATATTTCTAGGACGAGCCTTATGATATTTTCCACCACTGTCTTGGAGAAAGGCTCTAGGTCAAACCTGCCCTCACCCCCGAAAAAAAAGACATCAAGTGAATGAGTGTCTTATCAGAAGCTGCAGTGATAAGGCCCTGTGTTTCTCCAAAGGAAATCAGAGCAATTTGTTTTTATACTGATGGACTGCTTTGTAACAGTTGAGGCGCAACGTGACTGAGGAGAAATTGGGACCCTCAATTTCAGATTAGGATTTACATGAGATTAGCAGCAGCTCAGCATCAACCCATGTGATGGGGTGAAAAGTGTGCCTGCACTTGTTTGTTATTTTGGTATGGAATTGGGTTGGGGGTTTGGCTGGATTCCCTACACTACGCAACGAGGCACTCTTAAATGTGATTATTTTTATTGGGATTGTTCTGAACTTGTGTTTCCATACCAGTGTCATATGAGAAGAATGAAGAGTTGCCAAGTGTGGGCATAGCTAAAATTCCCATTGTTCTTGTCCTTTACGTTGCAAATGAGTTCAGCATGAGATGGCAGCAGGGTGGACTCGTGGGTAACATACCTGGCTCTTGTTTGAGAGGTCTTGGCTCGACCCCCCACCTCATTTTAGGTTAATTGATGACTAAACTGTCCATAGGTGTGAAGTTGAGTGTGAATGGTTGTCTATATCGGTTGGTGACCAATCCAGGGTGTGCCCTGCCGCTCACCTAAAGTCATCTGCGATAGGCTGCAGCTCAAGGGCTTGAGAAAAAGGATAGATGGATGGTGTCCCTAAATGAAAAAGCAGAATGGATCAGTCTTGCAGAGGGGTCAGTAACCAAAAAAATTGGACAAAAAAAAAAAAACTCAAAACAAATATGTCTTGAGCCGAAAAAAAAATCTTATATAAGCCTTATAATGAAGGTAACACATATGGTATGTATCTATATTGGCCATGTTAGCCTACTATCAAAATGACTAAATTGGCTACAAATAGACAATGAGCCTTCGTGATTACGTTTTTTTCCCCTGCTGTGCATCTGGAAAGCAGGGGTGCCCAACCTTTTTTGACCGTAGATCTACTTTTCGATCCACCAACCTCCCGCGATCGACCTGTTAACGCACACGTGCACATACGCACACACTTACACACGCATGCCATCAGGAGCAACAGCCCTAATGGCCGCTAAGATGAACGACTTTATGGTATCGTAGTTTACGGTACTGCTTAAAAATGCTTCTCTCCCATTCTTCGCCAATATCCTCGGCGAATTGTACATGAAACACTGTTTTTTACAAGAGCCACCCACCCGCCTGGCATCCCGTCCTGCTAATAGACACGTGTGTCGCAGGCTATAATGCAAATCCTCGTTGACAGAAATGTTGAAGTGTAATATTTATTCTACACATTTTTACAGCATTGGAAAACGCTAAGAATGTGTGTGTCATGTTTGTCCTCCTACTGAAACCGTATTAAAACAAAAAGTATACTGCATTTCCATTTTCAAAAATTTTGAAAAAGCTCCAGGGAGCCACTAGGGCGGTGCTAAAGAGCCACATGCGGCTCCAGAGCCGCAGGTTGCCGACTCCTGGTCTAGCATAACGTTCACACGCTGAAAGCTGGGCTATCAATAAACATAGATAACATATTTTGTCACTTTATCAGGTAGTTCTAGAGTTTAGCCAATTCTGAAAAAAAAATCATAATAATGAAATTTCAATTTTCAATTTCAATGCTGTATCTCCACAATTCACTAAGTTTGGGTGAATTATTTTAACTCGGCGGATTGGGTTCAAGATTGGATTTGGATGGGCTGAGGCGCTGAACCTTGTCACCATTTAGGTGTTCTGAAGTTGAAGTACATTTAAAATACCAGCATTAGAAAAGCATTTGTGGCAGCTGTGTGGCTTAGTGGTTAACTAACTACCTAACTAAATACTGTGACTGCTATCTATCTATCAATTCACTGAACAACATGTGCTCTCAAAATAGAATGAGGCAAAGGAGAGGGAGGTTGCTAGGCGATAGCATCCGGCCTACTGAGACACACCCACAGCCATTGGCGCCGTAAACAGGCAGACAATAAGTAGCCTACTGAAGATGTCACTGTCGTCTTGTTCCGCGACATGGATGATGTGATTCGTTGTCAGTACATCACTGATGATAAAAGAGGATGTGTGTCTGCTTCCTTTCAGGTACATACTCATGATATTATTATAGTACTATTTAACACTAATAAATTATTTGTAAGGAGAATAATGACGCTTACCATTTCATCTGTTTGGCCCCCATGACTGGAGTGTGCTTGTTGCGGTCAGCCGGAGACCCACGTCCGGGTGATGCCCTGATTCTCAGTCAGGACCATAACAGCCACGCAGGGAGGGGAGCGAGGCAAACTGGATGAATCTCCACGTTTCACACGCGCGATGGAAAAGAACAGTGGCGGCTGTGGCGGCTGTGGCGGCTGTGGCGGCGACGTGGTCCAAATCCTCTCATATTCATACAAATCCCAAATCAAAAAGCCCTGGAAAGCCTCCTTCCGTCCTCGCCTGGCTGGATGGTGCCAAGCTGCAGGGGGGGGGGGGATCACAGACAGAAGAGAGATTGGTGCTCAGCAGCACCAGTCACAGTGCAATGCCTGCCCTCTCATTGCAAACACACACACAATGCATTTGTGTCTGCAACTACTGATGCAGCTCCTCATTTGCATGTATTCGCTCTCGTCCTCCTCTCTTTCTGTGGCTTTGTTATTCCTTCTTTCGTCTCAGTGCTAGGACCTTATGAGACATGGCTCGTTTCTGTCTGGGAGTGTTTACCCCCTCCCCTTTCTCATCTTCGTTCCTCCTCTTCTTGCTGCAGCTTCTCCGCGTTCATGACGAAGGGGAGGTCGGAATTTGTAATACTCCACAGAGTTTCTAAAAAGATTCATGGAAATCTATGCAGTGAAGATATTTGGAGACCATCGTGTGTGCTGAAGCCAACAGCTGGATGATTAAGGCTATACTGTATTCATGCAGCCTGAGTATAGAATTACAGAGGAAAAGCATCCATTCTTTTATAGAAGCCTGTAATTATGTCACAGGCTTCAAATTATCCAAAGACAAGGCCCCCCCCCGCACCCCATTCTCTTAACAACAATTAAAAATAACTACCATGTACATCTCTAATTGCCACGGGAATTATTAGCTATTTTTAATATTTCAACCTAAATATTAATGCACTTTTTAAAAGAAAGTATCTTGACCAAATTGAAATATTGAATATGTATTTTATTCTGAAGCCTTACTAATGTGCGGGTAGCGTGGGATCGGTTCCCATTCAGTGACGGTGTGGATGTGGGTGTGAATGGTGGTTTGTCTCTACTTGTGCCCTGCGACTAACTGGTGACCAGTTCAGGGTGTTGTCTGCCTTCTGCCCGAAGTCAGCTGGGATAGGCTCCAGGAATTCCACGCGACCCCGTGCAGGATAAGCGGTGTTGAAAATCGATGGCTATTTTATGCTGTTTAAGTAAGATGCTGGAAATGTCTTTATGCAAGACTCTCACAGCAGCTAGTTCAGAATAACATTCTGTAGATTCAACAATGTAGTTTTCGTAAGAAACACTCCACTAAGCATGCTTTGTTGCAACTCAACCATTCCTCATCTGCATTCAAGAGGAAGAAATTTGCTCTTGGTGGTTTAGTTGATTTAAGCAAAGGATTTAATACAGTCAACTATACAATTCCAACTTCTTGAATGGCATTTCATTAAACAAATCTAGAATTCAGGAATACCCTCAGGATCGATTGTGGGCCTGGTATTGCTTTTGACTTAATTAAATGAATGACTTGCCAACGTTGTGCAAGTTGCAACAATCTTCTTCCTTTATTTGCTGAAATGAAACTGTTTTTCGAGCTGTGATAAATGATACAATTTTCAAGATGGCACTACAAGAGACAAATTGACTTTTGAATGTGCACACTAAAATTACTTAGTTTACACTATGACGTATTTGTGTTTCGTAATTCTTAATTATTAAAATACACCGAGCTTGGAAGGAAATTTCTGGCATCATTTAAAATAGGATTGAGAAAATGTTAGTCAAAGAAAATTAGAGAACAAAAGCACAGATGTGGGGAGCAGATGGCTAACGGTAGTGGTCTGCTTCTTCTTCCATCTTCCGATGCAACTTTTTTATAATTATTAGATTAGGCTTGGGACCAAATTCAAGAAGAAAACATACGATGTGAAAATGTGAGACATTATTGTGTTTATTTTTCTGTCTTATAATTAAAAAAAAGAAAAGTTCACTTGTTTTTCGGTGACATCCAAACTTGTTTGGAGGCAGCCCTGACTCCATTTTGCTGCCAAACGATTCCATTTTCATCATATTTAACTCGAGATCTCCCAAAAATATTAAATCCCGGTTGAAACATTATATGGAACATTCTCATACGTGTCCTGACCAATCACGGTTGAGCTGACGTTGAGCGGACACGTCCCCTTGAAGCCGCAAGAGGGCATTAAACGGTCGGTTACCCTCCTTTACGCTCATTGGCTCAAATGACGATTGACAGGTTGCACAGCCATTCGACGCTACGCTTTTACTGGAAAATACGTAATGACGTATACGGAAGCCGCAACGAAATTCGCGAGTGGTATAAATTTAATCTCTGTCCTTTTTTCGGTCATATAAAAGTCCACGTTTTACAGAAGAGACACGTTATTAGTGCCTTTTCAAATATTAGTGTCGCGAATCAAGTGTGAGTATCATAACTCGTCGTTTGTGGTGTGCTTTAGTCAACAGTTTTAACCACGTAAATTGCTAACCACAATTGACATCATACTATTGCTCGTTGCTTTATCTCTTTGCTTCTCACCGGCGTGTGATTAAAACGTACCTTTTGTGCCCGTGTCAGGTTTTCATCATGTCGAAACAGACTCTGGGGAAGACTCTGCTGCGGAATGTAATCCGCCACACTGATGCTCACAACAAGGTAGGAGACAAAAGCACAGAGGGTCGAGTGGTCTTCATAAAACTAACTTGACTTAAACCGTGAAAACCGTTACAAAATGTGCAAGCAAAGTTGTTTTATAGCATTTGTATGTGTCATACAAAAAAAGTTAAGAGCCGTTTATGAAAACAAAATGCTGTACAGTAAAATCACTCACGTGTTGGACACCTAATGGAGAGGGAACAGGTGTTTGCAGAGAGTTGCAAAGAGAGTTGTGGTGTTTTGTAAGTATTCTAATCATACAAGTGCATAACCCCCCCAACCCCTCCCACTGTTCATGTGTCAAATATGTACAGTACACTGCTGGAGACACACAGTTGAATTTTATTTTTTAAACTTCCACCACTGTCAGTAACGATCTGGACCTTTCTCTGGATTATCTTGAGAAGTTTACCACCCTTCTTACTTTGTCAACAACCCATTGAGGGGGCTTACCTTCCTGTCGGACCTCGACCGGAATCTTCCCTCACTCTGATGTTTGCTGCTCTCAGTCGCTGGCATACCTGTACTGTACTTCTCCACAAACATGGTAGCTTAGAATCAGCAGTGTTGAGACCCCATTTTAGGGCATTACAGAAATAGTAGGAAGAAAAAAAAGAAACAATTGAATAGGCAACAATCGTCGTTAGTTGAGTTCTACAGGCGGAAATCATGAATTGCTGGTGTTTCACTTTACATTTTTCACAAACAAGGAACTGCGTGGCTGATTTGCATAGCGGACAAAGCCACCCTAATAATTCAGCATGGACTCACTTTCTGGTGTGCATGCTATTATTGTTATTACCGTAGCTAGATTGTACTCTCCTGCCAGGACAGAGTTGTGTGGCTGTGTGTGTGTCTGTGTGTGTACTGCTTTATCATATTGTGTTTTCTCTTATCACAAGCCATTAAAATGTAAAGAAGAAGCAAAAGACACTTTTGGGATATGTGTAAAATTGCTTTGAATACTTACTGCAGATTCAGGAAGAGTCAGAGATGTGGAAGTTGCGGGGCTGGGAGGTCCAAATGTCCAACCACAGTCACATGAGTGCCACCAAGACAATCAGGTACAGTACAGGAGCAGCTTCACTGTCACCTGCTTGGTCACCAAAACCATGGCATAATGTTCTGACATTTCTTTAGAGGTCAAATGCACTGCGATCGACTATCCTATCCGTCCAGAGTTTCCTCAGAGCATGACGATAGAGAGGCACGATACTGGACACGTAAATTCTATGACTTTGAGGACAACGATCCAGACAGGTAACCAACAGGACCCGGCATTTATTTCGTTTGCCTCTGACACAGAAACCAGTGAAGGCAGGATTTCCAAATTCCCTGTGGATACAGTTTGGGAGCTCTCTGCTAAAAAAAGACTTGTGCAATGACTCGCTAATTGTGCTGAAGCGAATTTGGGAATGAAATCTCTTCCTCGGTTTTGATGGGCATTTACATAGTATCTGCTATATTTTAATGTTGATTATGATGGTGGTATTTTGAGCGGCCAGTATTTATATATTGGGGTAGTGGCTTTCCGAGTTATCATGACCTGAGTAAAGAATGCTTTGCAGGTGGGGGCACAGTGGCTTCAAGGAGCTCTACCCTGAAGAATTTGAGAGTGACAGGTAAATGTCACACTTTTGCAATGAATGGACATCGGATAAGGTGTAATTCACACCACATTAGAAGGGGGCGCTCCACTGACTTATCCCCCCCTCCACCCTCTTGCCTGCTCATGTTTGTTTTATGACTGGAGAGATTGCACCAGTGGGGATTCTTTTAACTAAATTAATAAAGCTCAGTTTGCTACCAAGATAAGGAGAGCACCCCCCTTTTTTTTGACACGTTAACAACACTCATCAGGCTCTTTATTATCTGATGATGAGCAAATCAATTGAAGCGGCTGTTTATTAGTGTGTTGGGTGCATGTAGAGCTGCACAGCCTCATACTGACAGATGTTTGAGATTTTATTCATCTATCTATTTTCAAATACACTTATCCTGACGAGGGTCGCGGGCACGCAGAAGCCCATTCCAACTGTCTTTGGGAAGTCAGTGGGGTACATCCTGAACCGGTTGCCAGCCAATCGCAGGGCACACATAGACAAACGACTATTCACACTCACAATCACACCTAGGGACAATTTAGAGTGTTCCTTTAACCTGCCATGCATGTTTTTGGAATGTGGGAGGAATCCCGAGTACCCAAAGAAAACCCAGGCAGGCACGGGGAGAACATGCAAACTCTACAGAGGAAGGCCCGGAGATGGAGTCAAACTCGAACTCTGTACTGTGAAGCAGATGTGCTAACCGGTTGACCGCTGTGCCGCCCTTTTTGATATTTTAGATGGCTAGAATATTTGGAACAGTGCTCACTTTGAAGCAACAAGCATTTTCATTCCTGTTTTGTTTGTGCTCTTATTTCCAATGACAAAAGCAGCACCACAAAGGAGGAAGATCACAAAAGTAAAGCGTCCAAATCGAAACGCTCCAAAAAGAAGAAAAAGAAAAAGAAGAAAAAAGAGGAAGAAGCGGAGGGAAAGAGAAAGAAGGCAGCCAGCAGCAACGACAGCAACAAGACGACGAGTCATCATAAAAGTAAGAAAAAGGAAAGGACAGATGAGGACCGACAGAGACGCAAAAGGAAAAACGATTCGCATAAACACTCGGATTCCACAAAGAAGCGCAGGAGAGACTGGAGGGCGGCGGGCAAGGACAGCACCGATGAAAGTTCCGAAGGGTGAAACAGAATCCTGAACTTGATCATTGGGACAAAGAACAACTCTTTAGTATTATTTTTTTATAAACATATTTCTTATGTTTGGTGACATTCGGGTTTTTTTTTTTTTTACTAATGTCGCAAGGATCTTATTGACAACAAATGTAAAACTGTACTGCATCAATACGAGTATTCATGCAATACACTCCCACACAGTGCTGATATATTTTTTTCACATTTAGATCATTCCTGTCCCCAATGTCCAACATGAAATACGAAACCCAACTGCCGATTGTGGCAGAACAATTCTCAACACAAAACAGTTTCACACTCCTTTTAACTGTGTAGTATATCTTTTTTAACTTCAAATAATGTTCAAATAAAACAAAATGACTTGTGTCACTGGAGTAAAATAACCACATTTTTACTAGGTCAATTTGTCCAATTTTATGTTAAGAGTATGACAAATTTTATTGTGTACATTCAGAACTGATATGAAATGTGCAATTAATTTGTGATTAATCATGACTGAATGGAAACCATACAATTAAGTGATAAAAATTTGAATAGACTTGACAGCCATATCTATGCATGTATGTATGGAAGTCTTACATGTATGCGTGTGTGCGTGCGTGTGTATGTGGTAGGATGTGTGTATTGCATCTGTTTTTTTTTTAAACTTGTTTTAAAAACTGAATAAAAATCATTCAATTACATTTGCTGATACCTGCAGAAACCCTGATGGACTAATTTCATTTGCAACAAGTCAACATGATGGCCTAATTAGGATTGTAGGGAAGTCGAACATAAATGCATAGGATGCCATTGTCGAGCCTGTTCCATACCTTCTTTTTCAATGGCCATCGTACCCAACCCCATCAAGAGGAACAAATGTAGAGAACCGCTTGTTCAAGACCACTCACACAGTTGTACTGCTGTACTCTGCACGGCCCGACTGTTCCCGCGATGCACTTTTGCTTAATGTCTCAGAAATTAGACTAAATGACGCCATTATCAGCCGTGAACCTACAAATTGAACATTCGCCACTCTCATAAACTGCGTCATTGAGTGCATATTCTCACGCAATCCGCCATGGGTCACTCCTTCCCTCCCCGTCCTTCACCTCGCAGAATGCATCACTGTGGTCAGAAGGCGTGGGCGAGAGGCGTCTGGCTACTTGAAGTCAATCACTTGCCAGGCTGCTGGAGGGGGAAAAAAAGTGTTAAAAGTACAAGAGAAGAAAAGCGAGTGGGCCAAAAGGCTAAAATATTCTCTCCAAACAGACGAGAGTAGGGCTGTGCTGAGCGGAGAAGGTGGAACAAAATTCTAATGTGTATTGACAGGCGGGGGCAAGGTTAAAAGGAGGCATTTAACGCAAGCTGAACAAAGTGGTTGAAGTCTCTTGGAGATAAACAAAAATGGATTGACTTGAGACTTTCCACAATGTGTTGCGATGAAAGACAAGGATGATCTCCATCAAGGTCAAACAAATCCCAATGTGGATCAGACTTTACACAAACACTCCTCAGCTGCAAAAAAAAAAAAAAATCATATTGACAAATCTTGATTTAAAGACATTTTTAAGCAAGTCACAAAAGACTAAACTAATACTTTGATTATTTTCTCATTATTTTTGACATAGGTTCCACATCCAAATGATTCATAGAACTACACTGTATTAATTGCACTTTATGAATGAATGTCGGGTTCACCTCATCCCAGTGTGTTAGATAACACTAACCAAACAGAACGTTAACTCAAAACCGAACATAAACAAATGCGCTTTAATGCACCTTCTAAGTGGCTCTGATTTGACTCGTCCGACATTATCACACATTAAAAATTTAACAAACTCCTCAGCAACCTCACTGGTTCAAGGCACATTTTGTGCAACCTCAGAAGCAGGAAAAAGTGCTGACGACTCACAAAGTCGCCTCTTTATTGGGCTGGCTAGCTTTGCCCCGTAAAGCGGCACCCTCCTCCTGGCTAAGCACATTTCTACGATGCTCTGAATAATGGCCACAGATAGCGACCGACATAATTATCTCACCGAAATGACAAACTGTCAACTGTGTATTGACGCACAGGTGCGCACACGTTCATGCACAAATGCTCAGCAAACAAGATACTCACAGGACACTTGATTAGGTGCATCAACACACAGGCTAGTGGGATCCAATACAAGAGCTGAATCAAGTATTGAAGCTTTCTAAAGATAATAGTGCTCATTTCACTCAGAGGATTTTCAGTCATACCTCGGTTTTCGGCCATAATCCGCGCCAGCGGGCTGTTCGAAAACCGAAACCACGCTCTTTAAAAAAAATAAAAAAATCTTTATTTAACACGTCTGCTCACAATGAAACGCTACAGGAGGTAGCGTCACTTCCTCGTCTACCCGAGGAAGAGTCACTTCCTCGTGTAAGGAAGGCGGGAGGAGTCAAGTGGCGCATTCAAGTGCGCTCAGTTTGGTCGAGAACTGATTTTCAGTCGGAATCCGAGGCATAAAAAATTCGAAATTTTTGGTCGAAAACCGATTTGGTCGAGAACAAACATGTTCGAAAACCGAGGTATGACTGTATTTTTGTTTTATGATCGTTTGTCAGGATTATGCCAGGGGGGCATATGAATCATGGTAAAACCCATTCAATTTGTGAGATTCTTAAACCCTTACTGACATTCCATTTTGATTAGCATTGCAATAGCCTACAATTTCATTCATTTATCTCTTCCAAAAACACCAACGCTACAGTCTATGGGTGCAGTTTGTTGCCAATCCAGATTAGGATTGTTGGGCTTTCGTGTGGAGGTGTCTTGTTCTTTTGATTTAGGATTTCCTTTGAAACTAAAATTTCCTCTTGCGAGATTATGAGCATAATAATGAAACAATCAAAGTAATACAATTATCCATCCATTTTCTAATCCATTTATCCTCACACGGGGCGTGCTGGAGCCTATCCCAGCTATCTTCTTGCAGTAGGCGGGGGACACCCTGAACTCTTTGCCAGCCAATCGCGGCGCACACATAGGCAAACAACAATAATAAAATTAACATGACCCACATGAAACCATGTTTCACATTTAACAACGGTTTCGACCAACGAATCCATAGTTGACACACAGATTCATGTGTGCTCCATGAACCTAAAAAAACAAAAACAAAACGGACACACCGACCCATATTTGACATATCGAGATGTGATGACACAGGTTTTTAATGTAAAAACTTGCAGCCAACACCCAAATGCTTTTATAAAAAGTCATGTGACATTATGACTTCCTTATTTTACATAGTTAGTACACATACATCAAATGTTTGAATATACTTATATAGGTCTTCTTTTGCGGTTTTGTTGTCATCTGTCATCTTTTTCGATCTAGACCAGCCAGATAGTGTTCATAATATCCAGTCACATCTGGAGCTGTTTCACGCCATCCAGTCCCATGAGAAGCGAGGAGGAATCCCTTCACTCTTAAGAAAGGGGTAAAATACGGCTTTTCTGTTGCTGATCCGTTTAAATTATTACTGCGGTGTTGATACATGTCCTCGTATCTTCGTGTCTTCTGTGCACAAGTCTTTTTTTTTTTTTTGCTGTTCATTTGAAAGTTGCGCCCCCCCCCTCTTTTTTTTAACAATGATAAAAGACACACATACAAACCTCACACGGACAGTCATAAACGAACAATTGGTCAAAGAAATAACGGAGAGGTGTTTTTTTTTCCAACGACGCCGAGCAGCATCCTCCATTCATACTTTTTCATCTTTTTTTTGTTCCGTTTGTGAGAATTAAGGCACTGCTGCATTAAAGAAACAACTTGGTCCGACGATCTGCGTATCCTTCCTTCTTTCCGTTTTCAATTGGCAATTGAAATTTAAAAAAAAATAGTGACTATTATTTTGTAACTTTTTTTTTTTACTCCAAATGTGCCACATTCTCATGATGGTTGTTCACGGTTATTACAGTGAATTAAAAAGTCAGTAGGTGAAATAATTATTTGTTGCAGCCCTACATCCAATATAGTAAGGAAACGAATGCAAACGATACCCTTGCTTATCTTTTGTGAAACAAACGAACAGCTTCAATGACATGAAAAAAGGGAAGTTCAGCAGCTCAAACATTTTCTTTTTAGAAAAGACAAACTCAGTGTAGACGAGTGCAACAATTCGAATTTAAATACTGGCAATTGTTATGCTATGTCATGGCACTTATTCTTTATTTGGCTCCATCTAGTCAGGGAACAACTGCAAGTTGTACTGCACAAGTTAAAAAAATAAAAAAAGCTGAGCTGCACTGTTTGTTGATGGATGAGGCGTGTGGCTCAGCTTCTTATCCCTGATCCACTCGACTCCCCAAAATTCTGGCTCTTTGGCCGAAATGTCGGCAAATAATCTAAAACATACCCTGACGGGTGGTTTTGCCACCTGTGTGCTTGATTAAAAAAAAAAAAAAAAAAAAAATGACAGTCGCGAGTCATGTTCTTTTTTGGGGGATTTTCAATTGCCAACTGAAAACATAAAGAACAAATGATGCACGGATCACTGACAAACCTCTCTGGCGTGTGCGGTGGCAAGTTGGGGGTGAAGGGTTGATGTCATTTTTTTTTTTAATCTGTCTTTTCAGTGGCGTGTCCGCTCACACGGTGCTTTCCAGCATCCACTCAGTGCTGCTGAATGTCACCCGGCGGTTGGCCAGGGGCGACGACTCGGCGTCCAGCTGGTTGGTGGAGCGGTGCCACCTCGTCTTGGCCCGCCGCGGGTAACTGTGGCTCTGAAATATGGAGTAGTCTCCTCCGTCGAAGGAGAACCTGTGCCGAGTTCGCGCCAGCTCATTGGGCATCAGGAACCCCGCGTTGGCCAGGACGCCCTTCTTGTCCACGAAGCGCGGCACCTCGGCATTAGCGCCCATCAGGCACAGCGACATGGCGGAGCCCGTCAGGGTACTGTCTGTCTGGGTGTCCATCTGCGTGTCCTCCGGCGGCAGGCTGGTCCTTCGCTTGGTCGGCGGAGGCAGTTCCACATCCGGAACGGCAGAGGGCGCCCCACGGCCACTAAGGCTCTGGTGTCCTCTTTCGTCTCATGGTCCACCTTCAGAACCAGCGCCATGCACTCCTTGGGCCCGTCGCGCTGGCCCTCGTCCGAAGCCTGACCAGAGGCCGAGCGCTGTAGCCGCTGGTGGCTGCCGTTGGCCTGCGAGCGAACGCCGGGGTCCGTCTTGTCCTTGGCATCCTCTGGCCCGACGTAGGCCTTGTAGCGGATCATGAGGATGACAATGAAGACCAGGACGGACGCCACGATGATACCGCCGATGATTATGATCATGGTGCCTCCCAGGAATTGGCTGTGCATGAAGCGGCACTGGCTGACCTCGCTGGCCGTGTGGAATTGGATGCAGCCCACCACGCGGGTGGCCGTCAGCGATGTGACGCCGTCGTCGTACACGGCCAGCACGCACAAGTCGTACTCGCGCCCGGCCGCCAGGTCGTTGATCAGGAAGTCTTTGTTGGTGGGCGGGATCATCCTGCAAGATGGAAGAAATATCGTGTTAAGGAATAATACGCCTAGCCAGGGCACTATTTTGGGAGACAAGGTGCACATGCGCTCGGCGAAAATATGAAGTGCGACATAAGGCGTATTGAGCGTTTTGACCAAATTGGATTTTTCATCTGCTCGACTATGAAGCATTTTTGAAGTACAGTAAGTCTCCAGTTCCAGTTCATTCGGTACTCGCTTATTAATGTGAACACGAATAGCGAAAGCAGATTTCGGGTACAAGTCCGAGCTCGAGTCACTGCAACTACTGTGGCAACTAAGGAACCACCGCTAAGCAGCAGGGAAAATGAAGAAGAAAAGAACTGAAACTAATCAAAAGTCCCACTGTGCATCTACGCACACAAAAATATGTTTAACATTTCATCATTTGCAACCTATGTACATGTTCAAATTAAGTTAGGACTTCCCGACTAATGTATCTAAGTGAGAAAAGGATCTCTTCGTGTACGTGTGTGTGTGTGTGTGTGTGTGTGTGTGTGTTTTTCAAAAAGCAGGCACTGAAACTTTGGACACAATGAAAATTTTTACTAACCATTCGCACTCATACTCACACCTAGGAACAATTGAGAGTGTTCCATTAACCTGCCATGCATGTTTTTGGAACGTGGGAAGGAAACCCTATGCCCTGGAGAAAACCCACGCAGGCCCGGGGAGAATATGCAAACGGCAGACAGGAAGGCCGGAGCACTGCACCTCGGTTCTGTGAGGCGGACGTGCTAATGAGTCGATCACCGTGCCGCCCAGTTTTCCTCTTCGAAAAAAAAAAAAAGGTTTGAGAGTAATGTTCTTGTTCAAACTGCATAATGTTAGTGTGCCTTGTATTCCTTCTATGAAATACACATCCGGCCCATGGAACCGTTTCATAAATGGTGTGAAACTGGCCTGCAGATCATGTATTAAAAGGCTGTTATCAGAAGTTGTTTTTCGAGACAATCACGTTACTGCCTGTCTGACGCAAATGCAGATTTGCTTGAAGTGCATTCACATTGTAACACAGGGTGAGAGAATAGCTGTCACCAACAGTAGAAAAAGTTTAACTGTGCACCACTAAGAATAAGACCGCTTTCAACATGCCTGGATAAAATAACTCAAAGAGGCACGGTAACACAGTCAAACACGCTAATTGGAATGAAAGCATAGCATGCTGGGAAATGCCGCCACCTCTGATTCCATCACACTCCACAATCTTTTTTTGTTTTTGTGGCTACTTGGAATCATTTTGTAGCTCTGGCTACATACATGTGATTTGAATGCTTTGTACTTTTGATAGCGCACTGTTCTCTACGATTAATGTTGGCGTGCCCGAGGAAGTCAACGCTGGTTAGTTGTCTTTTATTATGCCCACATGGTAGCAGTGGTCGGTTCCACAACTT